>JAVDPK010002911.1:335436-355741 GCA_034780415.1 Cichlasoma orientale | reverse complement strand
CCCCCCCCCCCCCACCCCTCAAAACCAATCTCTCAACAGATATTATCTCAGATGACAAAATGAGGTAAATGGGCTTGACAAAAAATAAAGGATTATCTGACTAATGTACTACACCATGTGTGTTCCCAGGGGGGCAGTGATAGCTATAAATTACATTTACAGCGGGGGTGATCCTATGGGAGTTCTTACAGGAAGATTACACTCGAACACAATCATGCTCTGGAATCTACTGCTGGATTTAACTTGCACTGCACATGAAACCGTGCGCCCGATTGTTTTCTTTCAGTTATTAAATAACAGTGTGAGTGTCAATAATCCTCAGATCCTCACATTTTTATAGGGATTTTAACTAATCCCCAACTTAAACTTAATTTTGATTAATCAGTTTTATGCCCCCCGACCCCCTCCGGGCTTTTTACCTACTGGCAAGTAGGGCTTTTTATGATGTGCCTTATAAAGTCTAGAGCACTATAAACTAATTACATTTTTGACAAGCAGTAACAAAGATTTACAGCTGGATTTGATTTGAACATGACGCAAGTGATAGAACAGGTGAGGTGAACCTGTCGTTTCCACATCTGTGCTCTGCCTCCTGTGAGAATGGATATTAGGTTTATGAGCACCCGCTTCCATGATGATTGATATTTGGCATACGCACATGCTAATAAATCTGATGAAAGTAATATTTATGTGTATACCCATCTGTCAGAGATAATTTTGATTATGTTGATAGATGATAGTCTGCTGAGTGTTATAATTCTGAAACTAGGCCAACATGTTTCTCATTTTATGGTGGCATCACACATGTTCTGACTCATGAGTACTTAGTGGTAATAACTATATTATTACATGACTACTCACCACTCGTGGGTTAATTCAATTCAGTTTGATTCAATTCAATTTATCTAGCGCTAAATCACAGCAGTCACATCAAGGCGCTTTATTCTGTAAGGTAAAGCCCCAACAACAATACAGAGAAAACCCCGACAATCAACAGTGGGAAAACTCCCTTTTAAAAGGAGGAAACCTCCAGCAGAACCAGGCTCAGGGTGGGGCAGCCATGCGCCGTGGCTGGTTGGGGGTGAGGGGAGGGAGACAGTACAAAAGACATGCTGTGGAAGAGAGCCAGAGATTAATAATAACTAATGATTAAATGCAGAGCGGTGTATGAACACAGAGAGTGAAAGGAGGTGAGTGAAGAAAAAACAAAACACTCAGTGCATCATGGGAACCCCCCCAGCAGCCTACTGCAGCATAACTAAGGGAGGGGTCAGGATCATCTGATCCTGCCCTAACTGTGAGCCTGATCAAAAAGGAAAGTTGTAAGCCTAATTAGAACACATCCATCTTCGAACTTTGGCCTTAGTGTTGACTGCGGGGTATTAGAGGAGAGCTTTGTCACCTGGTGCAATGCCAATCACCACAAGCTCAATATTAGCAAATACTGAACTTGTGGTGGACTCCCAGAAGGACAGGAGGTCCTGGTTGTCATCCAGGGAGAGTCGAGGTCCTGAGAAAGAGAAAAATCCCTCAATACTTTTCCAGTGTAGTGTGTTCACGGGAATGGGATGGGCGCACAGAGGCATCGGGAGACAGTTTCAGTCCAAGCTGCTCCAGCTATTGACGGGTAAACTGACAAGAGCAGCACCAGCTGTTTATGTATAGATGCGAATATCGCCACCTGCAGGCCAGAAAATTACAGTTTCTGCAAATGTCGCCTAGAGTATGTGCCAACTGCCAGCAAACAGTGTTACGTCAAATCAATAATAATCTTTTCTTTTTTTTAAAATAGCTTCTGTTGCGTGCGGACAGGGAAGCAACCGTCCTGCACGATGAAAGCACACAAATTAACAATGACGTGTCAGCTCGGAATCAACCGCGTGATTGTCCTGATCTCAGCGACGGCACATTCTGAGAGGTAAATTTTGCCAGAGGTCTGCAATAAGTTATAACCTGTAGAATATAAGGCTTGTACTGACATGAAAGCAGTTAAGTATATTCGTCATTGTTTGCTGGCATTCTTTTAATAGTTTCTCATATTTCTGTACGTATACCTGCCTTCTGAATTTTGTTTTTCTCTGCAGACAGTTTTGTCTTTGGGAACTAGCTTCCCTACAATGAGAAGCAACAAATTACTGCAGCAAGTATGACTCAAACATTAAGGCAAATCATTTAGTATGACATTTGGCTTTTATGTTGACTGGATTATCGCAGCACGCTGTGCATTGTATGGATTGTGAGGGAAAGAGGAACCAAAGGCAAGGATGCAGGAGGAAGAATTTGCAACAAAAAACAAACAACTTCATGATCCATCTCCTGTTTGGCAATAAAGCAGCAACCTGTGGGGCTAAGAAATAAAGCCAGGGTGAACCTACAGCCCCTCTAATGGGCTCAGGGAATCCCCATAGACTCCCGTGTTAAAATGCCCAGCTTTACATAAAAGTTATGTTTAAAGCATGGAACAAAAAACTGTTTTTGGTCCCAATGTATAGATTACCTGGCCATTTTTGAAGCATTTTTAATTGGAATTATCTGACCAATAATAAGTCTTGCTGTGTACGACGATGTAAGATTTGCCCTTCAGTTTTGGCGAGTGAAATTCTAGTATTTTATTCTGTTACAGAGATTGAAACCTTTCTGTCGTGTGTGTCTGTGCGCTGCACCTGCACAGATTGAGAAGACAGCTCGCTAACCAAGCATGCTAGCCTCAGATGAGCACTCAGCACACCAGCCTCTCAAACACGGTGACGTCTGGCTCCTAAAAATGTTGAAGCCTCACAATGCATCTTTTATATACACTCTGTAGATGCAACACAAGTATTTATATTTGTAATAATGCCTTTAGTTAAAGTAATGTTGAGGACAACATGTGGTAAAAGCAGTGATGGGAAACATTGTTGTCATTATCTAAAATTGTGTGATAGTCGTTTCTCCTCCGTTAATTAGATTCTTTAGCCATCTGCAGGACGTGCAGACGTCATGACATCTATGTATGCCACAAGTGTCTGGTCTCCTGTGGGACTAGATGGTTGCGCTCTGGTAATCCTTGAATTGGTGAAGGACTCCAGGTGCATTGAGGTTAAGTTACACTGCAGCTGTCCAGCTGGAAAAACACAGGCTAGTACAAATGGCCAAAGAGGAGCTCTTTGTTGACTATTGTCTCTTGGCTAACTCCCTATCAGGCCAGTGCATGTAGTGCACTGATGCGTACACTGTGCACACTGCATTATTATTATAAACATTCATGGCTATTTGAGACTAACTGTTACAACACTAGTCCACATATATGACATCACAGAGTATGACCGGAACACAAAGTTACAGTGTAACTGCATGTTTAAAAAATAAATAAGGATATTACTGGCTGTTGTAAAGCATCATGTGCCAGTGGCCAAACAAATAAGGAACGAAGAGAGTTGCCTTACTGTTTACTCTCCAGTGGACCTCTCCTCACTTTCATTTGCACCAAAGCAGGTGAAATGGACTCACAATGGTGTATGCTTCCAGGACAGATTGATATCTCTGACTTTGATTTATTCTGTGATGATCAAGCGTTGCCTTCATTTGAAGGCGGCTGTGGCTCAGGAGGTCGAGTGCGTTGTCTACGCCCTGTGTAGTTGTTTTGAGGAGGTACACAACTTTGAAGGACAGACTTTAAATGAGATTTTTACAGTTTTTCTCAGTCACTTTGGTGCAGGAACGTCATTCTCACCAGTCTTAATGCAGTTCTCAAAACATTTTGAGAAATGGAGAAAATCAAAATGATACTCCTGAAAACAAAAATCTGAGAACATTGCACCAGCCACTATATAGTCCAATAAAGTCATACTACATACATTCAGCAGCCACCTGTTAACACCTGTTAACTTGCTTGTTTATGTAAATGTCTAATCAGCCAATCATGGGTCAGCCATTCAAAGCATTTAGCATGTAGACATGGTCAAGACAGTCTGCTGAAGTTCAATCTGAGCATCTGAGCAAGAAAGGTGAGTGAAAGTGTTGTGGTTGTTGGTCTGAGTGTTTCAGAAACTTTTACTACAAAACCATCTCTAGATTTTGCAGAGAAAATATCTCGTGAGCGGCGGTTCTCTGGGTAAAAATACCTTGTTGATGTCAGAGGTCAGAGGAGCATGGCCAGACTACTTTGAGCTGACAGGACGGCAACAGTAACCACTCAATCAACCACTCGTTACAACCAAAGTATGCAGAAGAGCATTTCTGAAAGCAAAATACCTTGAAGTAGATGGACTACAGTAAAAGAAGACCACACTGTGGTCCACTGCTGTCAGCTAAGAACAGGAAACTGAGGCTGCATTATTTTTGCGTAGACTCACCAAACATGACAACAGAAGACTGGAAAACTGCTGTACTTTAATGGCCTCCACAGTCGCCAGATCTCAGTCCAGTAGAGCATCTTTGGTGGTTGAAAGGGAAATTTGGATGAGCAGCTGACATATCTGCAGCAATTGTGTGATCCATCCATCCATCCAATTCAGGGTCGCAGGGGTTGGAGCTTTTCCCAGCTCCATCCAGCCATCCATTTTCTTCCACTTATCCGGGGCAGGGTTGCAAGGCAGCAGCCTAAGCAAAGAAGTCCAGACCTCCCTCTCCCCAGTCACCTCCACCAGCTCATCCGGAGGGACCCCAAGGCCTTCCCAGGCCAGCCAAGAGATGTAATCTTTCCAGCGTGTCCTGGGTCTGCCCCGGGGCCTCCTCCCGGTAGGACATGCCCGGGACACCTTGCCCAGGAGGCATCCTAGTCAGATGCCCGAGCCACCTTAACTGGCTCCTTTCGATGTGGAGGAGCTGCAGCTCTACTTTGAGCCCCTCCCGAATGACTGCACTCCTCACCTTATCACTAAGGGAGAGGACAGCCACCCTTCGGAGGACACTCGTTTCTGCCGCTTGTATTTGCGATCTTATTCTTTCGGTCACTACCCAAAGATTGTGACCATAGGTGAGGTTAGGGACGTAGATTGACCGGTAAATTGACAGCTCCACTTTTACGCTCAGCTCCCTCTTCACCACGACAGACCGGTGCAGTGTCTGCATCACTGCAGATGGAGCCCCGATCCGTCTTCCGATCTCCCGTTCTCTTCTCCCGCCACTTGTGAACAAGACCCCGAGATACTTAAACCCCTCCACCTGGGGCAGCAACTCGTCCCTGAGCCGGAATGGGTACTCCACCATTTTCCGGCTGAGGACCATGGCCTCAGACTTAGAGGTGCTGATTCTCATACCAGTCGCTTCACACTCGGCTGCGAACCATTCCACTGCGAGCTGGAGGCCACCACCTGATGAAGCCAACAGGACTGCATCATCCGCAAAGAGCAGACACGAGATTCTGCGGCCACCAAGGTGGAAGCCTTCCACTACATAGCTACGCCTAGAAATTCTGTTCATAATTTTTATGAACAGAATCGGTGACAAAGGGCAGTTCTGGCGGAGTCCAACACCCACAGGAAACGAGTCTGACTTACTGCCAGCTATACGGACCAAGCTCTCCCTGCGGCTGTACAGGGACTGAATGGCCCACAACAACAGGCCAGACACCCCATACTCCTGCAGGATACCCCGAGGGACGCGATTGAATGCCTTCTCCAAGTCTACAAAGCACAAGTAGACTGAATGGGCAAACTCCACGCACACTCTAATATCCTCCAGAGGATAAAGAACCGGTCCAGCGTTCCACGACCAAGACGAAAACCGCGTTGTTCCTCTTGAATCTGAGGTTCGACTAACGGACGGACCCTCCTTTCCAGCCTTTCCCAGCTGCCATGCATGTTTAAAAAAGCATTAAAAAAATGAGAAAGGATAATGTGGGTGGGGAAATGCATTACTGATTTCAGAACTGCATTAAGAGTGGAGAGGATGACTTTTCTGCAGTGAAAACTGCACCAACGCGATTGAGAAAAACCGTAATACTATAAATCTGGGCATTTTAACATGGCAGCCTCAAGTGGCCATTAGAGGAACTACAGTTTGGGCTCTAACAAATTTGGCTAGTAATACTCCTAAGTATGATTAGGAGTATGGATTCCAGTGTGTGGGGACCAGCTCCAGAGTCAAGTCAGTGCCTTCGTCAAGGACACATTTGCAAAAAAAAAAAAAAAAGACAGTCAATCATTACAATTCTTGTCAGTGCAAACAGAAATTTGGCTTTGCAATAACTACCAAGATGAGTGAAAGATTTTTTTTCTTCCGAACCCTCTGACCCCGGTTCGCCGATTAAACTGAACACAGGTTCCATTTGAAAGTCTGTGAGCAATCTTCATCAGTCATGCATGCATGTGAGCAAGCACACGTACACCCATGGCTGCACACTGTCTTACACAGACACACGTACAAACTCAAACAAGAGAGCTTAAGGGAGATTTGTGATCTTGTAAAAACACATTGAACGACGAATAGCTCGGACTAGTTGCACTTGTCAAACAGCACCTGCAGCATGTGCCTTTCATGTTTTGCAGGCACAGCAGAGATGGGAAAAAAAAAGACACCAAGAAAGGGGGAGAGTGATTGTCAATATTAGACAGGCATTAACAAGTTGTGATGTAGTGCTTTCATGACAAACTGTAGTGAATATTCCATGAAGCTCTTGGGTAGAGCTCATGCATGTCAAAACATCTGTAAGTGAGGTTTCTTAAATGTGGAGGCTTTCCATAAGAGCCATTTCAAAATGAATTTTGTGGAAAAATAAGAACTCATTGTTACTTTGTACCTTTTTTTTTTTTAGGTTGATATATATATATATATATATATATATATATATATATTACATGTATTTGACATTTTGCCCAGTCCAAGATTTTTTTCCATACACACATTCTGGATTATTTTGACACTCATATAATACCGAGTACAAAATCATCAGATATCACTGTAGTATAGCAGATAACAAACCTCTAAACACTTGTGACAAATGTGTGCCTTTATCTTTGTATATTTTTCAAACAGATAACATAAAGCCTGTTTGGCACTAACTAATCCTGCTGGTCGACAGGTGAGCGAGAATACGCGAGCTCAAAGCCGCTGTCGGGACAGAGGCCAAGAAAACATCCATCTTTATTTAAGAGGCCTGGCTCCTGACTCTTGGCATGCACATTATTCACTCTGTGACTGACAGTCCCAACAATACGGATTCAGCCAAGTAACAGCCCGAGGCACGATGTAACTATAGCCGTGCAGTGATTTGCGCCGTACCCAACATATATTAACTCTTCGCGTCTCTTTTCATACTTGAGTTTCTTTCACAGACTGACACCCGCACATCTACCAGAGGTTTCTCTCTCCCGCTCTCTGTGCACCTGATGAGACTAATCATATTTATTAAGTTTACCTTCAGCAGATTTCACAGGAAAAATAATCCTTACATCACTCTTTCTTGAACGTTACCGAGGATATTATTCACCGCGGTGTCAACGTTTCAGAGTGTTCATTAGTGTTGCTCAGCCTGGCTCAGTTTATCCAATGGGTGGTGCTGGTGGGCAGTTTTTTTCACTTCAAAGTGATTCTTCTGTAGCAGCAGGAACAGGTAGAAATGGAGGCTACAGTGCTCCGAGCCTGACTGCTCATCACTGCCTTTGTTACCTGCTCAGGTTCAGGCTCTGTCTGCGGGGCCGGGGTCAGCACACACTCAGCTTTAACACCACGCTGGGTCCTGTGCTAGCTTTTTGTTAGCGTGCTGTCTGTGCAGATTTTTGCAAAGAGCCAATGTTATGTTAGCCATATGACGCAGCTGTTTCTGTCAACTTTACCATTCACACTCTTCACCTTTCGCGCAATAAAAATCAAAGTAATGTCCATATCGCCACTTCTCAAAACTTGTAGATGCTCTGCTTGAGGGCTGTCTTGTTGAGGCAGGACTTGCTGCTTTGGAAAATGGACAGTACAAATGTGTAAGGTGAAGCTTTCACTGTGAAAAGGTCGACTTTAAGCCAAACTATCTCCTCGTAAACCTGATCAAATAGTTTTGCTGCCTAAACCCAACCGGAGAGTGAGCAACACATCAGCTTAGAATTAAAGTAAGTCTAAAATCAATAATAATAATAAAAAAAAAGTATTACAGGAAAGATGAACCCTGGAAAGTGTTTTGTCTTTTTATCCCACCATCATTTATCCAACAACCTGATGTGGACTTTGTTGGTTGACAGTAAAGAAAAGTAGCATTAAACTAACCTGTTTTTCAGTAACAGGGGAAACCTGAGCTCTCAGAGGAAACCTGCAAAAGGTGAACATGCCAATGCTGCAAAGAGGGACTTTACTGGGAACTGAACCCACAACACTCTCCAATGCCAGCATGCTGCTGGCAGATTTGAAAAAAAAAAACTTTATTGTCAAACTAACTAACCCTTATTTTTTCGTTAAACTTCACTGTCAGACCATTTTGTTTTGTGGTGAGAAGAAAGGAAGGAAGGATCTGTCTGTGGATCACTGCTTTTAGCTTTGGTTTGGTTAGTCAAGCCTTATCAAATCTGGCCCTCTATCCTGCCACACTTTTTTTTAGCTTGTGAGTTCGTGTGCTGGGTTTACTTAAGTTTCTTTGCCTCCCTGGGTAAAATAAACAAGTCGTGATAAATGCCCGATTCTGCATGTCTGCACAGTGGTTGCTTTTAAATCATTGCAACATTTTCAGCAGCATTACATGTACTCTCATCAGTGTTTAACCCTGAAAGTGCTATCTTAAAGCACAGCAACATGAGGGACGATTTGATCCTTTCTGACTATAAAATGGATAAAATGAGGGATGAAAGAATAGACAGATGGCTTGGAGGGATCGAAAAACTTCTAAAAAGGAAAAATGTTTGATAAAAATTATGAAAGCCGTGGGATGTTTTCATCAGCAATGACATAACTGCTAAAGTTATACTCTGTTACATACATTAGCATCACAGTATGACTATAAATGTAGTGCAACAGCTCCTAGATGATGATGCAAGGAGCAGACATTACACTAATCTGGGTTTACGTATATAAATAATTGCTTTCTGAAAGTTTCAAATCCCAAAGCATAAACTGTACACACCTACAGCAGACAGCTTCTAAGTGTAACAGTTTCATTGGGGTTAAAGTGCTGTGCAAAAGTCTTGAACCACCCACGATTTGTTTATATTTCACTAGGAAAATGGAAAATAGTGATTCATTGAAACATGCAAACGTACATGTAAATACAGTATAAAAGCCAAAAACTGAGTTTGTACAATTATAAGAAGCCTGAAAGTCAATATTCGGTGTGACCACCTTTATTCTTCAGCACAGCCTGAACTCCTCAGGCCTGTAGTCCTCAGGAACAGTTCTCCAGGCTTCCTGAAGGACTTTCAAAGCTCCTCTTTGGATGTTGTTACAATTCTGTTCGAAAATGTTGAGGTCCAGGCTCTGGGAGGCCAATCAATGACTGGTCCAGGTATGCTTTTACTGCACTGGCAGTGTGTTTGGGATCACTGTCAGGTTGAAAAATGAAGCTGTTGCCAATCAGACGTTTTCCAGTTCGTGGGTAATTTGACATACTTCAGCATTTCCCTTCCTTAAGAACGGCTTCTTGACAGCCACCCTTCAACTGAGACCATTTCTGATGAGGCTTTGGTGAACAGTAGTTGGATCAGCTGAAGGCCCGATGGACCTCTCAGGTCCTGTGCCTTTGGATTTGGTCTCTGGATTTTTTTTTCTCAAGGACACAACTTTCAGTTACTGTTCATCTGTTGTAGATCGATTTTAGGCCAGCCACTTCTTCTTTTGTCCTCCACTTGTCCAGTTTCCTCAAAAATTTTAAAGGACAAAGTGCACAGCTAAGAGCAGAGCTAACAGCTCTTTGGGAATCACTTTGTTGGTGCAGAAATACCTCTAATACTCACATTTTTTTTATAGATTAAACTAAAGAAATGGGAACAAATGTGTTTTTGACAGGCTGCTAGCAACAAAGTGCCTAAAGATACAATTTAAGTTTTCTGTTATTTGTACTCACAACACTGGTTCAGCCCTTGAGTTAGGTGCCATTGTCAAGCTTGAATGAGTCATATGTCAGTGTTAAGTGGCTTAACAAACAAACAAAGAGATCTCTCTGAAAATGGTCTGGCGAAAGGACTGGACAGAAAATAAGTAGCCAGTGTCCAAAGAAAAACCTTCAGAAAGCCGGGAGAACTATTTCTCAAGACGACTTTAAATTTTCCTGCCAAGGACCCAGCCTTCCTGAGGTGGGGTCATCAGTGTTTTTTTTTTCTGTAATAAGTAACAATTGCACAACACAGTTATATAAAAGTGTTAAGTGTGTGTGCTTAATCCTTGCCAAAGCCGCCCCTCTCGGGGTCACATTTGGATAAGATTGGTGGTGTTGGTTGAAGTTTTGGTCAAGTATTCACTGAGAACTGTTTAGCCCAGCCAGAACACACACACACACACACACCCTGGGTAAAAGTTGTACGTGCACTAAACAGCATCAGACAAATCCATGTCTTTCCTCCACGTACACCTCTAGTAGGGCATTCCCTTGAACCCACTGCAAGACAAACCAAACAATGACTGACATGCCTCCACTGTTCAGCTGCTTTCGGCTGAGAGCGATACCGTTGGAGGATATTAATAGAAATACCTGTGGTTGATGACTGATGTCCAATCCATCTCCACTGTCATGCTCTGCCTCTTCTGTCTGGCACGGGCGCATAGCTGCAGAGGAGATACCGAGTTGTAAACAGAAGTTGTCTCTTAATCGTCGATACTGTTAAAAATAAAGAGCGAGGAATGTGGGTTTTTTTTAGGTGTGTCACCAAGGCAGCCTTACAACAACACATACACTAAAAGCAAGTCAGCCACTGGCTGTGAGCGTGAAACAGCTTATTCGTGTCTGCAGTGCAGCTTGAAAAGTGATTTACTGACCAGAAAACGATCATTCAGAGCGAGAAAGCGCTGGGGTTCAGGGATAGCTGGGTGGATTGCTCTCTTTCTCAGGCCAATAACAGAATTTTGCACTGAAATCTACACCTGCTGTAAACCTAGAATGTGTTGCTGTGTTGTTAAAAAGACCAAAATTAAGAACGCCTAAGTAACAGCCTCCGGGGTCGCCTCCCAGTTGGACATGCCTGAACCAACTGTCTCCTTTCGATGCGGAGGAGCAAAGGCTCAACTTTGAGCCACTCCCGATTGACTGAGCTCCTCACCCTACCTCCGAGGGTGAGCTAGTTTCCACCAGTTGTGTCCGCAGTCTCACTCTTTCCATCACCACCTACAGCTCACGGCCACAGGTGGAGGTTGGGATCTAGATCAACCAGCTAATCGAAAGCTCTGCCTTTGCACTCAGCTCTCCCCTTACCACAGCGGACCACTACATCTGCATCACAGCATACCCTGTGCCAATCCATCTGTCAATCTCTGGCTCCACTTTTCCCCTACTCATGAACAAGACCCCCAAGATACTTAATCTTCTCCGTTCCTGGCAAACCACGGCTGTCTGGCTGAGAGCTCTAGCCTCGGGCTTTGCTGTGCTAATTCTGGCCACTTTGCACTATGTTGCATTTTTCCCCAGAGCAATTTGGAGATAATCCAAATTACTCTGGGGATGAAGCTAACAGGACTACATCATTTCAATTCACATCAAAGTTAAGTACTTTTCTAAAACAGCTGGATGTTCCTCAAGCCGGAGTAAAGACGTGTGTGAGATGAAACTATTAGCTAGCAGTCCCCTCTCCCTGCAGCATGTTCAGAAGTTAATACATACTGTAACAGACTGATGAACAACCAGCAAAACAACACTTACATCACTATTAATATCTGCATATTTCATACGTATGTGGTGCATTCTGTCCTTTTAAACACGAGATTTACTGTAATTTATGCTGATTTGGTTGAATTGCATTAATTTCTCCAGGTTTCTCCAGGCATGCAGTTAGTGGGGTTCGGTTAATTGGTGATTCTAAATTGGTCGTAAGTGTGAGTGTGAGTCTGTCTCTCTGTGTTAGCCCTGCGGCAGGCTAGCAACCTGTCCAGGGCGTACCCTGCCTCGTGCCCTATCGCAGCTGGGATAGGCTCCAGGCTGAAAACCTGACATTGTGGATTTGTTTCTTTATTTTTGCATACATTACAGTTAAAACAAAGCGGTATTCTAACCATTAGGGATGACTAAAATGAATCATAATGCAATGGCTCAGCTGTGTGGCAGGCAAAGTAGGACCCAAATGCGGGACTCAGAGAACAGCGGATTGATGTGAAACACGGCTTTCATTGCTGGCATCTCACAGATGAGGCAAGAACCTCTCAGTGAAGAGTTAAACAAACAGAAAAATAAGACTGTAGAGTTAACACGGAAGTCAAGTTTCTTAGTTTCAAGTTTTTCAGTAAACAAAGCTGTCATTCCAAGTTTCACATCCCGTCTCCTGAGTTCTGCGTTGGGGTCCAATCCTGCCTGCCACACAGTGTTACATGACACCAGCAGTCAAAACAGTATAATCTTACGTGTGTTATAAGTTACAGGTACTACATGAGCTGGCCTCATGCACTGAATCATTTGGTACTCTTTGCAAACTAAAGGAAAAAGCAAAGAATTATTTACAGAAGCTGCTTGATTCTCAACTTTAAAGAACTTGCTTGTGCAGTAAGAACACACCCTCACCCACACTTATTAAATCCATTATAAAATTACGTCAAGGATTATAATTTGTAATTGTGGTAAGCATGAAAGCATTACACAAGCAGTCAATGTCAAGTGCAGTGCAGAGATGTAGAAGTACAGAGGTACAGTTAAAAAATACTCGAAGTACTGATTCAACTTCTTTGTTCAAGCAAAAGTGAAAAATTAGAGGCTCTGAAATCTACTCGCAGTATAAAAATGGGACCTGGCAGGTGGAGGAACCCTAAGTTATAGTGGTGCAGGGAGCTCCAGGAGATTTCGTGTACAGGCTGTAGTCAGCTGAGCTGTGCTGCTGCTCGCTGTGGATTTAATCAGCTGAATTCAACAACATACAAGGAGGTGTCACATGAGCCACTGTTACTGATTTCCCACCCGCAGATAACATAAAGCTGTTATGAATGTAGAATTCAGTGAGTGAATCTAATCAGGATCATCAGCTTAATTTAATCTGTCTGCCACTCTTGTTGTAGTGCTCTACTGTAAACGTCACCGCAGTACTGCAAACTAGCCAGTGTAACCTGCCCAGTATTTTCATGCAAACTTTGAATATCGAAACATTGGTATCAGCTTCATCTCGTGTTTTGTTTCTGAGCTGGTTACAAAGTTTCATCTATGTGCGATGAAACCAGTACCGGTGATGGACACACAATGGGACTGTTCCCTCCATTTAGGTTCAAATCATTTTTATTTTTGAAGGTGCGCAACGGCAGTAAATGCCCCCCCCCCCCCCCGATGTCTTAAACCTAAAGTAATAAGACTGTTTTGAAAAGTAAGAAGTAGAAATGAGAGATATTTGTGTTAAATGTAGGGAGTAAAAGTAAAAAGCTGTCAGAAAAAAAATAAATACTCAAGTACAGATACCTAATAACTCTACTTAATTACACCACTTAATTCCCACGTCTATTGCAGTGTCCCACCTGCTCTGTCTAAATAAATGCACAGCTTGAAAAAGTTTACCTGCTGCCATGTGATGAATTACCTGTCAAATATTATTCATACTGCACCTTTTCCCTCTACAAGCCACGTTTTCATCACCAAAAACAGATGCTGCACATTCGGCATTCCTTCCGTAACAATAAGAAAAAGCGAGCTTCTCTTAACAATAGCAAACCAAGCTTACTAACACAGTCTAAGTGAAACGGAAGGAACACAATAGGCTGAAGGCTAACATACAGCTAATTATTTCTATGGAGAGAAAACTACGTCTCACTCAGCAGTAAAGGCTCTGAGGGGAGAAACAAAACAATCAGGCTCTAGTCGAGGCTTTTGCCATTCAGAATGTTTCTGGGCCCACTTAACGACATACCAGAGAACATTCCACATCATCCGCATACCTAATGATAACAAATAGCCTATTATTACAGACATATAAAGACACTAATGATCTGTCAAGACGTAGACAGACATGCAATTAAATATGCTGCCTAGCATTTTACTGCAGGCACTGCAGACGGTGTGGTCGTAGTCCCGGCCTATCCAGTCTCCACAGGGGTGCTGCCGTGTTTCCTCTCACTGAACCGTGTCAGTGGTTAGTCTTTAAACGCCACCACGGCTACAAGAGTGCTTCATACCTAATGCTGGAGCTGGATAAGTGCATCATAACGACCGAGAGGAGGAGTCTGGATAAGAGTTAACAACAGGCAGCACAGTGATATAAGTGTGGCGTGCACAAATAATTGCCAATGTTTTCATTGCAGATGTAGATTCTGGATTTTAAAAAATGATATTTACAGTAAAGTTACATTGTCCAATAAGTAAACAGGAAAATTTAAGGTAAGATGTAAGTTTTTGCTAAAATAGGAGAGTTGGTGTGGTGCAAAGGCATGTGAAACAGAGCCATCAGGCAGACACAAACACATTTCCAAATGAACAATAAAAATATATTAATATCGAGGGTTTTTTTTATATCCTGGATGTGTACAAACATTTGCTAATACAAACCGAGCAGCGGCTTCCCACACTACAAAATGAATCATCCTCACCTTAATTATACATCACTCTGAGTTCAGACTGAGTTAGGGTCTGTGTCCACAGGCTGTAGTTTTTGGGTCGGAAGCGAGACCTTTTTCGGTCTGCTTGTTAAATGTGACATCATCAGCCATTCCCAGGTCCAAATGCTCCTTCAGGTTCCAAAAGCACCACGGACAAATCTTCCAACTCCAATAAAATAATCAGAGTGGCTGTTCTCCCACGACATCAAAGCATCGCTGAAAAAAGAGGACAAGTGAACGCTTTGTTTGGAGGGGGGGGCTCACGTCTATCACGTCTACACGGCAGAAAACGCTGCACCATGTAAAAAAGATGAGCCTCATCCAACGCAGTAGGTGCTCGGACCAGGAAACGGGGTCACGTAACACGAGGATGGTAATAAACTGCAATTTTTGGCACTTCGGCACTGGCTTCATTTTTCATTTCCAAAGGGATTAAATATTTATGAACATCTCCATTGTGTAATATCTTCTAACATTTAACCAAGACTACATATTTCTTACATAAGTTTTTTTGATGCCATCGAGCACCTCAGCGTCATACGTCACACTTGATATGGTGCAGCTTTAAACGGATTTGTCAGTGTCACGGACTTGCTCAGATCCCCTAGCTTTAGGGCTGACCTATGATTTACCCCACACTGTATGACAAGTCAAGCTGTGATGTGGCCATTGTTTAGTGGGCTCTTCATAACAGTACCTACAAAAGACTGGTTGACACAGAAACTCAATAGCCACAGTACTTTTTGACAGCGCCAGCCTTTGTTGGAGTGAGAAAAGTTTAAGATCCCCGAGGATGGAGCTTCTTCGTCACACAGTCGCTCCCTCTGTACGTGACAGACACACCGGGCCAAAAGGCCAGTGGAGAAAGAGACTGCGGGGGAAGAAAGGCGAGAGCTGGAACGAGGTGGAGTGATGACAGACTGGGAAATGAGGACATAGGAGAAAAAGACTGGAACTGGATTCTTTAAGTCTGAGTGATAGTGTGCACTGAAATGAAAACCTCTCTCTCTCAAGGACGCGCACACGTGCACACAAACACACACACGCACACACACCCTTGGGGCTGCTTCATTAGTTTTTGTTGTCTTGTTTTTTCCATTTTAAACTCCCATGCCATGAGACCCTGTCATGCCCCCACCGTATGAGCGCCGACATCTATAATTAGCTTAACGACACACCTACTTGCCACCCACGTAACAAGAACAAATGATCCAGCATAATTGCACAGTGGACATGTTCAAACAAAGCGCTGCGCGTTGAAAGTTCTTCTTTTCTCATGAGGCAGAGGATTTCTGTACCCACAGGGAGGCAAAAGTTACAAAAGGCGACGCGGCAGGCCGAGTGGACATACACACTGTAGCTGGCCCTGCAGACACAAATACAGGGATGACCTAAAACCATCTTGTAGCACAAGATGCGATTGTAACGGGGTGGGTTTCTAAAAGAACGGCAAATTCACACATGGAGAGAGGCGACGTGAACGGGAGAAACAGAGGGATGAGAGAAAGGAAGAAATGAAACTGAAAATTTGGATAGGAGCGGTGCGGTTAGATGAGATGTCACCGCAGATTAAGAGATAACGAGAAAAAAAAACAAAACAAAACTCACTCAAAGACAGCAGCCTCTCTGGAAATTCCCCGGTGAAATTTCCAGTGCAGTGCGCTTATGCAGTATCACATAAAGACGTGCCATTTTTTGCAGCTTTTATTTTCTTTTTATTCATTTATTTCAGGGGCCACACAGACAAATCCATTACAAAAATACAGTATATTTTAGGAAACATGATCCCGCCCTGAGCAAAAGCAAAATAAAATCCACATAAAAACAGGCTAAATATACATAACATGTATTTGCTTGCAGTGCTGCTATTTTACTTATTTATTTGCTTTTATTTAATATTTTAAAGGGATCCCAGAATACACTGTACAGTAGTTCTAGTTGGAATTATACACACACACAACGGCTGTGGTGTTGAGGTTGGCACAACAATCATCGTCACCTGCCAAGTATTGGCCAATTACAGGTCAAATGATACGACACGTAGCCTGGCTCAGATGCCAGGGATAGCCGTTACACTTAGCAGTCATCTATATTTCTCAGAGGTGGACTGTTTCGAGGCCAGCCTCTCTCCCGCCTCGTCACACAAATTTCAACTCGCAGGGTGTGTTTCAACCCAGACCGCAACAGCCCTCTGCATGTCCTCCTTCACTACATCCATGAACCTTCCCTGTGGTCTTCCTCTTTTCCTCCTACCTGGCAGCTCCATGCTGCTGCCATGCCTCCCCCCCTCTCTTCTTTCCTTGTCTTTGCCCGTAGTAGCATAGTTTCCACCACACCCTGCTGGTCAACAGCAAGGCTGGAAATAGTCGTTAACCCAGGCCTCAACTGATCCAGTACTCCTGATGATCCACGGATGCCCCTCCATGACACCACCCTCCTCCTTTATCCGGGCTTGGGACCAGCATTAGGCGTAAATTGGCTTGTGGCCACTTTATCATTGTAAATCCAACCATGAAATAAGTAATATAATAATGAACTGAAAGCACTGCTAACTATCATGCAAAACATTTTGTTATACATTTTTCTTGGACCCCTTTGTGCCACCCCATTTAAACGCCCCTTATAGCTAAGCCTTACCCTGGTAGCTGGTAAGGCTTAGCTATAATTATTCCCCTTGGTCTCAGGACAGGAAGAGAATTATGTCTGTGTACACTGTGCACTTAGTGGTTCCTGTTTCACTTGCACTTAACCTGCAATACCGTGACACTTTTTTTTTTTTTTGCTCTTATATGTAGAACTGGAGTATGAGTCAGGCCTCTAGTCCACAGCATTTCCAAAATGACATGTTTCAAAGCCTGTCTTCGGTAATTACAGTGCATAGGATTTCCCAAGTATCAATCCATTTAATATATAGACTTGTGATATGAAAAGAACAAATGCCGACATGGTTGTGAAGCTGGAAAGAGATGGAAGATTCCCGGCTTTCGGTTGTTGCCTGGATAACACCAGCTTTATTTATATTCAGGCTTTAAGTTGACAGCTGTGCAATTGCTTACACGGCTTTCATAACCCCTGACAAAACGCAGGATGACAACAGAAAGCCTCGCATTCACATAAAATGTTTCACCCTTCCACAGTTAAAGGCCAGTGTGAAGTAAACTATTGTGCGCTTACATTGTAAACAGTCTGAGAGAGAAGTGCCACAGAGAGTTAAGATAATGACATCTAAGCTGGGGTCATTATATTCAGGAAGTTGTAACATACTACATCTGCCCCTGGTCACATCATCAGCCTCGCTTTGCTCTCAGTTACTGACATCTGTTATTAATGCTGAGCAAGCATATGGGAAACTTTGAAACTGAAAGATTTGGATTCACTCAAAATGAAACCGCCAGCATCTCTAATTGGCTTTTAAGACGGGTAAATCCCCTGACAGAAATCACGCTGACGTATCGGAAAAACCTCCACTGTGCCACAATTGCCTGGAAGCAGATTGCAAGTTTGCATGCTTAACTTGGACACACTCTGTATCCATCCTGCTACAATCAGATTGTGCAACCATATTTGTCATCAGGGGTTCTCGTGCCCGGAGCCAATGATAACACAAAGCTAATGTATTGCGTACCCAGCAATTGGATGGAAAATGCTCAAAACCAGTTCTGGCAATCACATTTTACCGCTCTGATACTGGGCCTGTTGACTGTGGTCGCTATGTGACAATCTCTCATTTTGATCAGCATTTGTCAAAGAGGTAAATGGAAGCTGTGTGTGTGTGTGTGTGTGATAGAGAGAGTTCAAGCGTTGACTGTAGTACAGAGCTAAACAACACTAAAACAGTCTCCAGACAATGAGACGGGTCAAGCCACGGCCCCGCAGTGCCCGGCCTTTTGAAATAACAGCCTCAAATGCAGTAAATATTGACTTTGCTAAGCCACTGTTTACCTTTGAGGCTTCATGGAGAAACTACAAGGCAATTCATTTTCGATCTGAGCCAATTTCACTGGTTTTTAGACACGGAGTGTGATGCTGTAGAACTCAGAGTGTAATTTAGCGTGCTTGCATGAAGTAATCTCTCCTGACGAAGCTTTAATTGCACTGTACCGGGATCATTCTGGACGCGCGAAGACTGCAATCTGGGCGCTCGTGATGCTGAACGCAGCCACAGATAATTTCGCTCGTACTTCGCTCAGAGTAAACTCAGACTTACGCAGTATCTGATGCCCGTCCTCCTCCTCCTTTCTATAAACCCAGTCCAGAACAGATAGCGGCTGTTCTGCCAAAAAGACAACTCAGCACAATTATCCTAATGTCTGCTTCCTGTTCAGATACTGTCATGTTGTGCATGTGCTAAAATGACAACACTGGCTCATTAAATCTCTTTGTTTTTTCAGCTTTTAAAAGCGGAGAAGTGATTTGTTTGAATCTCAGGGATTTAGACGCTCATTGACGGCCTTTATCTCTTTTGTTGTCTCTTTTCAAAGAACAAATGCGCGTGCGCGCGCACACACACACACACACACACACACACACTGCTGTATTTGCCTAGGATAGGGAAAAATGTTCTTGATATTTAATTTAAAGGGAGGTGCCATGATGAATGAAATGAAAACAGAGTGAATGCTGGGTTGTTATTTACCTGTCAGCTTGAACAAATCCATACCTGGGCATGTGACATGGAGTTCCAAGACAAAAATATCCCTCCAGAGCTCTGAGTCATGACATTGCTGGATGGTTATTTCCATCAACACATTACGAGATGTCATCACTGAACAATTTGACAAGTGACGTATTGCCTTATTTGTTTCATGGTTGCGATCTGTTTTTTCCTGATATGCTTTAACTCAGAGTAACACAGAAGAAATGCTAAATGCTTCAAGCCTTTAAACAACTTTGAACTCTTCAAGATTCAGTTTTTTGAGCTTGCCATAATTATTTCCTCTGATCACACCCTTACCTTGAAGGGCAGCTGGATTCTTGGAAGAGCTCACAATCACAATAGAGTCCATATCACCGTGTTTCAAGCTATGCACGTGCAGTTGAGTCACAGTGGTCTGAACCAATCGGCATCCGCGAGCGTGTTTTTGTTGTGACGACAGTTGTGTGACAAAGGAGGAACCTATTAGAGAGGTAAACATCAATGCTGTTATAACATCAGTTATATCAGAGCGCACAATCATACTGCAGGCTTTTCCTCGGTCGGAAATGTTTTTCCACATTTTCCCAGACAGTCAAAAGTCTGATTTACCAGCTAGCTTCCCTCTGTTGATCTCTTCAGCTGAAGAGGGTTTAACCGTTTACCTGCCAAGTACTTTAAGTGCCTGCCATTTTCCAAACAGTTACCAAGGAGTCCTCAGCGTTAAGGTCGTAACTCAAAAAGAGTTTCTATCCAGCAGATAGTTGAAGGACCTTTGTAGTGCGTAGGATGCGTTGCACCCAACAATGGACTTCCCACATGGTTGTGTGTTCAAACAACAGGTTACTAAAACACTGCTCAATTTAAAATTTGAACAAGTTTTTCCTGTTCAGAGAGTCATGTTATGCTAAAATTTCTAAAACTAGAAAGAGAGAGCAGATTTCTCCCATATTGGCTTCTCTTTATTGGCTCCCTGTTAAATCCAGAACTGAATTTAAAATTCTTCTTCTCACATACAAGGTCTTGAATAATCAGGCCCCATCTTATCTTAAAGACCTCATAGTA
>JAVDPK010002911.1:297883-326682 GCA_034780415.1 Cichlasoma orientale | reverse complement strand
TGACCCCCCCCCCCCCCCCCCTGCTGCTGATTAACAGAAATGCAGATTTCAGGCTGTTCCAAACCCGGAACCTACTTTCATCTATACTGTTCCAGGGTGCGTCCTATTTTACCAAACACTGGTACCACAGAGTGATGTTTCAAAAAATGGCCCCTGATTATTTTTTCTATGAGCATGCTAGCTGTGTCTCAAATCCAGTATTCTGCACTACATTTCAGTATCAAGTACAACTACAGGAACGACTAGCCGAGTTCAGTTTGAGACAGTACTACCCTGTTGAAATTACTACTTGAATATTAATATTACTATTAGTATTTGAATTGCTATTTGTACTAATAGAAGAATGAACAATTCAGTCATGTTGCACAAGAGATAAAGGTCACTGTAAAATGAAGAATGGACTGTACTGCAACAAAACTGATATTCCCTAAAATACATTCATAGCCAAAAGGCAATTTGTTAAACCAAACACCTAAAAATTGGATCTGTCAAAACTAAGAAATAATTATCCTTTTTAGCAAACACCTTACATCACACCTCAATTTATGAGCAGACCTAATTTATTTTCTCGGGAAAAAGCCCCATTAAGATGAAGGGTCAGGACCCACAGCCATCTGCCTGTGATTACATCTTGGGAGAAACACTACAACAATGGCTGCTTGGGCATGGCAAGAAAGAAGGGAAGATCCCAGCAATGATCCAGCACAACAATTACTGGGGAACCAAATCCTCCAAGTCAGCTGTTTGTGGAAGCAAAACAGAACTGGCAAGCCAGGGGCTGTGAGGGATCCAACATGCAACTGAAGCCAACCAACACACTCCCGATCAGATCAGCTCCATGTGTGGTAGGCCCTAATCAAAGCCACGTCTATACTTATATTCAACCGCGGCCAAATTAAAGGAAAAATACTGCCAGAACAGCCTATTACCACCTTTTTATTGATTTTACAGTATCAAGTGTTTTGAATCCAAAGTCTCCAATAGGTGCTCTGATGGGTGTAGCTATAGTGATAAAGTCCATAACATATGACTCACATCAGTTTCATATTCAAACCATTCAGCGACTATTGTGCTTTATGGCACTGAAAGAGAAAATTACCATCAGGATGGAAATGTGTTATCACAGAACAGCTTTTCATTTATTTGCAGTGACTCTTCTGTCTAAAAGTAGGTCCACACCATGCA
Organism: Cichlasoma orientale; assembly: GCA_034780415.1. Taxonomy (NCBI): domain Eukaryota; kingdom Metazoa; phylum Chordata; class Actinopteri; order Cichliformes; family Cichlidae; genus Cichlasoma; species Cichlasoma orientale. The sequence goes on along the minus strand of JAVDPK010002911.1, from coordinate 325,497 downwards.
ACCAAAGGATGGCATAGCCAAGAAATACCTCTTGGGATTTTTTTAAACCTTTTCCACTGTTAGTGTGTTGTTGCATATTTGCATTGTGAAAGGAACACATTTTGATTGATTGATTGATTGATTGATTGATTGATTGATTGATTGATTGATTGATACCTAACCCAGTTGGTCAGGTGGATTGTGTAATAAATCTAATTTACAGTATAGGTATCTATTAATAATTCCATAAAAAAAATTCAGTGTCCACAGCGCTCCAGTTCAATGAACATAAGTCTTTTGAACTCTATAGTGTTAGCATGCTAGTGTAACATGCTAATATTAAAACAGCTTACTTAGCCAAATAAGTCTTGCTACTCTGGTTAGGGTAAAAGAAATGCTTTAAATTGAAATATAATTTAATTAAATGAATTTGGTCAAATGTGACCAAAATGTAATAATGTGGTTACTGTGAAACAATAGAAAACTGATGTGGGGAACACTGGACACTAAGAACAAGAATGAGATATCCTGCTATGGGATACGCATGTTGCGGTGTGTCCCTTTGGAACCCCCCCCCCCCCCCCCACAATGTTGGTACAATCTGCTATTTTAACAAAGAGGTGTTACATGAGCTAATTTCTGCTGATAGATGTCACCCATGACCTCACAAAGTTGTAAGTGACTAAACTGACAAGTAAAGCGTGTATTTCTAGATTTATTGCCACTGCTTTCTTCACAGGGTCTCCTGGTGTGCAGTACATCAGCCTTTATGTAGAAACACCTGCTGGTACATTTTTGATTCACCAGACATGTCTGACTATGCAAATAATGAACTTAAATTTTCCAACAAGTCAAAGGCACGAGTTTTTTTTTTATTTTTTATTTATTTATTAAGATCCAATAAACAGCAGCTGTAACTCTAATTTTTGTTGACCTTGACGCTTAAAAGTTCTCACCTTGCTACAGTGATGCAAAAGGTGAAACTCCAGGGTGTGTGAGTGTACTGTGACATCACTGCTGGGTGAGGTAAGGTTGAAAAGGTGTTGAGACGTTGTTTTTCAGCCTGTTGAAAGGACTTTAAGCTTGTTACTTAGTTTCAGGGTCACTCCTAATGAACATTCAAGTAAAGCCAGAGGGAATTCCTTTTGGATGATTTTCATGTTATAAATGAGAAACTCTACATCACACAGCTTCTGACAGGCTCTTTGAGATAACAGAGATTTCAGTTTTATTTTTAACAGCACCATTTAATAGGAGTGCCAGAAAGTGTGTCGAAGCCACCCTGGTAGAAGAGAGCTTGAGGCAAAAAAAAAAGAAAAGGAAAAGCACTATCGGGTGTCAGAATATAATGTAATTAATCTTCATTATTTCTATCAAGATGATGATTTCACCTTTTCCAAATTCTGTTCAGTTGTGCAGCTTTAGGGCATTACAAGAATAGTATGGCAGCGTGCAGGCATGTTAAAGCATCTGCTGTGTTTGGCGTGGGCTATGTATGGGAATGTTGATGGTTGCGAGCGTGTGTATAATAAGCATCAGTGAACAGAAGCTACTACCTCAGTAGCAGAGCCCAAAATCATTGCTTTATAAATTCCATTGAAACCAATGGATAAAAAAAAAGAAGCGGATTGGCATAAACTAACTCTGATTCGAACCAGCAGACAGGATTAAATGCCCTGATGCTTTGGTATGTCTGTAAGCAGACACACACCCCAGTATAGCCAAAAAGGGACTTCCCCACAAATCCTGGAAGTGCAGTGTTCTCATACTTTAAATAAATGTGTACACATCATGCTGTCATGGGAAAAGACAGAAACCCTATTAGGCAAATGTCTTACATGTATGTAGAAAAAATTAGTAAAAACAAACGATATATAATATATATAAACACAGTCTCTTTGCTTTACATGTTTTAACTGCCAGCATGAAAATGGCCTCTTCAGGGTAATTGCATACACGACAAAGGTTTTGCCAAATAGGTCTAATCTGGACTTTATTTAATGAGCACTGAAGGAGATATAACTTATGACATATTTCACCACCTGTTTCAATATGTGATTTCACCCTCAGTGGGAAAATTAAGTTATGACCAATCATCATCAGATTATAGCTACATTATTTATGAGACTCCAACCAAGCCAGTAATGACATGTACATCTGTGGCTAATTGTAGATGATTTGTGACCATATTGAAATATTAAAAATTGAGAAATGAGCTTTGTTGTTTCACGAATTTGGCAAATACCAACACGCCATTAGTTGCAACACTGAGGGTGTTTATGAGAGGAAACCCTGCTTGGACCAGCAATACCTGGTTTAGTTTGGGGGGAGATATATTTCATTTAAAAAAAAAAAAAAAAAAAATCATGGTCCACATGCTGACCTCCTTAAATTTGAACCCCCAAATTGGAAACATATTTGGCTGCATACTTACTGTAAGTTCAAATAAATGAAACTGTATTTAAGTCAGGGCTTCAAAACATTTAGGAAACATGTAAAATGCATCATCAAACATGCACCAAAGTGAAACTAATTTGGCCTTTAATACACAGCTATAATTAAACTGCTGAAAATGACAATGAGAATTGATGTTGGAAGTTGATATTTAAATAGTTTTCAGCCATGGATGCATAATCTTAATCTAAAAGAATGAACTGTACTTAAGTAATTGTACCAAATATATATTGAATTAATTTTAAGATATCACAGCCAGCTACAACACATTTAAATGCAAATGATAGACTAGTATTAGATAAACTATTTGGTATATTATTTGGTACAATTCATATAAATTAATTATTGTACCATTATAGTACTGTTTAATGTAAATAGAGAATAAAATACTAAACATAATAGCCTGTGTGTATCATAATATGTCATGCATAATTAAAGTTTAGTGAACATAAATTAGATGTTACTATAAAAATTTAAAATACTTTGATAAAAGTGTTGTAGGTGTATAAATGCTTAAAAAGGGGTGTCATTTCATCCTGTTGGTAGGTGTTTGCTAGGCAACATGATGACATCACAATATCTGATATACTGTAGATAAGAACCTTCAGGGGTTTCAAAATGTAACTTTGTATCAATTTTTGTTGCTCAGTTCCTGATCATGTAGGAGGGCACTGCAAAGATGTCTAGCCTTATATTGAGACTCATACTCATTCAGATATGTTTCCCCATCAAGCTATACTCATAACTACAGTATGATAACAAGTGAAACATGTTTATAGAATGTTCTAGCTGTATTCAAATCAAACTGAAATATCTCATTTGGGGCATTCGTATCCAAATTTAGTATTCTATAGCAGCAGTTACAGATTTAAGAATTCTAAGTCTCTCCAGCCAAATACAGATAGGGCTTCCCAAAGCCTGCAATCACCTGTTCTCCAGTTATTTCTAGTAGCTCCCTGTCCCAGCCACTGAGAAGCAGTGCCATAGGATGATGCTACCACCACCATGTTTCATTAGCCAGAAAATAAGCTATGCCTGGTCATGGCCAGATGTAGTGGTTGGATAGTTCTGTTCAAAGACTTCAGTTTTGGTACCAGACCAAAGAAGACTTTTTTCCCCTCATTTGACAAGAACTGTGAGCAGGTTGTCATGTGCCTTTTACTGAAGTGAGGACCTTACAGCCACTCTACTATAAAGGTCTAACAGATGCTGCTTTTGCCATCTTTGCAGAAGGATGACTACTGGGTTCTTGATCACCTTTTGACAAAGGTCCTTCTTTCCAAGGTGTCTTGTTTTGGCCAAACCATCAATCCAAGGAGGAATGCTTATGGTTTCAAACGTGTTCCATTTTACAATTATTAAGGCCACTATACTTCTGTCAACCACAATTTTATTGCAAAACTCTGTGAAGAGTTTCTTGAACTTTACAACTTTTGCTGACATGCGCCTCTATAACAAATCAGTCAGATTTGCATACTTACATGAAGTTCTAGAAACATGACTAAAGTAAACAAGATTCACGTAATGGCCAAAGTCATTATGGGTTATTTATGTTGACTGATGCCACTGTACAGATGGGGTATCATACCAGCAGTACAGAATATGTGGATGCGATCTATTTCACAATCTCAAATTGTGAAATAGATCACATCTAGTATGTGAGGATAGTTTTACATTGCATGACATTTTACTAATCCTTCTGAAATGCTCCACCTCTGAGAAGCTGTGGGTACCTACCTGAACTGGACTCTTACTGACATACACCTTGGCAGTGCAGAACAAGAGTCCATTCTCTTTCTCTGCAGACCATGAAGTAAATACATGAGCAATGTAACAGAAACGCTTTAGATGATGAATTGCTGCAAGTTCATTGGTTAGACTCTGACTTCATGTCTGAGTGAATGACATTTCCTAAGAGCTAAGCTTTTCAGCTTGTACTGTGCTTTGCAATAGCCACCCACAAATGCCACTTGAAACCCAAGCCAACAGTTTCTAGCACACATGTCAGACAGTCCTTACCCTACTTGTGTCAGTGAATTCAAACGTTTTCCTACTGATGTATTTTAGTTGCCAGCTATAACTGTCATAAAGTTGAAGCCTAACATCTCCATTACATCATAACTGCCATATCATTAATCACAATGAACATTAAAACCTATCTGTATAGAGTAGTCCTACTTCAAAGAAAGCAATTAAAATGTCTACTTAAAACTTTTTAACAATATTTTTTCACACAATCACCAAAAAAATCTCAACTAACATTCTGCATACTGCAGTTTTTTTTTCACTTACCAACTTGTCAATTTGAATAAGTCCTACATGAACAACTAAACAGTCATGTAAAAAATAAAGTTTTCACAGTTCTGCATAGAGCTCCATGAAACCTAAGTACTCCCTTACTACTTCAATAGGAATTAATCAATAGTAATTGTAACTACTTCTATAAATAGGTTTTTACAGTTTTCTGATCCAGTGCATTCAGATGTGTGTTAATGGCAAGGAGGAAAGGCATCAGCAATCAATCAATTAATCTGGGAAGGGTTACAATTCCATTTCCAAACAATTCGAGTTCATCATTCGATAGTCAGAAAGATTATTCACAAGTAGAGAACATTCAAGACAGTTGCCAATCTGCCAGGCATGGATGCTCCAGCAAAAAGTTAGGTTAGGTTTGTAAAGTTTCATCTGAACAAACCATAATACTTTGTTTTGTTTTGTTTTGTTTTGTTGTTTGACCTGCCAGGGACCACAGATGAAACGTAGCCTTTTTTTTTTTGCTAATTCTGGCATATTTACATTGAGTTGTTCATTGATGTGCATTGTCCCTTTTAAATAAATAAAATAAATACAAATAAATACTTCTGAAGCAATATCCTTTGGACAGACAAGAGCAAAGTAGCGACATCTGGCCATAATGCACAGCGCCTTGATTGTTGAAAATCAAACACAGCTTATCAGGACCTCAAACCAACTGTCAAGGACGGTAGTGGAAGGGTGATGGTTTGGGCTTGTTTTGCTGTCACTGAGTGAATCCTGAACTCCTCTGTATACCAAAGTATTCAAATGTCAAATGTGAGGTCATCTATCCAACAGCTAGCTTGGTCCAAACTGTGTCAGGAAACAGGACAATGATCCCAAGCAGCAAATCTACAACAGAATGGCTGAAAAGTAAAAGAATCATGGTATTGTACTGTCCCAGTCAAAGTCTAGACCTCTACCCGATTGAAATGCTATATCAGGATCTTCAGAGAACTGTGCATAACTGATTGCCTACAAATCTCAATGAACTATAGTAATGTTGTAAAGATGAGTGGGCCCAAGTTCCTCCACAACGATTTGAGAGACAGATAAAGTCATATAGAAATTTAAAGTTATTGCCGAATGTGCCTGGATTGCAGCCAATGCCTTTACATCGATATTGCTTCCCTAAAAATGTTCTGCAGCCTTCCTTTAGCTTTTATGGACTGTTCCCGTAACCAAATTTGATGAATCAGGTCGGATGAAAAAAGGGCCTGTAGCACTGTACCTTATGAGAAAACTGCGTTTTGTGAACATTAAAGCATAGAAACTTTTCATAGTAGACCCTTAAAAATATACACCTGCAATTGAGTATAATATGGCCTTTTATACTTTTATACTGTTTAACTTGTGAAACTGTGGAATAAAAAGCCCTAACTAGGACATGCACTTTGTCCTCATAATTAAATAACTAATGCACACTATTTTGCTACTGCAAATCACTTTAGTGTTCTAAAATTATAAACAAGCCTCCATTTTCAATGGACAAAATAAGTTGGCATTTAAAGAGTGGAACTGCACTCGTGGCTTTGAGTACAAATCTCTACAGACTCCCACACGGAACGGTAGTGAAACACAATCTTAACTGTTAGGCATCCCATACTGTGTTTGTGCGTGCATCTGCTTTATTTGTATGCATGCATACATGTTCAGACAGCTCGAGTCCAAAGTGCCATAGTTCATTTCAGCAAAGGTGGGTGTTTATGGCTGTAATGGAACACAGTGGCTCATGTTTTCAGTGAAGATAAAGGTGGGTGGATACACATTCCATCCATTTATTACCTATAATGTATATACTATACTAATTCTCCTTTATCTTTTTAGCCATTGTCTAAATCACAGTAAATCACATTATTTTATTGAGGGGTACCTAAATGGCTTTATTCACTTTAGAAACCTCTCCCAGTCTGCCAGTAGACAAATAATATTTCACTGGTCCTCTGAGTGCAGTCTAACACACCCTGCCAGATATTTCACCTCTTATAGACTATGACATCATTGCTGAATGAATAATGAATACAGTAGACAAGATGAAGACAGACATGCTAGTTCAGAAATGTTTTAGTGCTGAAGAGTGCAGTTAGTTTGATGTTAAATATTATTCCATTTATCTGCATTATGCTTTTATATGGAATCCTACCCAGTTTGCTCACGTCTCTCCTCCAAGAAGCCATGTGGCAGTAAAATGATAAAATATGATACAAAGACAATGAAAAAGACCAAAAAAACCCCCCATCCATTAAATTCAGTGTCTTTCTGATATAATGTAGATGAGACAGAAGCATTTCTAGTGCTGATCTAAATAAGAATGCAAAATAAAAAGGATGTGTCAACTTCATTTATATGCAGCTTTTGTTTTGTATCTTCAAATCAGTGTTTCATTAATTATCACACAATATATTCTAACTAGATATGGTGAAGATTGCTCCATGTTTCACTGATTTTGAAAATAAGCTACAAGACAAACGAACAAGATGAATTACTCAAATTTTACAGTAACAGTGGGTCATATAACATGTAGTGTCAAAGGTGTTGATTACCACCGAAGAATTACCACCTAGAGCAACAGTTCCCCTTAAATCTAGCACGAATTTTACAAACTCTTAGCTTGTAGTTTGCTTGTTGTGTTGTTGTCCACTTCCATTGATATTTAATGGGGCAATGCTTATCAGGTGATCAGAAAAGGTGGGCGGGGCTGGATCTGAAACAACTGAGTAGGGCGATGGCAAAGACCAAGCAATGAATGAAAAGTAATAATAAAAATTTACTGAAAATTAACTCATGAAAATCAGACATCACTTTTGAATTGTGGTTCAACAGAATTATTTTAAAAAACAAACTAATATTTATTATTACTTTTGTCAGTTTCAAGTTATTTCAGTGACCATGTGGGGCTTTTCTTTCTCTAACAGAAGGGTACCAACAATTTTGTCCACATATTTAAACTCCATAAACATTAAACAGAAACTCCAATAGAACTAAAGCTAATGAAATCAGTGATAATGAATCACTAATTGACTCTAATCAAAACACAGAACACTGGCTGTGAAACAGAAAACACTTCATAATTAAACACAAATTCAAAACTCCAAAGCAACTCAAATCCTGGAGCCAAAACCAGGGACCATGACCACATCTTTTATGTAACATCTGCTTACTCATTCTGACCTAAAAAGGACAAACAATTAAATTGTCTTTTTAAGGGCGAACCAAAGAGGTGCAGGTATGTGCAAGCAGAAAAATGACAGCATTGACTGCGGCTGGTTGCAGGGTGCAGAATCTTGTCAACCTTCGGAAGCTGGCTGGCAGGAATGCAAGTGTTGGCATCTGCCTTGATATGTCTGGACATGGAGGAATGTGGGTAACCTTGCATTGTATGCACTTAATCTACACAAACATAGAGACTTACATTTGGTTAATTAAAGAAAAGTTGGCCGCATTCCACATGGAAAAATAATTATTCCAGCCAGTCAGCAACGCTGACTCATGAGCAGACAAGCTTTTACCAGCCTGTGTAGGGGAGACAACAGCAATCCTGATACAGGGGTCCAAGGTAAGCAGATACTGTTGATATCACACATACAACTCAATGCTGAACAACAGGTCTGCTGGACTCTGTGGATATCAATGAATTAAAGAAGCCACACACAATTAGTGCTTATATAGCTATGGCATTGTGTCTTAAAGAGTATCCACGTCAGCTGCACTGTGGGGATCAATTCTTGTAAATATGGAACATGTAGACAGTCTCTCCACTCAGAGAACCTGGGTTACAATGTAACCAACTGATATATATTTTCTAGTCTGCAGTAGAATTTCATGGTCTGCTGCGTTAAAAGCACTTCGAGAGCCCCAGGGTGGCAGTTTTCCAGTCCGACACAAGCACTGAGGCTCACTCATTTTATCACTGACTGACCTGAGACAACCCTACACTGATGTAATTGCTCACCAGCCTAAAAATGAGACCAATTCTCTTACACCATGGTTGCTCCCTTGTGCTCTTACTTTTGTTGCTTTCACTTTGATACCGTGCCAGTTCCCCTTATAAAACTTCCTTTGGCTCAGTGCCAGACTCTCTCAACGTGCCCTCAAATGGCCCCTGGCACAGCACAACCGGCTCATCCCAAAGCTGCAGGTGTTCCCACTGGTTGTGGTCATGTCCTCACCCCCTACTGCCTCTAAATGGGCACTTGCCAGAGGATTCACATGCCCAGGGGGTCTGCTTCAGAATGGTTGCACTTGGGCCAGGAATTGGTCTCTGGGAGGGGAGCGCTTTATCTTGAGGCCAAAGGCACAAAACTGTAGCATTGTAGTCATCTAATAACAATGACACAACAGAACCAATCGACATCAGCAGGAACTTAGACACAGCTGCAGCCACTGGCCCACAATGACACAGCATGGCACTCCTGAGGGAACACGCTCCCCTCTCAGGAGAGTTTCGTCCAGATGTCTTTGAATATGTTATTGTTTGAATAATGAAGGGTCATAAGGAAGTTTTTCACTTTTAATGTCTTAAAGATAATGTCCCACAAATACTCTCTTCTATCTTACTATACAGTGGAGCCCATAAGAAGGCCTATTTGGTATTTGGACAGTTAGACATTTACCTTTGTTTTTCCTGCGCTTTACTTGAGCGCATTCATTTTGAAATAGAATAATAATTACTGCATTAAATAAGTTTATGCAGTTTTAAGCTGAAGATTTTATTCATCACTTTAAAAGTTTACGTGATATTAATGTTTTGAGTGTCCACCGGTGAAGCTGATACTGAGATCTCAGACCTGACAACCTGTCATCCTCCCAGTACCACCTGTTAGAAAACTCGACTTCACCGTAGCAGCAAATTACTGGTTCAGTAACAAGTAGATCCATTTCACCTCAAATTCTGTGTCTCACACCACATACTTTGCACACAAATTAGCAAACCTAAGTCACGATGGCAGAAACCCTCAGAGTGTAACAATGGTGTCCAAACTGAGACACAGATGCAGTATTTCCCGTCATAAAGGGCGATGAAAAGGTATTTCATTCTGAGATGCTCTCAAAAACAAACAGCAGTCTATATGAACTGCAGAAATCAGTAATTCAGTCTGAAAAAATATGATTGCTGACTCAGCTGAATTCCGGTAAGTTTGATGACCATTCTTGTGTGAGAACATACAGTACCTGCATGCATATTACATGGCGCTTTCAAGACTTAAGCAGGATGCCAAGTGACAGTTGGCAAAGACCTCATTCTGTAATGGTTAATGTGCCACCTCGACTTAAAAAAGGAGACCCCACTCAACCACAAACAGCCTCAGTGATGTACTGGCTGGCAGGCGCAGCTTGGACCCCAGCGTGCCATTGATCATCATTATTTCTCTGTTTTTCTTCCAGTTTTCACTTAGTCTCCCGCATAGAGGAGCACAATACACTGACGGATCAGTGTTGTCTCAGTTTGACAGAATTACAGCCACAAATGAGGCCATGAATTTCAAAAAGAAAAATTCTGCTGTAATTGAATAGCTTTAACAGACACATGACTGATGGTACAGTACATTCAGCATGGTCAGCATTCAGCTATCTGTGTTTTATATAAGATAATTATGGAGATGAGTCAGGATAGAGTTCCCATGACTCAGAATTTCCAGACTGGCTGCATATGCTCAAATAAGAAAAAAAAAAGAAGAAGAAAAAAATCTTATTGCAGCTGGGGCCTCTAACGTGCTCTGAGCTGTTAAAAAAAAATAAGCGTAATCTGCAATGTGTTCTTCATCTTTACAGTATCACACACAAGATTTTTAGCTCCCAAATGGACTGGCATTTAAAAAGCATTTGCATGGCTTGTTTGCCATAGCAAAATTTTCCCTTCAGAACAACATGACCAAAATGCTAATATTGATGCTTCAAAATACAGAATAATTCTTCTTTTAGCTACTATCCTCTTAATGCATGTGAGGACTGGGACTGTGAATTTCATATATAAAAAAATAAAATAAAAGTAACTTCAGGAAGTTGTGCGTGATGCAAAACTTGAACCACTTCTTAGTTTTGGCATCAAACGAAAAAGCGTGTGAAAAGGACCTTTTTTGTGGATGTTGTTTATTCACACTGTGAATTTAAGTGGAGATCTGGAAAACATCGATAGCCCACAAAATGAACCCAACTGCTCCACAGACAGTGATGGAAACCAGAGCTCTCATACTGTCAAATCACTGAGAGTTACAGCATATCACTGACCTCCCAGGAACACAGACTCTGAGGCCTTTTAGAGAGGAATATTACACTGATGCATTTATTCATTTGCACTTGTACTGTAGATGTGTGAGTTTACATTTCACATTCTGTGCCACAAAAAGATGCAGAAACAGCAGATGTGAAGAACCTTAAATCCCAGTGGGGGGAAAAAAAAATTCCAGTGAAAAGTTTCATATTTAAAGGCAAAACAGAAAAGGGACATTGGTTAGTAAATAAGCATGGAATGCAGCTCAGAGGGGTGCACTATAAAGGAAGTTCAACACAGCCAGGCTTTCTTTGAGTTAGCTGGCTTGACAAAACCTATAACCCCAGCTGCAGATAATGGGTACCACAATGGTGGTTATCAATTTATTTTTTTAAGAAAGTTTCTGCTTCAGTGTCACATGACTCTTCCACACAAAATGATCTCTATTAGTGCTGCCTACTCCAATCAGATGATGATGATAAAATGGTGATACAAATCTGTTAAGAACAAATAAGACATGAGATCAATGCTGCAGAAAAAATGGTTAATATTGGGATTTGGCGCACAGAGCGGTAAAATAAATATTTTTAACTGGCTCAGTGTGCTCTCAGTCAGCTGTACATTAGAACTCTGAAACTTTAAACTGGATACATTTAAAGGTTCAATGTTACTGACCAAGAGCGTAATAAAAGACACGTGGAAATCGCTTTAGTTTGTCAGCAGATCAAAGTAAAATTACTTTCATACCTTGAATCGTTATTCCTGGTGTGTTCTGTATTCTAATAGCTGGAATTCCAGTAGTGTAAAAGGGACTTGGCAGATTAGAATCAAGTATAACAACATTTAGGTATTTTCTGCGTCACCCGACGAGCAAATGCACCCTTCAGTGACAATGTGACGCACAGTTTGCACTGCTGCAACTTTACAACTGGGCTTCATCTGTGATGTTAGAGACAACTTGCAGCCATAAAACATATTCACCCAGCAGAGATTCTATACCGCATTTAAAACATGCTGTAAATAAAAGAATTAGGAACAAATGTGGTGCTTCTAGTAAATTTAAACCAGAACTCTGAACTCTATCTGCTCCCAACCAGTTTATGTGTTCAGTGTAAGTTGCCATGGTGATTTAGCCAAGTAAAAAGAGAGCCACAGAAACCTCTGACGCTAAGCTATTTAAATCACTTCACAGTACACGCATTAGGGACCAAATATCTAATATAATGCTAATAATTCTAGGTTAAAAAAAACCCACCTTACTTTCATAAAGTTCATAATTTTACAGTATATTTATGAACTTTAAAGGTACAATTCATCACATCTACGTGTTGTGTTTAGGGATAGAAATCACAACAGCGATCGATCGAATGCACAAAGATTACTATGTAAAAAATAAACCTGTTTTTGATGCGTTGTGAACTTTAAAGGTACAATTTGTGAGCTTTTTTGATTAAAATATTATAAAAATTAAGCAAAAATATCAGCACATGTGACGAAATGCTGACACAACGTGTCAATATTGGGTTTATGATGGGAGCTGGGAAACTCCTGTGAAGTACTGGCTACAGTAACAGTGGTATCGTGATAATGGTATCAATCTGTGAAACTATTTAGAAAAATTACCTTCATATAGCAGGATTTATTGAGGGCATTGTGGTGCCTTTGTGTTAATGCATAGTGCAATAGGTTGTAGTAAACATGGGGGGGGGGGTAACTTTGCATTTGACTCAGTTGTGGTTTTTTTTCTATAAATAACTTCACTGGGTCACAAATAAGGAGGCTAAAATAACAGGTAGGTTCAGCTTCACAGGTGACGACACGTGTGGCTCACAGTATGCCTCGGATTAGATTCCACGGGGGGAAACGGGGGGAAAAAAGGTTTACGTTGAGAAACGCTCGGCTTGGCCGCTGCGGTCCTGTCTGGTAAATGTGTGAAAGAGGATCAGAATGGTCGTTTCAGGGTGTTTAAAGAGAGAGACTCCAAGTCTACTTCAGTGGTGTCATCGCTGGCAGGCACAGAAGCAGCGGTGAATGGAGAACGGTGAATAACAGGATTTCTGTGGTCTATCTGCTCGTCGCATTCTGCTAAATGTGTTGCACGCTAACATGCTGATCTGGAAAACTGGTTGAGTCATCCTCCTGTATTGTTAATGTACCTTGCTGTGAAGTTGCCTAATATAGAAGGATGAGCATGAGGAATTCTGCATTTCAGCTATGGTTTCCACTGAGCACGTCTGAATTTTTCCTATTAGACAAGCAGTAAAAGTTCTTTCTCTCTCGAATCTAAACCCACTGAGATATTCCAATCCCAAAGCACTGCAAGGAACTGTTTAGTCAGCATTTTTTTGTAAGGTAACAGTAAATAAAATAGGCCCCGCAGTAAAATATTCTTATCAAAAAAAAAAAAAACATGTCCAGGATTTCACTCAGAATGCAACTCAACCAAACAAAGCCCACATTTGTTCGCTAGAAAAACAAAGTGTTTGGTCTACAAGCTAGCACACATGAGGTGTGCTGAAAACCTGATTTAGCAAGCAAGATACACAGCATGTAAACAGTATGACAAGGTCCTGCACTCCCAAAGAAAGACTGTTGTTCCAGCGCGGACAGCTTCTTGGCTCGCTCACTTTGAATGACTGATTGGATTCTAGTCAGGGCTCTTTTTCTGGCATGGCTCGCAGAAAAACAGAACAATATCGGGTGCTGTCAATTTGTCGGGATATTCCATTACGTTATGATAGCGTGGATCAGATGTACGGTACATATGAGCTGAGTCATTTGACTTTGCCAAACAAATATTGCAGTTTCACGTGCGAAGTCAGATCTGATGCATCTCGGGGTCGAACAAACAGTGAAAGAAAAAAAAGGCCTGTTGGCTGCCTCTGTTGTGTGGCAATATTCAGTTAACTAGGCTGCAGCTATGGTGCAACCAAAGCTGGAGTACTAACTGGTAAAACTGGCACACGTTCCAGGTGTGTAGATTCCCAGTACCCTGAAGGTACAGGGTTCTTCTGTTTTGACATTTCATTGTGATCAAAGGGAACACATCCATACATGAAATAATCAGATCAGATCTAGTAACATGACTCTAAGATTCATTTTGAAGTGGACTCACTATGTTTCCCTATTCTCTGTCACGTATTGTAAATACTGCTGAGATCAGAGGTGGACAATTCATTTCCCCAAGTGGCCACATGAGAAACCGGGTCGCATCAATGAGCTGAACCCAGTTCTGCTCAATATGAGTTTTATTGCTTTATAAACTGCTACTGGTAAAGAGTAGATGTTACAGTCAGGCAATGAAAATATAAAACAGGTACAAAAAAAATGCCAACGTTTTACCACTGTTTATTCAACAGTCCCAAAAACAGCTGCGAACAAAGACGTAACTTGCACAGCGCTCTTGCTTTTTTGTGCTTCTAGTTTAATTCATCTGCAACTGTTAATGCTTCTTTATATTTATACAGTACAAATGAATTATTTTTGATATAAAAATAAAGCTAGTCTTTGTGCTGAGGTGGTGGAGGATTTATTGCGTAATCTTGCAGTTTGAAACAAGTCCAAAGTCTGGTGGTACGGCAGCAGATATTTCTCAAGCATCGTCAGACGGCAGCGGGTGAGCAGGCTGTGGTTTGGGTGGGTATTGTGCTTTTAATTACCTGCTGTAGATCATCCAAATACTGCACTGTGCTGTATCTAAGCAGTGTTTTGTAGGGAATTAACAGTATTTTTACAGTGTGAACGGTCTGTACTCACAGACCCAGTACAGCATTAACACTCACACAGAGCAGCCACGCAAAGTGCTGACCTGCCCCGACTTCACTGTCTTGTGTAGGAACACATCAGCGTGGACAACCGGACAGCCACACTGTAACAGATGAGTAATTATACTCATCATACTGCTGTTACGGCCCTCCTGCGGCGCTGCCGTGTCTGTTCTGTGTTGCAGGGGTTTCGTCTGTGAAGTGCATTGTTGCACCAAAGCACAAGAGTGTGATGGTAAAGTGCAAATTGCATCCAGGACGGAAACAATTGCATTTTACTGCTAACACAACTTCAGCTCTTTGCAAAAAAAGACACACAGTTAGTGCTAAGCTAGCTAAGAATCCAGGGTGATGTTAAAGCTGAGTGCATGCCTACCCCAGCCCAACAGACGGAGCCTTGAACAGGCAATAAAAGCAGTGATGAGAGCAGTCAGGCTTGCAGCCTCCACGTCTACCTGCAAGTGTTTTTACAGTAGAATCACTTTGAAGTCTCTTTGAGCTGGTTTTAAACTTGGCTTTATGCTGTCAGCTTTGTGTTCAAACCTAAACACTAAAAGGAAGATCATGCATGTGCTGCTTAGGGTAGGGATTTGTGACTGCAGCCCGAGGTTTGTATTGCTAACTAGTAACCACGCCACAGTGCATTTGAGGTCATGTTAGGGAGTAATGTAACGAGTGGTGTAACAAATTACTGTCTTTGGGGAGTAATTACTGCAATTACAATTACTTTTTGTGAGTAACACTGACTGCAGATTGCATGTTAGAGACGTGTAAAATGCAGCTTCTCATGTTCTCTGTGATGACGCAGAATATTAATGACTAATTGTCAAAAAACACGTTTTACATTTTTCTGTTGAATAAACTGCAGCGTGTGTGTCATGGGAGATGTGAAAAAGGAAGCAAGGGATATTGGACACAGCTGACAGGTGCTGTGTGTGTGTGTGTGTGTGTGTGTGTGTATTGGCATTTCAAAAATAAACATATGCAAGCACATCATCAGAAAAACAACACAGTTCTGTGTTAGCAAGTAGAAACGAAAGCCTGAACATGTGAACCTCCTCCTGCCGTGGCATGACCGAGGCATTAAAGTTAGAAGAGACTTTTACAAAGACGGTATCTTCACTAGTTTTTCAGACTCATCTTCACATTTGAACTTTCCTGTGTTCCACTTGTTTCTTTATTTTCAATCAGACATCGTGCCTCTTCTCTTTATCTGTGTTTTCCTTTATTGATTCCTTTATTCTGTCCCTTGGACTTAATCTGAAATCCCATATCTAGTATATATGACACATATCTAGTATATATGACACATATCTAGTATATATGACATACTCATTGCTCTTGAGACCCATTCAGCAGTCAAAAACAGAAGAGCCTGCAAGTGTGAACTTGGAATTGAGCTGACGGATTAGTGGTGGGATAAGGCCGTGCTTAGTATGCGCAGTACACCTTGCACTAGGTTGCAACTTATATAGTTTAAGGTATTAAACAGACTCCACTTCTCTAAGTCTCGTCTATTAAACATTTATCCCAGCACATTAGACCAATGTGACAGGAGTCGTGCCTCAGCCTGAAATCTGAGCCATATGTGTGGATTTTGCTCCATACGTTTTGAAGTGACTTTTTTATGATTCTGTCTTTTAGGAACCCCGACTCAAATGGACCCTTTCATCGCCATATTTGGGGTTCCATTTGTTCCCCTTAAGATATCTTCTTTGCAGTATAAAATACTCGCTGTTACACCCGTCCTGGCGAGACATCTCACCCTACTCTTCTGGAAGTCACCCAGACTTCTTTGTGGCTTATGGAGGTTATGTCATCTCTCAGAGCAGAGAAGATCATTTTAACAGTTAAAGGTTGTTCTGTTCTGTTTTTTTCAAAAATGGAAATTTCTTTCATCAGTTATTTGAATTCTTTACCAACTCTCGCCATATATTAACCCCCATATACAATGTCTATTGATTTAATTGCCTTTCTACCTACTTTTTATTTTGGTTCATTTATTTTACTTACATACGGAGACGTTTTTTTGCTGCTCTTTGTGTTCTATTTTGTTCGGTGGGTTTAGTAAAACAAAAAAAAACCTATTGTTGTAATTGTTTTTATTTTCTTTTTAAAATCAATCAATCAATCAATCAATCAAGAAGCTCATGTTGGAGACGAGTGACGAGTCTGCATATCTGTCCCTGTGCTTATGTGTTTCCTGTTTTACTTTTTCACTTATGCTGTGTTCAGTTCTACTTCCCGGTCTTGTCTTTTGTGATTCCCTGCACCTGTGCTTCCCACCTGTTGCCCGTTCCCTCGTTAGTCTTTGTCCTGCTGTGTGTCTTCTTGTTTTCCTTAGTTTAATTCTGGCACCTGACCAACCCCAGTATAACCACAGCTACCATGTCCAGTGTTACTCCCCAATAAGACTACGTTTAAGTTGCGTTTTTGTCCTGAGAGTTCTGCATTCTGGGTCTTCCACGCCTTCCACGCAGCAGCACATGACAGCCTTTTCTCACCTGCGGGGCAGAACAGAAAAAAATGTCTGCTCAGACTTCACTGGACAGTCACGTTCTCACGTTCCTCTGTGCAGTCACGTATAGAAAGGTTCAAGGTTGCAGTTCATGTGTGAAAACCGCTATATATAGGTCGCTCTGTGATCCCGCTTGATAAATACCGATATACGCAGGTCCTACATTCCTTTGAGTTCCTGCTGCTTTCTTGTGTCAAACACGACTCGAGTTCGCCGCTGAATTCAAAAGGTCACATTGGAATTCTTCTGTACGCGCACATATTTTGCTCGATGTTGCTATGATATGGTTTTATTTGTTATGAGAAAAGGATGACTAACAGTGACATAAACAGAAATCTATGTCAAAAGTGTGCAGCCCTTTGAGGCATGGCAGTTGCACTGTCAGGTTTAGCATGCTAAAGCTTCAGGCAGTTAGTGATGATCACCAGTATTTACTGTAAGGAAAACATCTCCACCTGACAGGTGAAGCATTAATCAAAAAGATGATTGGTGTTACGCAATCTGCTGTTTTTGTTGCACCGAGGCTATTCTCTCACCTTCACTTCACGCAAACTCCAACACTCGTGTCACGGTAGGTCAGACCTTCTTCAGTTTGTGCTTATGTGAGCTAGAGCAAATATAATAATTCCAAATATCTGCTGTAATCAGTCCAATCCAAAGGACACCATACTTGGCTCTTGTTGCATTTCTCACTTGTTGCTTTTTCAAGATCAGGAGACAGTCTGAAGCGATCAGATTAAATGGATAAAATATAATCTGTCCATTCTTTTCATACTACTTTAAAATATCGAACTGGTGAAGCGGAAGCTGAGAACTGAAGACAGTTAGTAGCCATTTCAACAAACTGTTCGGGTATTACTGTGGTGCAAAGCATGCACCCAGTTCTCTATATGGGGTGCATTCATACGTCACCTTGAAATATTTTACAGTCCGATAAGAGAAGAAAAAGGCTAGAAATTTGAAGGTGCCCCCATACATCTGGCCCCTTTATAAACATTTTACAGAAAGAAAAGGATCATCATACCTCCATGAACTTCACCTGCCACCTATTATTTGTCTCCTCACCCTGACATTTATAGGTCCACCCCGAAGTTTATGGTCCATTCCCATTCACTTTGAAAGTATAGACAGACAGTGAAGGCACCCATGTGGCTTTGATTTCTCTACTTCCTGGAGCTTCTTGTCCAACCACGAGATTCCAGTCCCTCATGAAAAATGCACATACACCTATACTGTGCAGTACAATACATACATGCAGACTGGGCGGATAAAAACAATACTGGGTGGATGGAGGCAAGTCATGTGGAAGCATCACTAGTGATCTTTGCAGTTAAATTTCCACATGGCCAATATCCCTGCTCAAACACAATATGTAAAATATTTGACATGTAACACAAAGACAGAATTAGTCAAGATACACATCAGCTTAAAGCACAGACAGTGAGTGAGAGACTGAAAGAAAAGAAAAGAAAGTAACGAGGAACATCCCTCTCTGGGTAAACAGAGAGGCCGAGCTATTTTTATTAGTCAGCTCAATCTCTATGGAGACTTGGGGTGGGGATGGAACCTCCTTTATCGAAACCTGGCAAGTGTTGATCAGAAAACTGTGGGGATTTTTCTGTCTAAAAGACAGAGCTCCCATAATGACATCAGGCATCTCTGACGCATGAGGTCATCAGTACAGGGAAAACTGTCCAATTGATTTGAATTCTTGCAGAGATGTTATTGGGTGGGAATCGAAGGTCAGGGTGACCTTCTTACGTATCAGACACAGAAAATTTACCTCATCTGTAGAAGCCAAACCTATAGTGCTACACAAGCTTCAGATGTGTTTGCTTAAGTTAATTCCTGAAACTGAAAGACAGTCGTTAGGAGAACAATAGCACAGTCGCATGGCTGAGTAAAGCCAGGACTGCCTTCCGTCACTAGTGGGTCTATAACTTCACAACCAGGCATGACAAAGTGCCTAAAAAGAGAAAAACAAACATATTTCAGCACAAAAAGACAGCAGCAGCAGGGCAGGAAGATCACGAGCCTAAAGTTTACTTAAAGAACATGCAGGGATGATTGATGAGAACGCTGTCACATGTGGGGCCCCGGGATCACGGCCCCTCTGTATCAAGCTCAGGAGCTGTCTGACGTTCATAGCAAGCTGTCTCTCAAACTTCACCACACAGGAATTTTGGAGCGCATCCCTTCTTATGCTGTTAAAAGTTATTCCAAATGTGAAGTATTTACACGGCACATAAGCGTACGCGCATACCGTCGAGCTGAGCTACAAACTGGGGACTTTTTCAGCAGCGCGTCTTTAAAGTTCTTGTGTTTGAATATGTTCTTCTCTGTGCTTGAGCACACTAATAAATAAGTACCAAAAAAGATATCCTCTGTATCTTTGAAAACCCAGTGGCGCCTGCTGATAATCATTAAGCTTCAGATGCACAATTTTATATTTCATGAAATGTTTCCACATTTTTGTAAAATACAGTTATTCACTTTCTTGTACAGAAGTGGACAAGATACCGCCACGGTCATGTCTGTATCATAAATATGAAACTACAGCTAGTGAACAGTTAATCGAGACTAGCAGAAGAAATAAAAACACAGTAATTAAAAAAAAAAAATCTAGCCCAGCTGTGATTGGAAGTGACAGAATCCGCTCCCCAGGTTTTTAAAGATAATTAATTCCCCTTCCAAGGCGAGAGCGAAGGCAGAGTTATGTGTCATTGTGCTGTTTGTTGCTGGGAGTGTTTTCAGTGGTGTTTGTCTTTCTGTCAGCAAGATTACACCAAGCCAAAATGTATGATTCTTGGTAAGAGGTGGAGCACGGACAAAGAAAGAACCCATTAAATTATGGTGCAAATTTGGATGACTTTTTTTTTTTTTTTTTTTAAAGGCTAGTATTGCTCTTGCCAGAGCACTGTATTCTCTGGGTCCCCTCTTAGGTAAAGGAATGGTTTCACATTTTCTGAAATGCTTTTTAGGTCTCTGGGTGAGCGGTGGGTTAAAAACACGAGGCTAAAGCCATCAGTCTGATAGCGCAGCTTTAATGGCTCACACTAGAGTAAAAATAGGACATCAACCTCTTTGTGACTGGGGAAAAAAATAAATACAAATTTGTGGGTACTCAGTGATCATATTGAATTCTTTTGGCATTTGGCAACCAACTGCAAGTAGCTGCGGCGATCACTTTGGATCAAAAGCATGCAGGCAGATTGCCAAAAAATTGTAATCAATCCGAGTCACTCTGCATGGATGAATAAAGCTCATCTATGACGCATCCCTTTGCAATAGGGAATCCAACTCAACTGATTGTGTTCTGGCTACATTTGTGTTAAAGTAAGGTTGCTGAGCACCCATGTCATTTTGCAGTTTGTAATTCTGCAGCAACTATGTAGCTATTTGTGGAGGACTTTCTGAATCTGCCTTTCAAATCTATGAGGTTCTGGTTGGACTCTGAATATAAGTAGTTAATGTGAGTTTCTGTGTATGTAGACAGCAACAGATTTGCAGTTTTGATGGTTTATCACACTTAATCGCTGTATTATGACAAATGGATTGCCACTACTCAATCGCAAACTGATAGCAGACTGATTCTGTCTCATCAGTGTTTTAGCGCCACGTCGAGTCACCAAAGTCGCTCTGAAGACAGCAGCTGACTGCAAGTCATCACAGAGCTGGTCTCTGTCTTCAAAGCAATGATTACAAAGGCAATGAGGCAACAAATGTAGCACAGTGTATTAGGCAAACCATTGCTAACTGTTTACCTGATTCTAGTAAGCATGTTTCCTGACATCCCCCCCCCCCCCAACCCCTTTAATCCCTTGATATTTATATAACCCTTACACCAAACCAAACTTAAATTAACAACTTGTTTCATGGGGAATATGGTGCAGTGAATTTCTGGAGCCTTGTGGTCACCAACACATTGCCATTTAAGCAACCAGTGGAGTCTTGAAAGGCAAGGCATTCATCATACTGGCATGAGTGGAATCAATCATCTCATCTGTATCTGATGCATCGGGGGGCAACTTGGGGTTCAGTATCTTGCCCAAGGATACTTTAGCATGCAGACTGGAGGAATCACCGACCTCCGGATTGGTAGACAATCCCCTCTCCCTCCTAGACCACAGCTGGCCGGAATCTTGCCCAGGTATCCTCGGGCACAATGCTGAACTCCAAGTTGCCCTTGAGGCATCAACTGGAATGTGATTGTGTGCAAGTGTTAGATAAGGTCCTTAGGTCCAGAAAAAAGGTCTTGTATGAACGTCTGTGATCAGGTGAATGAGGCTTGTAGTAAAAAAGTGCTTTGAGTGTTTAGAGTAGGAAAGCACTTTATAAGTACCAGTCCATTTACCATTTAAAACAAATAAGCACATTTTCCAAAACGTCAAACATTTCTTCAGCATCATTTCGAATCTTAAAGGGCCACACCGTAACCTCTCAAAGCAGACATGGAAAATGCATCAGCCTGTCAATTTTCTTGTCACTTGTGGCTTCTAAGAAATCTGTTTGCCATTCTGTAGCAGCAGCAGCAGCATGCCTGAGAATAAATGTTTCCCAGCACCGGTTGCAGTTCTGAGGTATTCCCTCGTGTCCCGTTACCTTCCCATGTCAGAAGAAGGCTAATATGCTCGTATGGCTTCGTGCAGGGGATGATATGGATGCCAGCGTAAGCAGGAGTAGGGTCCCCATCTGGAATGTTTTCCTAGGTGTCGTTTTCTCATTCCTTCCAATGTCTTTGAGTGCAGGAGTTTAGTGAGGCTCAAGCACACTGAAATAGCATTGGGATCAGTACTACACAGCAATCACTTCAATTCTTTTGGCCTGGGTCCACTTGACCTACAGCTTTAAACCCTTCACCGAGCCACATTATTATTAATATTTTTTTTAATGAATGTTTCACACTAAAGAGCTGCAGTCCAGAAGGTATTTACTACTGTGAGTTACAAGAATTAAAATATATATATATATATATATATCAAAATTGCCAACTTTTGAAGCGGTATATCACCTTTTTTAGAGCAACAAAACTATGAGCTGCCATATGCAAACGTGCTTATTTTGCCAGTGTTGGAGATTGCTGTGAAAACAGACTCACCGAGCCCACCCATCTACTGTTTATCCAACTCAGGATAATTGGCTGAGGCCTTATCCGAGCCTTACTGGTCACATCCTGGACAGATCACCAGTCCATCACCGTACTAGCAAAGAGAGACAACCACATTCACATCCACATGGAAATAACTGATTTGATTACCATCTGACATTATAATTATATGACATTATAATTTTACACTTTACAGTGCAGAATCCGGACTGGTATTTTTCCAGCTCTGTGCTTCGCCATATTCAATTTGCAATAAAAAATGCTGTATACAGTGAAGGTGCCAAGTCTTAGTTTTAATTTAATGTGTCTCAGGGTGGGTTGAGAGTTGAGAGCTGTAACTGAGATTGAGGGGGACTTTTCTGAAGCGTATACAGGTGACCCTGCAAATGGTAATAATGATTCTCCAAATAACTAAAATCAGGGACATCAGCTGGAGCTGCGTTGCCAAAATAAACATCTGGGTTAAATCTGTTAAAGCAGGTATACAAAGGAACACTGCAAATGAGTTGGTAGATGGATGACTGGAAGATCAAAAAAATACTCGAATGTCCAGAACCTTAGAGGATTCATCACAAGATGCAAACCACATGCAGTGTAGGCTGCACTTTATAAGAAACATGCAAAAAGAAGCCAATAGAGTCCTGGAAAAGACTGAACTGATTAAAATCAACTTCTATCAAAATGATAGAAGAAGAAAATGTTATAACCCAAAGCATTACCTCATCTGTCAAACACAGGTGCTACTGTTCCTGTTGGGCATGTATAGCTACTAATGGATAAATGGACTGAACTTCATAAAGCGCCTTTCTACAAAGTTCTTTAAGTTAATGCATCTTATTCACACATGCACTAATACATGCTGGGCGCCAAAAATAGCGTAGCTTTCTCTGATAATTATAAATTTTAAATTCCACGTATGTTAGGGTGCAGGCATCAAACCAGCGTGTGCATTTTTACAGCCACCGATGTTTGTAACGTTGTCACTGCGATGATAAATGTCTGCAATAACCATCCTGACATGTAGATACAACATCTGCAGGTTTCTGAATAAAAAAAAAAAAGTTTTTATATTCAGTGATTTTTAATCAATTTAAGTATTAATGACAATCTTTAAGACAAAAAATTAACAAAGTTTATAAATTAAAATGAGACACTGCAATAGACACTGACCAACTTCATTTTCTTTCTTCATTTTTCTCAGTGAAACTGTAAACTAAAATTATAGAGACATGTTTTATTGCATACAATAAAATTTTATGGTTAAATGGTTAAAAAAAAAGCTATTTCCAATTTTTGTCAAGTGCATTATAAATTAAATGTATTACTATTATTATTATTATTATACAAAAACAAGGGGGACAAGAAGCACAACTGCAAACAGAAGGTCTGGAAGATCAATCAGTCTTTATTTGTATCAGAGTAGTTATTTTGGGGCAGTGTGGTCGAGTATGACTGACTTCATTGTTTGGAGGCTGGTTTCACAGTATCACTGCAATGTCTGTAAGTTCTGTTTTCAAAATGTTGTAATGTCCAAATACAATAAAAAACAAAACAATTGTTACCTGTGAAAGGTGAGCCCATGATCCAGTTTCGACTGTAAAACCCTCTGAACAACTCCACGCAGCACCAGAGTGATGCACCTCTGTTTATGTTTGCCACATCCAATATGGCGGCGACCTTGACATACAATTCAGCGCTCAATGCTATAGCCCTGACTCCGGTTGCCTAGGTAACCCTGTAACGTATTTACTGCCGGGTCATATGTCAATCAACAGTATTCTTTGCTCTCATTGGTAGTTTATCTTGGGTCCAGCCCATTTCCCCATGTCGCCCACGTTACTTGAAGTCAGAACATCTTTCTCTGGTCTCTGGTTGTCACTTCAGTGTATATGGAGTTAAGACTGAGTCAAATGCATCAAGAGGAAGTGAACTACACCCGGGTGTGGTGGGTTTATCAGTCCAATTCAGCTGCAACCAGGGCAACTTAGGAACCGCAAACAAAAATGAAAACCTGAATATTATTATTATTTATTCATATCCAATTTTATTTCATAGGATTTTAGCTTTGGAACTCCTGATAAATTCAGCAGTTTCCAGTAACGTTGTGCTAAACCTCACACAAATACACTCTGAATCCAGGAATTTTTCAGTATCTTAGTGCTAATCTGGGAAACGAGTGTTTTGATTTTTACCAAGACTGGGAGACTGAAGCAGAACGTGACACAGGAAAATCAGTGCGAAGGCATCTTCCCAAACTCAGAATGTGCACTGGAGATGAGCAGATGTGAAGCAAATCAGGAGATCTCTGTTGGAGAATGCACAGGTGCAAAACTTAGACTGGAGAGTGAAAGGCCGACTACTTGCTGACTACTAGGATTCAGGGTTAGTAACTTGGAAAACACTGTAAGAGATAATTCTACAGACAATAACATGAGTGGGAGTGTATCCCTAAAACTGCTATTAAGTGATAAGTGGATTGGAATCAGGTGCGCCAGCTAGAAACCAGTGGAAACCGGTAGGTAGCCACACCTCTAAGGAACATATAAACACACAAACAGAGAGAGCCAAAGAGGGAGAGAGACAGTTTTAAAAAAGCAGGTCAGCTGTGCAGGCAAATGGGGGCCATAACACAAAGTGTGAGTAATAAAAGCACGTTAGGTTAATAGTCCTGCATGAATATAAAAACTACATTCAATAATCCAACAGAGGGATTAATGAGGCAACATGTTGAGTTTGTTTCCAAGTTCATTCTGCTCTCAGCACATCACCCTAATATCTTCATTCAGATATAATGACCATTACCATTGCTGCTATATTACCGAACAATACATACAAACCCGACCCTTCTATAGTAAAGACACAAGCAGCTGCCCCTGCAGGCCAGCAGAAAACATGACGGAGCAGATGGGGGTAAAAGTCGCAGTGTGAGGTCTCAGTGGGTATGTGGTTGTATGGTTTCCAGTGTGTTTGTACATTCTGCTTAAACTATGTTTAAAGGATAACACGGGATAGTTCAAGACACCATTTCTCCTTCCACCACGTGTAATTCATCTGCTGCCAGAGGCAGTTTAAATCTTGGAAGTCACTTAGGTTCACTATTGTCTGAGAAAACTGTTGACCGCATTGGTCAGCGTTACTCAACATGATAGTGAACAGAGACATTGTTCTTTGTCCTGAAACAACATAATTAAGGCCCAGCAACTGGTCTTTCAGTCTATTAAAAGTAGGTCCTTTTTAGGGCAACATAAGTGTAAACAAGGCAAAGTGGATACGTGGGAATTTCCACATTTCACTTCTCTGCTGTAGGTTAGCATTAGGAGCGTGCAGCATATGCGTGAGTCATATTGATTAGCATGAAAATAAAGCTAAAAGTGATCGTGTATATGTTCAAATTGGCCAAGATAAAGATGAAAGGCAAGACAAGAAGGAACTTTGTGTCAGCTTTGGCTACAAACTGACAACATTTTCTCCTTTTATTATATGCACACTTCTGTTCAGGACATCTACAAATTTCAGTCTGCAGCTTTACAGGTTAAATACACAGAGGAAGGCACGCAGTACATTTCTGAATCAATGGCAAGCTTTGAAAACCAGACATGAGACTCAGATGGAGCTTTACAAGGCTGTTAAATCTAACTTTGAAAAAGCGAGTGGAAAATTGATATTATTCTCTAAGCACCAGGTCGCTGTGATTTACTTGTTTTTGGCCCTGACCTTTTATACCTTAAATATTCATATCAACAACACCACCATCCAATGTGATGCAATGACACCAAAACCTCAACATCTGGAAACTAATCAACACCAACACATGATGACATTATGCGTACGAATGCTTACATGCTGAGTGAAAAATGTCTTTCCAATTATACACCGATTGCCTCCAATAATTACCCATGTTAATCATGGTTTGCGGTGTTTAAATGATCAAATTCAGACGTCCATAAGATCCAAAAACAGACCTTTGACTTTCTCAGTGATCCCAGCATTACCGTTCTACCACTTGTTGCTTCTATTTTAAGCAGGATCATGCCCCCGACACAGCATGGAGCCTGGATTACACGGTGCTCAGGAATGGGCACCATAGAGTACGAGTGCACACAGAGACTTGATGAGTACTGGTGTAAGCACCAAAGTGGAGAAAGCCATGGACAGTACCAAAAATAAAACCATCAGACTATCCAGCTCTTTGTCTGACCGTAGCCCAGACACCAGCTTTAAACATCTGATGCAATACTTGGATGAGCTTAAGACAACTCTAAGAGGACCTTGGAGAGCAGCTGAAGTCCACTTGGCACAAATTTGACTCCAGCCAAGGACCAAAACATGTCTAATAGAAAATGACAACAACAAAAAAAGAAATATAAATATGCTTTAAATTGTTGTACATCTGCCTTGTACATTCAAGGATGTACAAGACTACTGCTCACAGCCAAGCGCTTGCACTGGTGCGTTAGATCATTTTAAAATATAACTGTTTTGATATTTAAATAAATACACACACAGCCGTCCGTGCTGCAGAGAAAACCATTCTGTAGTCATACAATGAGCTCAGCAAGATTGCTGATGATATCTCGATGCACCTAGCAAATCTTGACATTTTGAATTAAACGCTTCCCTGTAATGTGACAGAAATGCATGCGCGGCGAAATCAACTCCCAGTCTGCAGCGTTGCTTTCAACCGCATCCATCACAGTGATGTCATTCCCCACATACAAAACCGTGAGTACCTGCTGCTCGCACACAATCTCAAAAAAGCTGATAATATCAGACAAAGTAAACACGCGAGTGGTGAAGATAGTCAAGCATGTATGGAGGCAGACATAGTTCTCAGGAGTTAGCAGACCAAACCACAGTGATTATTCCACTTTATTGTGCTTTCTGTCCCCCCCCCCCCTCATGTGATGTACGGCAACTTAAATAAACACAGTATTACCAGCATTACTGCAATTATCACCCGGCACCATTTTGTAGTCATAATAAGGCAACTCTGTTAACGTTCCTTCACCAGTGATGTGATGCCTTTGGAACCTGATTTCGGTTTTTGATTGTGTGTTAGATCATTTTTGGATGAGGTATGGTGCCACCATCTTCAGTTCTGATAATGTATACAGATTATTGTCATTCTGTGACTGTGGCATTGTTGACTGCTGGCATGCAGAAACAACACGAAAATGGTGTCTTTATTGAATTGTGTCTTAAGAAATATGTGGGTGGATGGATGGATGGATGGATGGATGGATGGATGGATGGATGGATGGATGGATGGATGGATGGATGGATGGA
>JAVDPK010002911.1:276372-286764 GCA_034780415.1 Cichlasoma orientale | reverse complement strand
GGTTATAATGAGAGTTCCAGCATCCAGCTATTTTTAAGGTTGGAGACAGGCTGTTATTGCACTGGAGGTCGCAAGGCCTTTAGGGTGGTAGATTATTCCCCAGACCTGCACTCCAGACTTTATGGGTCTGAAAATAACTGTCCTACCTATCCCTCCCAATGCTTCCCCCCCGCAGTAATCACAAAGCGCGGCCGTCCATAGACGAACGCGGGATCTGCCTAAACTGTCATCTCACCAATATTAGGTGGACCCGAGTTCAGATAGAAGTGGGGAAACAAATCAGATGTCCGGCAGCATCTTGGCTTCCTAAGAAACTCCAAATCTCATTTGGATTGTGTCTCGCTTACATGTGCTTTGACAAAAAATCTTGTGGTTTCCATTTTAATTCAATTTTGATACAAACAGGAACAAAAATATTGATATCACCATCATAAATATCAACAGCATACTTTTTATCGATTGTCTACCAACATCAGGACTTAGCAAAAGCTTTTGAACGCATAAGGAGAAAATCCATGAAGCCCAGTAAGATGGAGACTGTCTGTTGTGGCTGGCTGGTTCTGGTTTCCTGGATCAGGAACCAGTGGGCAGAGTAACAAGGGAGTAATATATCAGGAAAATGACATACACTTCAGTAGTCTGACCAGTTCATGACAGCACATACATGTCAGAAGGCCTGTGAGCTCTGGAAAGCTCCTCAAGAAAGTTAGAATTTAAAAAAATTAAATTAAAACTTCTTGTTGTGTAAATATATGGAAATAGTACTTTTGTCAGGCGGTAACAAGGTTTACGGTGATGCAGAAATAATGTTTCAGCACATGCAGTGCTGTTCTTGATTGAGATGTCAACTAAATACTCGGTTTTGTATAAATCACATAGCTCTGAAAGAGTCAGGGAGCATAGCCTCAAAAGTCTCTCCAGCTGGTGTGGTCTGAGCATTCACAAAGCATGATGGGAGAACATGAAACCAGCGGGGCTCTGATAGCGTCTCTTTGAAACCTTTCCAGCTGCCTTGTCGTGCCGATGGCCATCAGACTGAAACAAAGGCCTTGCTTCTGTGTTTGCTTGCGGGAAATGGCACCTGCTGTTTCTCATTTCAGATGTAATTCACTTGCTAGATTGAGAACCAAACCCATCCCATTACTTTTGTTTATTTTAGGAGCGCCTCAGGAGTTTGACCCCAAATCACTTGAGTTAGGTTCTGATTATTTGACCCTTTTTTGTTTAGCAGGCTGAACGGTAGAGTGCAAATAGCTTCAGTTGCTATCTGTCCATCACTTCATTGAACATGACATGAGTCGGATTAACCTTTGTAACGGTATGTTACTGCAGGTCAAAGAAGTTATTTAAGACGCTTTAGTGCTACAGCTGCAAAATTCAAAATTCCTCCTTCCGTCCATTTGCCATTCAGAATTCAACATCATTACTGGCAGGTGACGGTATCCTTAATATCCATAAATACATTTACTTCTGCTTATTGTGACTGAAAAATAAAGATGAAGCTTTGAAAGTAAAATGGATTGCAGGTCAAAGAAGACATTACTTTGCCCTGCGGTGAATCACAGCATGTATACAGAGATTCCTTAAGTTTGTTTGAGTCATGTTCTAAACAGCGTAACAGTACAATTACACATCTGGCCTATTACCTTGAGAACTAATCAACGGGCTCCATTTTCCGCCATCCGCAGTGGGAAAGAGATTCCTTTTGTTTGTATATGGAACTGGGAATTTAAACAAACAGGTAACTGACCATTGTCTCTTTACCTTGAAATCTGTTCAGCATTTAAAGGTACTTACAGTAATACCTTCCACCTGCAAACTTGGGCTTTATGGTACGTGTGCCTTCACAGTTCTGTATACTACGCAGTATACAAATATAATTATAGCTCTTCTTTTTGTTTAGCTCACCTGTTTAAAGTGCATTATTGGACAGTGGGTGCTGTTTTTGTTTTTTTACCAATGTTAGCATTCCCTTCCATATCCGAGTAAATAATAGGTGCACCTTGCTATCTACCAAGC
Organism: Cichlasoma orientale; assembly: GCA_034780415.1. NCBI lineage: Eukaryota > Metazoa > Chordata > Actinopteri > Cichliformes > Cichlidae > Cichlasoma > Cichlasoma orientale. The sequence continues at coordinate 284,745 of JAVDPK010002911.1, read as the reverse complement.
TAGCTAACTAGTGCTACTGACATAAAATGGCAATGGCCCAATCTAAACGCTCATCCAATTATGGTCACACCCAGCTTTTAAATAACACAAAAACCAAGATGGTGATGTTCAAAAAGCCAAACTCCAGACTTCAAAGCAGTAGTCCACAAACCTGCAGCTTAGTCCATTCCAGCGCATTCTTCTATTTGCTCTTTAAAAAGGCTAGCTATACCTTGGGTGTTAATTTAAAGTATTTGTGTCCTGACAGTGCTTTGACAAATCCCGACAGTGGCATAAATAACACCTGTGGAGTGTATTGAATAACTGTTAATCCACCCGTGGCGCTCACTGTTCTCTCCTTCAACCGAGAATTTCTTTTTTTTTTTTCAATTTTATTTATATAGCACCAAATCACAACAAACAGTCGCCTCAAGGCGCTTTATATTGTAAGGTAAAGACCCTACAATAATTACAGAGAAAGCCCAACAGACAAAACCACCCCTATGAGCAAGCACTTGGTGACAGTGGGAAGGAAAAACTCCCTTTTCACAGGAAATGGAATGGCTATCATTCTTATTGATTACTCAGTTGCAATCAGTTTCACAGTGACTCTCAGAAACCACTTGCAACTGGTCAGGGAATACAAATATTGCCAGATGGTTGCCAACCAATCACTGTGTAACTAACTAAGGCTTTAGTGGGCCATATTCAAAGGAATTTGGTTTTCTTAAAGTAAAGTTAAAATGAAGAAGTCAGAAAAGATCCATACGAATCTGCTACCAGATGTCCATGTGCACGCCAAAACGTTCTGCCTGCATAGACTTTAAGGATGTGCCAGTATAGGAAACTGGATGCTTTTTTCCAAGCATGGCACACATACTGTATTTCCTTCCATCTTTGTCTTATTCTTCTATATTGGTATCACATGCTTTTCCATGCATTCAGCCAAAGAAAGGAAGTTGTCTTCTTGTTTCCAGGAGGTGTATAAGTGTAGATTATGCATACGCATACCCATCTATAGTTAAATGTGTGCACTTCTTCTGGCGCTGCGCAGCTCAACAGCTGTCTGCAACTATCTCGACTATGTCGGGCTATCCATCGAACAGCTGCCTAAACAAACAAAATCTGAACTCATCCTCTGGGCCCCCTGAATCTTTATGACATACCCTCCAAAGTGACTGACCCACCACCAGCCCAGTGCCATTCACAGAGCTACACACTGCTATCATTTCCTTTGCTTTCCTCCCCTTTCGTATCCCAGTGAAGAAAGCTGCAGTTTACTTTAAAAGACTAAAAGTGAGACTTCTGGCAGCCTAATGGCTACCCCAGTGGTGGCTTCGCTGCACTGTGCTCCAATCAAAATTTAGGAGTGAGTTTAAAATCCTTCACGTTACATAATAGGCTTTACAAAACTTGGCTCTACCTTTTATCTGTGAATAGCTGATCCCTGATAAGTCCATTAAGCCCCACAGCTCAGAGAAAGGCCTCTTGGTTGCACTGCACTCTCAGTTTGAAATCAAGGTGACTGTTTTTACTGACATCCAAACTCAAGTCAAGACTGAATTATATTGATTAGTATATATTTTTAGATTTATTGAACTTGACCTACTTTACCCTCCTGTATGTCTGTTACTTTTTATTCATTTGTATTTATTATTTATTACAAAAGAATCCGTGAAGGTATTCTTGTTTGCTCTGTTTGTGGTCTAAATGGTCATTTAGTAAAAAATAATCATCTTCCTAATTGTCAAACACATATTTGACGTACATGTCAGGCATGTGTGCAACAGATCTGCCCTCGCCCTAGTTGGGCAGGAAGCTGAAGAAAATCTGATGAGCAGAAAATGGGAAAGATGCTTACATCACTGGAAAGTGAGCAGTGTGAAGCTGTTTAACAATTTCATAATTTCATAAACAGACGAGATAATCCTTTACAGCGCAAGGCAATCAGGTCACAGAGGACCGTTGAGCAACAGGAATGTCAGACAAACACAGGTGGTTTCCATCCCAGCTTTCCAGTCGAGCAGGGGAACGCAAACTTTTCTGTCTTTTCAGCAGTAAAACAGCTAAAAATACAAAAGCGTCCAAGATCACGACTTGCCGCTAAATTATCTAATGCGTAAGTATATGATATTTGGTTATATTCCTTTTTTTTTTTTTTTTTTGGCATGCATTAACCTGTCTGTTTAGTTCTAATAAAAAATACAGAAGGGGTAATAAAATAACTGCTTCACAATTCACCTGGCATTCAAAGTGTTATTTTAAAATATAATGTTCAGGGCACACGAGGTCTCTCAATTTAAAATGGGAAACAAAACAATAGAGCCCTGAAACAAGAGATAGCTTTGCTTACTGGTTGCTATAGGAGCGGAGGAAGCAGCCTCCGTGAAGCTGGAGACCCCGGTGGCACGAACCCACATGAAGGAGTCGCTGGCTGTTTGTGTTGATAATTGTTCAGCTAATCATAACAGGCCATTAATCTGGCATTACAATATGTATTTCCTTCTTCGCCGCATATTTTTTCAGGGGTTGCTGGGAATATGTACGGCGTGAAGCCTGTGAATGAGTTTTGCAGAAGCTGAAATATCCTGACAACAACCCGGTTCCCTCCCGTGAAAGCATAAAATGAAGAAGTCTCCAAAGAGTCACATAGCAATTGGTTTGACTTTTCTCTGGCAGGTGATCGTGTTGGAATGAGAAGCGGAATGCTGGTTGATTAACCCTTAACATTAACATACTGTTCGGGTCAAATTTGCCTCATTTTGACATTTGAAAGCATTAAAAAAAATCCTAAATGTCATTCTTTTAGCCAACAACGTTTCCTAAAGTGATCCGGAATACATAAAAATCTAAATATTTTAAAATTCTGTGCTGTTTAATGTATGTTTTATGGGACAGTGGTGACCGAGTTCAAGGGGGATCTTGACAGCGTCCTCGAGAACCGTCTGTATTCCCACCACGTTCGCCCAGGTTCCCACAAAGATCTGTGAAGGATCATGAGGGAATCTTAAAGTACAAGTTTGATTGTATATGGTGCACAAAAGGAACAGAGGTCACTGAGAGAGAACGACTTGGTACAGACGCAAGAAATAGGGTGGCATGGTGGTGCAGTGGTTAGCTCTGTCGCCTCACAGCCAGGAGGTTCCTGATTCTGTGTCTGCGTGGGTTCCCTCTGGGTACTCCACGAGTCCAGCGGCATGCATGCTTACCCTTGATCCAAAATTGGCCATGAATGTGAGGTAGTTAAAGTACTCGGTCAGTAAAACTGGAAAAGTGCTATATAAATATGAGTGTGTTAAATTTAAATCTCCACTATAGCAAAATAATCTAAAAATAAGCAAATAGTTCGATTTTATTCATAAAGCGCCAAATCACAACAAACAGTCGCTTCAATGCACTTTCTTTTGTTGTCTTTTGTTTCTTTTCACGTACCCACGCACGCACACCTGAATGCTCCAGACCATGAAACTGTGAATGTCTGCTTTTATAGTGGTGGTCACACTTGATTGATGATCAGTTAATCAAGTGCATTTGATTGGTAACACCTGGCTGCGGCTTACGCTCTTAATTCCTGTGAAAGCAGAAACGGTGCTCACCCTTTGAATACTCTGTTCTTCATGACTGCATATAAATGGTGCCGCAGAGTTATAAAATTCATTTACTGGGAAGTTTGGCGCTCGGGATGAGGAATGTGTCCTGCAGCAGTGTCCTGGGCAATCATGACCTTAGACTTTTGCTTTTGTTTTTGTTATTTTGTTGATCATAAGTATTGAAGCTGTTAAAAAACACTGCGTACTACAAAATATATACATTATATACATGTATGCAACATATACATTTTGAAAAAAGACATAAGCTGTAAATACAGAAACCCTTTTGCCACAAAAATTTGTGATGATGAACTCGGAGTTCAGATTTTTCCAGATATATTCTCACACAAGCAGCAGAAACACATTTAGATAAATTATTCCTCCTCCTCATACACAGTTCTGACCTCATCCCGAACTCCATCTTTCTGTTCAACTATGCATTTAACACCACTGCTTAACCTTCTATTAGAATTTATTGCTTGTCTCGTGTCAAAGCCAGCTTCCTCTTCAAATAATGTGTTTCCTAAAAATTTCCACGTCCACATAAGCAGGGAGTCTTCACTTGCTGCCCTACATGCCAGCTGGCATTCTGGTCATGAAATAACTAATGCGTTTCAAGTTGGGTGCAAGGGCTTCTTGAGGTTACGCATAGCAAAGGAGATTGTCCTAAGACTGCTTTAAAGAGGAAAAAGAAAAATCAATGGGGATACATATTTCAACACAAGACAGGTGTTTTGTTTTTTCCAAATCTCATGTGGCTACCGAGAAAGCAAACTAAGGCACGGCTCAGGAACCAAGTCCAGGAAAAACAACAAAAAAGAAGAAGTCTTACTAAAATACACCCACGCAGTAATGCTTTATATTAACTTCAAACAAACTTGGAACTTTGGAATTGAAAGTTTATTAAGGTCCAAAAATATTTATTCATATTTTGGGAAGTATAAATTATTTTCTATCGTGTAATTGCATTAGGCGGTTGCGTCACTGCCAGTGCAGACGGGATGAAGCTTTCAAATGCAGATTTGGGTATGTGAGTATTATAACAGTAAGTTAATACAGTTAGGGCCAAAAGTATTTGGACAAGAGCAACACTTTTGAATTTTTTACCTTTACACACCACAGTGGATTTAAACAGACTTTCAGCTTAAATTAAAGGGCTTTAACAAAAGTATTGCATTACCAGAATTACAACCAGTCCACCATTTTCAGAGGTTCAGCACTAATTGGAAAATTGACTGAGAAGCAGTTCCTGGACAGGCGAGGCATGCTGATGCAAATGAAGGACGCCATCATTAGGCTGAGAAACTAAAGTAAAGCTATCAAAAGAGATCGCAAAAGCTTTACGAGTGGCTCAACCATCTGCTACATTCTTAAAAAGAAGGAATGCATTGAGCAGCTCATGATTTGAAGCATATCACATCATCTGTCAAACATTGTGGAGGCGACTTTACGGCACGGGCACGTATGGCTGCCAATGGAATCGGGTCACTGGCGTTTATTGACGATGTTGCTGTTGGTAGATGAATTCTGAAGTGTGCAGGGCTACTCGCTGCTCAAATTCAACCAAATGCTGCAAAGACGACTGGACAGAGCTTCATAGTGCAAATGCAAACTACAAAAGCAACACAAGAATTTCGTAAGGACATCCTTCAAGGGCAAAGTCGGTCAGCTGATTTAACACAATACAGTGTAATTTACTGTTTTGTCACTGAAGAGAAAAATGAAGGCAGAGAGACCCCCAAACTGTTGAAAAAGCTGCAGTAAAGGCCTCGCAGAGCATTTGGAGGGGAGGAAACACGGCATTTGGTGATGTTCACGATTTCAAAAAATGTTAATCCAATTATTAAAAAACATCCTTTTATCTAAAATAACGTTAATTTGTTCATTTACTCTTTAGTCTCTGAAAATTTTATATATATTAAAATGGCTGTAATCATTAAGCAGTTAATTGAAAATCTGGTAAAAACCCTTTGAATTAAAGCTGAAAGCCTGCACGTCAAACACATCTCGGCTCATTCAAAATCCCCTGTGGTGGTGTACAGCGGTGTCATTGCCCAAAAACCTCTGACTTAAATGTATATTTTTGTATTTTAAGGCATTGTAGGTCCCTTTTAAACAAACTGAAAATAACTGTGAGTGTGTATCTATACACACCTCACAGGGCTGGTAGAAAAATAGGAAACTTGTGTCCAGTTTCACTTGGATTAAAATAAGCTAGCAAAAATCTTTATCACAATACCAAGATGCCTGCTTTCAGTCACTGCAAAATAAAATTACAATAAATAAATATCCCCATTTTCCCCTTTGAGCTAAACAAGCCAAATTTGGGACTTATACCTCTGTTTGATTACAGTTCCACAAATAGACCTAATTAGATGCTTCTTTTGCCAAAATGTTAAAATCTCTCCTAATACTCCCCTACAATAGATTAATGGACTATTGGAAGGGTATTGAGAGGATCACGGTATTGCAACTGGCAGTGTTTCATGTCAGTTTATTTACACACAGACCTCTGTTCCCACTCCAGCTTAATTAGAGGGAGTCAGAATTTTCTGATTAAAACAAAGCCTGTGCCAGGAGTGCTGGTCTTACATCATCAAAGCATTGTGTATCAGAAAGGTCTTTGGGGGGATTTAAAGGATTTAATGAGGTACAGAATCTAAACTTTGTTTCACATCGCCGGCTGAAGTATGCCAGTACAATAGTAGGATTTTTTTTTATTTTTTAACATGTTACTGTGTGGAATGAGCAGCAGCCCCGGGCCAAATATTCAATTAAAGCAGCAGAACTGTAAATGTAATGGACTGGCTGCAAAGAGAACGGCTCCATCTTATTAAACTGGCAAAATGCCAACAGAAGGATTGTAGTGCAAGTTTAACTAGTTGTGTGCTCATGAGTCACACTACAAAATAGTTGTGGTATTTAAAAAAAAGACATTGTGTTGCTGACATGTGTCTTTAGTCTCTCGCACACAAACCACATTGAATTTACATACTGTATTTGCATACTGCAGCAGTGCATTAGTTAGTTTCATGCACAGCTGGTACCGCATTAGCATTTCCCATCATGTTACACACAAGAGTCCTTTCAGTGACGACAGCAGGCAATACCTCAAGCTGAAGCCAGCCAAGTGAGACTAATACAGGAACACAATAGCACATCACCAACAGTAACAACTTTATAAAAGGACGTGCCATGATTGGCTGCACTGAGCAGCAAACCTTGTTCCCCTGTTTCGTCAGTGGAAATCCCCCGCTGAGCGCAGTAACGTTCCACCAAGAAAAGCAAAACAAATCAAAATTAAAGAGGACAAAAAAATTTAAAAAACAACAACAACAAAACCCCACAAAAACAAACCCACAAAAAAAAAAAAAACCTTCACAATAACAGTTATGCTTTTGGATGTGTTCCCAAAAACTGTTATCAGGCTCCCGGTTTTCACACACTTAAGCCCCAGCCAGCCAGGCCCTGTCACTCGCCATCTTGTCCTGAGTGCTGAGAGGCCCGTGCTTCTGGTTTCCAAAATAAGTCATCAACAGGAGCCTCTCTGTGGGACGAGACAAAGGGAGGCTGATAGGAGCCCGGAGCTCTCACATTATGGACCCCAAACAGCTGAAGACAACCGCAACAGACTGAAGCTCTGCTGGACTGTGGCATTTGAATAGGGATATTGGACTCTTAAAGCACTTCTAACCATGAAAAAGCCTTTAAGTGCTAAGCATCAGGCCAAAACAAGTACAGTACATTTTGTTCCCAAAATATTCCCCATTACCCCGACAACACACACACACACACGCACCCTCCTACTCATGCCTGTGGATGGTAGGAAAACTGGTGGAAAAGTACTCCTCATTTGAGATCACTCTTTTTAACCATTGATGCCTGCCTTTCAATTACCCCCCCTCCCCAACCTTTTTATTTTGTAGTATAAAAATTCATATAAGGCCGAAAATAAGTTTGTGTTTTTACACTTACACACTACCCTCACTGTGATTCGCTGAAGGCGATAAGGCAATGTAGTGCACAGTGTAGAGTTCCTGTTGTGCTGTACACACTTATGTTATGTGTGTATAGGAAGACAGTGACTCTGAAAGGCTCTCTTATCACTGGAGGATATCAAAATACACAAAATGGGTCAACAGAAAAGTTTAATTGAATCATCTGTGCACACAGCAAGAGAGGGCTGTAATTCAAACCATGCAACAAACAATCTAATTTCACAGTATGCCACTGCCAGACTGAATCTAGCTGCAGCACAGCCACCATGTTTAACGCGCTGTAGCTGCAACTGACAAGTAAAATGCAGCAATTTTATAGTATCTGTAACTAGTGTAACGCAACACAAAGTTTGCCTGTTTATTTTATTTGAAAAATAAGCAAATTGCTTCATAAAGCAAGCATTAAAGGAGACGTATCATGCAAAATCCACTTTTTTTTTTTTAGCCCTTAAATACATTTTGTTGTGTACTTTGAGTGTGTAGCAGTGCAGGAAATTTAAATGTATTCTGTCCCGGTGCTGCGTAGATATCTTTATATTCTTTTTGGTCATATTTTTCAGTCTGTTCAGTTTTCTCTATTCACTGTTACATTTTCTTATCTGTTACGTCACAGTATTTGCTGTGGAACTGCTAAACAAGGTCGTGGATTTTCCGGCTAACCAATCTCGTGAATCCTCCATTTTTTTCTAGCAGTGATTTTGTAGTCCAGTTCAGTGATGCTGAAGTTGGAAGTAGACAAGTCAAAATGTTCGGTTGTTGGGTGCATTAACCCACACGATTCCTTACATCGCCCCCCGGCATCAGAG
>JAVDPK010002911.1:265939-276272 GCA_034780415.1 Cichlasoma orientale | reverse complement strand
CTACTTTATATAGACCACAAGTGAATGATTTACATATGAAAAGGAAGGATTTAAAAGCATGATACGTGCCCTTTAATCATTATTCTGGTCTTGTGTTGAAGCCAGCTTTCTCCTTAACCGTCGGCTACAGTGCATTTTGATTTGTGCAGCGGTGGTCGTCTCAGGGTGTCAAACACTGCTAAGTTGTCCAGTGCCACCTGCATCATGCAGACACACACAGGATGTATTTTGACATTGCTGCTCCTTAAAAGCAAAAATCTCCTGCGCTGAGAAGTGAAACTTAAGTGTCAAAAATTTTAGTTTCTTTATTGGCCACTTGAGACTGGCTCCAAAGAAAGTTAATCCCCAGACTCCCGTGTTTAGTTACTCAACTAAATAGTGTGAAAAAGTTGGTGCCTATTTTAAGAAGCCCAATACAAAAAAAGAGTTTGGTGCTGTGTGGTGTCAGTTTTACCAGGTAAAGAAACCAAAATGCAGGATTCAAAAAAGAAGGGAGGAAGAAGGAAAAAAAAGTATTATCCATCCATCCATCCATCCATCCATTTTCTTCCGCTTATCTAGTTCAGGGTCATGGGAGGGGCTGGCACCTGTCCCAGCTGTCACAGTGCAAGAGGCAGGGTACACCCTGGATAGATCACTAATCTGTCGACAGGACTAACCTTGCATTAAGTTTATGTGAAGTCAGAAAGACAGAAATTCACAAAAACCCAAACAAACTGACTGCAAGAAGCTCTAGGAATAAGGAAGGAGCACACGGGAATGTTGGACAGACATTGAGATGTCAGGATGTGGGCAGGCTCAGGAGTTTTTCTCCTTTCTTTTTTCTCTCTCTTTCTTTACGTTCTCAGGTGTAGAGGTGGGACCATCTGTGCCTCCACCTGCAGACAGAACTATCCTTTCTTGGGCTCTGTATTTAAGGGCCAACTGAGGCTCCTACTGTCCACCAGATCGTCACATCAACAACGGTAGTAAATCAGCTGACTCAGTCTGGTCTTTATTCTTGCATTTTCCAGCGTGTGATCGCCTCTCCTTGACTGTTTACCTGCCTGAAGTTAGCTGCCACTTCCTCAGAGCTCTCTCCCACGTTCCTGTAAGTAGTTCAAATTCCACAGCCGGCCACTTACCTGTGTCTTCGCTGGAATCAAGGCTTCAGCAGCTGCCTGCCTTTTGACTGACAAGCGTGCTTATACAGGAACCTGTAGCTGAATACTGTGGGATAAGAATCACTTCTGCTAATCTGAATCACTGCAGTCGACCTCTCTGTCATACCTGGCCTGCAAGGTTTTGGTGAAAGTATTTTATTAGTCTGTTGTCAAGTATCGGTGTCTGCACATTGCACCCATGCAGTTTATGGATGTAGCTTGCTAACCAAGGTTGCTAACCTTACCACTTTACCAAGTAGAGTAGCTTCTGACTCTAAAAAAAGGAAAAAAAAATCCTAATTGCTAAAGTTATACTTCAAAATGCAAAGTTCAAAACATGCTGGCTACATCTATATTTTACATCCAGTCTGTGGTGCCTTGATGCACCAATACTGGACACAGAGCATTAAATATATGTTTTTAAAAGCAACAAAATCCTCATAAGGGGCAAGAGGGATGGATTAAATTACAGATTTCTCATGCCGTGCTTCATGAAGTCACCAAAAATTCCTTGAGAGGTTTAGCAAATGTTTAACAACATCGAACTTGTACATCAAAAAAAAAGCTGCTTGCCTAGTTTTTAAGTGACAACTTGGGAAGGAGCCAATATAGGCCTACCTTGTGCTTCTCGACAAAGTTTGTTTCTGCGAGTGGAACATCAACCACGAGGCATCAGTGGAAGTTTGTGGCCCTCCGGCCCCCGGAGAACAGTAAAGCAGCCCCGTTATACAACGAGCAGAGAAAGACACGGCATTAGAAAACTTAGCTGCACAAAGGGGAGATTCATGCTTTAGTCTAAGTGTTTTCAAATCGTCAAGAAAAAAGACTTAAACGATGAAGACTGACTGGTTGTTCTGGCAACTGTGCGTCTGGCTGACTTCCTCACCTCCATTAAAAAGCAGCACACAGCTGCTTCCCAAAGCTTTTCTATGGGAACCGTCCACTGTCTCCCAATGCGAAACTGCTCAAAACTGGGCCGGCGTAACTGGTAATGAAAAGCATGTTCTAATGACCTTTTAACTGTAATTTAGAATACATGAAAAATAACCTTTTTAAATGGGGTAACTGACTTCTTCCACTGTCAGTGCACTTAGCTTGGCAGCCAAAAGGAAAGACTGTTGGATACAAAGAAAGAGGAAGGAGCGGTCATGAAAAGCAGAAAAAAAGACACCTTAGAGAAAAGGCAGCTAGATAGGAAAGGAAGGGGGGGGGGGTAGATGGTGCATAATGAAGAAGGAGACGAATGGCAACCCCTGAAGGAATCTCAGGACAACTGCGTGGAGAGAAACAACAGCACCTCTCACAGGCGCCTATTTGCTGTGGTACAAATCACTGCTAGGACCGGCAGGCCCGGAGGGGAAAGCACTTTTCTTCACCTCATCGTCAGGCCTTGGAATCCCGTTCCACTTTTCCAGATGGCTTCAGGAGCAGACTGAGCTGGTCCGTCTTCCGTTGACCCGCCCAGCCATTCCATCTGTCCAACTCAAGCAACCAAGTCACTACTGGCTGCAAATATTTGGGACTGGGAATTTAATCCCAGTCCTCCGCTTGAGACCAGTTTTGCAAGGACTTGGCCCGGTTTTACTGTACCTGGCAAATAGCCTAATTGGTTGATGGCTACCCAAGGAGCATGATTTTCAATATAACAGTCACTCTTGGAGCAAAAGTTAAATACTGTTGACTCAACTGGATTCTTAGCTATGTTTTTCAAACTGGTTGTCTGCCAGGAATAAATGTAGATGCCCACTGCAACAATTTTAAATTGCAGCAAAACACAACTACAGGTGAGGAGACTCAGTTCAAAGTACAGTTACATATAAAGTCACCAATGACACAAGCAGATGAGCAGACTCTATTTACAGCGTATACTCACAAGGCTTCAAAGGTCTCAGACAGATCTAACGATCAGAGGATGTGACTGACTCTGAACTGATTTCCTCAGGCAAGTAACTTCAAAGCCTCTAGTCTTTTCATCTTTAGATGTTTGTGGGCGCAAAGTGATATACATTTTTTTTAATCCAGGGTAAAGTTAAAACTCAGGAAATTGGTGGAAGTATTGCATGTGTCACAGTCCGTGAAAGTGGACCGTGTGGCATGTGTGGACGTGAGGACCCAAATGCAGGAGTCCGAGGCAGGTGGACGGAGATAAACAGAAAACGAGCCATTATTGTGGCTGTTAGCACAACAAAAGTCACAAAGTCAGGGAAACAGAAACTGAGGAAAAGCTAAACTGGCAAACATTAACTCGGGAACACTGGAGACATGGGAACAGAGACTGCCACATACGACGATGAGACTCTGACAGGAGGCAAGGGGAAGACTGAGACAATAAATACACAGAGGGATGATCAGGGAACAGGCAACAGGTGGGGAGCACAGCTGAATGCAATCACAAAACAAAACAAGGAAGTAAAACTAAACACAGAGAGTAAAACAGGAAGTCACTAAGTATGGAGGCAGAAACGCAGACTTGACGACACGGGGAGGCACGTAAACAAAATATAAATAAATATACTTAAATGGAAACAAAGGACAAGAAACCAAAGCCAGGGATCATAAAAGGAAACAACTAAACTTCAAAAGTCCACTAACTGAAAAACACTGGGTCACAGACCCAGAACCACGACTGCACGTCAGATTTTTCTTAGTAAAAAGCTTTTGGATTTAAAAATATTCCTTAAAATTCAAATCTGGGCGATAGATAAAAATAATAACACAAGGTTTACTTTAAATTTTGCACAGGAAATGCTGTTTGTCCAAATCAAATTGCTTGTATTGAGTGCTGGCTGAATCCAGACACTGCTATTATATTTAATGCTAAAATCTCTCTAGAGGAATTGTTTGTGTATTCCCAATTAAACTGTATAATAACAAATTCATGTTGTCTTGTAATGTCACTCTTTTCCTGTGGTTCAAGGTCCTGACAAAAGCAATAACTAACAAAGTGACGTACTGCATAAGGGAACAATTGTGTCACAAATGCTTAATTGAGACATCCCCCACTCTGCATGCAAGGACATTTGAGACTATTTATTGAGGCTAGTGGGCCTCTCAGTTTCCACCAGCTGAAAAGGACTTTCTAGTGAGATGGGAGCTGGATGGGAAGCACAGCCAAGTAAGAGCCAGGTTTTGGACTGCAGGCCAAAACTTTCCCCAGCTGCTTCCACCGAGCAATCTGCAGACCCAGGTGTTCAGGCAGGATTTGAAACCCAAGCCCAGAAGTTCAACCGTTCCACATACCCCAATCCCCCATCATCCCTCTGTTTACCTCTCAGATGAAGTACTAAAGTCATCCAACTGCATATTTGTTGTATCTGACAACATACAACATATGTTAATTAATTTATTTGTCTTTTGTCCGCTGTAATGGAAAGAAGTGAAGCTGAAAAACCAGGACCTGCGTGAGCATTTGTGTACCGTAGGCAACATTACGATTGCTGTTGTGTCTGACAGACCACCTGTTTGAGGTGCACAAAAGCAGCATTTACATTAAGCCCTGAGCAATCCTGTGTTTGGGTAAGGAATAGATAATAATTAGAATTATTTATGAAGTTAACCCAGCCTCAGGGGGCCAGTGTATATATAAATGGGGAGGGCATTCGTTGTAAAATCAAACATGTGATTATCAATAAGATTTCTGAGGAAGGAGAACATACACAGGGTTGGTGTGGCAGAAGAGGAGGCAATGGAAAGGGTAAGATGGAGGCAGAGGAGCTGCCGTAGCAACCCCCAAATGGAAAAGCCGAACGAAGAAGACTGATTTATGAAGTGCCACGAGTAACTGTATCCACTTTAAGGATGCTCATATGGATCCTGCTACTATTGGTAACCATTCTGAAGCTGTGGGTATTTAATAAACTCAGGGAGAAGACTTCTACAAACAGCTTTAAGCAAGAAACACAACTCGAAGCCTCTCTCATTCTAGCAACAGTAACAGATTTACTTAAAGTCCGCTTACAATAGCTCGGTTTAGTCGAGGGTCAATTCACTGACTTTATGTTGCTCTTCATTTTCAGTTAATGTTCATTCATTTTAATATTATTTCAGCTCGATACAAAAGGAATCAATGATTTTAACATTAGGTAAAAGAAAAAGGAAGATCTTGACAGAAATAAATGTTATTGCTGGAGCAAATGGGTCCAACGAAGAGTCAATTTTCATTTACAGTGTATTGGGTATTGAGCTTGCTGGCTCAATGTCACACTGTTAAACCTTATTGTTATACCCCTGTTAATTGTACCTTATAGATTCATCATTTATTACATTCTGTAGGCTGATTATAGTCTCGAGCTTGAAAAAAAGCAACTTCTTTAGAAGTCCAGTCACTAAAGAAGTCCGGTCACTTTTTTTCAAGCTAAAGAGACTCTCATGACCCGGATGTCTGAGAACCTACACAGTCAACTAGGCTGATAATAAGTTAGCGGAAGGGAGTCGGAAAGGGAAATGTATGTGATGCTGAAATCTGCTTTCTTAACATCCATCCATCCACTTTCTTCATAGGGCAAGAGGCAGGGCACACCCTGTACAGGTCGCCAGCCTGTCACAGGGCTAACACGGAGAGACCATTCAGACTCACATTCAAACCTACGGGCTCTTTTGAATCACCGGTTAACCTAACCCCACTAAGTGCATGTCTTTGGACTGCACGGCCGAGGTGGATTAGAACCTGGGACCTTCTTGCTGTGAGGCAGCAGTGCTAACCACCAGGCCAATATAATAACTTATAATAACCTAATATCAAGATGAAAAAAAAAAGTAACACGACAAAAGAACAGCCAAGAACGCACATTAAACCAGCATATTTTCCAACCAGACTTAAGTCTATAAAACAAGATTTACACTGAAAATCAAAATCATGACACTAGTTCATTGTACCCAGTGTTTAACACTGAGTGTCAAAGGGACAATGACAAGCGGAATAAATGCAATAGTTTAATTATATTCACTGGGGAACTAATTCAGTAATGTGTAAGCATCTCTATACTGAGACACAGGTGCCCTCCATTCACCTGCTCTTCCCTAATGCACAGAGATTCATTAAGCAACGCACACAAATGAAGTAACAAAGGAGCATGACTCGTTAATTATAATATAATACATTTCTTTGTTGAATTAGCTGCAGATTGTGTTGGACAATGGAGGTAGCAAAACGTACGTGAACGTGTGTGCGTGTGTGTACGTTAAGAGAGGAATTAAGTTAATGAGAAAAGTTCACACAAAGTCCAACCTCACTGATTCCGTCTTCAGTTTGTAACAAAAAGACAAGCAGAGTTCACATGCACTTTCAGCGAAGAAAGGCGAGGTGACAGGTTCAAAAGTTCAGGCACTGCTTTAGACTTACTTTGCATGCCACTACCATTCGGCACACTCTGATACTTTGGAAATGTCAGGGAGAACCTCATTTACTGTTCTGTACTGAGCTCTGGGTGGCAAGAACCGCCACTGGGGAATACCAAAATGTGAATAAGAGCAGAGGGGCCCCGTGGTGAAAAAGAGCCCTGGATCTTCCATGTCTCCCTTGATGAATCTGTAAAACAGATTTGCAACGTCTCACTGGAGACAAGTTGTGGCACGGCCCCTTTTCAGATGCAATAATCTCTGAATCGCTTTTTACCATCGCATGAGATAGGATGAAATCAGTTCCTTCACCTGTGACCTCCAAACGCAAGTATCACAACTCACCCATTAACAACTTACAAGCCTGCTTCCTGTATGAGCGATAGTATTAAACCAGAATATTTTTAACATTTAGCCAAGGCTGATTAAAAAATAAATTTAAACAGATTTGTACAACTCTGTTATTTTACTTAATGAATTAATTAAAACTGTGTTAAAAATATATGAAAAGTAAGAAAATTCTTATCACAAACTGATCCTGAGACAGTGGTCCGTGCATTCACATCGAGCAGGACAGACTGCTGTAATGCTCTATTTGCAGATTTATGCAAATCACCAGTAGAGCGACTCGTTCACGATGCAGCAGCGAGACCCCTTCACTGTCACTTCATTGGCTCTCAGCTCAGCACAGACTTCGCTTGTGTTAACTTGTGTTTTATTTCTTTGTAAAGTTTTTTTGTAGTAGACCTACATGGGTTTTTATGTTTTTATCTTTTATGTTAAGCACATTCTGTTTATGTGTTATGAAAGTTTCCATTGCCATTATTATTTTTATTTCCTTTTGTTGATCATTTACTGTTACAAGACACCATAAGCTGTAAAATGTATGCAAAGAAAACAAAAATACTTAATGAAAATCTGCAGGCTTTAACTTTTTAATTGAAACCTATGAAATCATCATACGCTATCTTAAATTAAAAATGATTTCTGTCATTGTTGGATGTCGTCACTTATAGTCCTGCAGTATCCTACTGATGCTGGAGAACCTACAAATAAACAATCTGGGGCTGATGGGTCATGCGTGTGTTCCTTGTCCTCCACCTGTTTTCTCCTTTTCTTACAGCTTGTAGTCTTTTGGTGTCCAAACTTTTCTCTTATTTTCAGCCACAGTGAGCGTGTCAAGACAAACAATATTCAGAACCTCCATTACTTCAGTCAGAGCCTTGGTTAGTTTTTCACCCTCACATGCAGATTGCTCAAGCTGGCTTATTCGTGAACATATGAAAAGTAGTATGAACAAAATTGTGTGTGCACATTTCATGGATCTGACAGTAATCGTGCATACAAACGTATTTTTGCGCAGGGTACGAGGAGCCTATCCCAGCTGTCACAGGGCGAGAGGTGGGGTGCTATTCAAAAACAGTAGCCTCAACACTCAACCTCCAATACATCAGCACATAATTGTCCAGTCTTCTGATATTCAACAGCCACCTTTGTTAAAGTATTATTTCTGCAAGCACTAAGGTGTTAAACTCAAATCTTATAAACCTTCCAATATCGGTTTTTACTAAGAATATAATAATTAATTTTCAGACTGAATGTTTGATTTATTCCAGGTGTTTACCTTCACAAACATCTGCATCTGTGTCAGTGTGACTCTGCGTGCATCTGCACGTGGGACAGAGCTACACGGAGAGATGAAGCGAGGAAGAAAAGGGAAAAGACCGGCGTGAGGTTTCCATTACTGCGCACCTCGCAGCACTTAGCGGCCTTGCCACGTCACGGAGCTGCTGCCGTGTGGCAGGTCAGGATCCTTGGCCGGCCTCGATCCTCCTGACAGCCTGTCTGTGTGCCTGCAGTGGCTCCTTGCCCACCACTTCACTTTTAATTACGCACTCTGAAGAAGTCCAGGAGCTCAGTATCAAAACCGTCTGGAGGTTTTATCCCTTAAATCTCCTCTTTGGTCGCCTTGAATGAGCCCTACAAAGCTGTGTTCGTGACACGCTGCTCTGCATGAAGTTCAGGATTATTAAACAGTTGTGCATCAAATCTCGTCTTCATTCTCTGGACATCGTGCGGCTCTTAAAGAAGAATGTTGGAGTAAAACTTGTGTGTTGATTTATGATGTGATACGTGACTTCACATTTTTACCAGAGCGCTACTGTCAGGGTGCCATGGTCATTAGACAGCGAATTCGGTTCAGTCAGTCAGGCTCGCAACACTCCATATCTGCCTACTATCGAGCTACGTCAAACGGACAACTCCATCTGTTGTCTTTTATGTAACCCCGCGAGATCCAGCGCTGCAGAATCTGCGAGCGATTAGAAACACCTCACGTTACAGCAAACAAGATTTACTCGAGGCAAAGCGATGCAGATTTAAATATGTAGGAGTAAATCTACAATGTGTGCTTTTACGTCTGTCTCCAATCAAGGTGACAAAATTCATTCTTGGCACGATTTCCTTTAGGAGAGACGTCTCTTTTGGCAATCCTGCTTTTATACAGACAGTATGAAAATAAGATGCTTTCCGCTCAGCACCAGCACCAGCAACAAAACACACGCACATACTCTTTAGGTTATCTTTGAAATTATAAGATTTAAAAACAAGCCCTAACACGCAACATGGAAAAAAGAATTTGTAAAGAGAAAACGGGATACGAAGGCAAAACATTCGCAACCTCCGAGGCAAAGAATTCTTCTTTATTGTTAGTACATGCTCTCCATTGACAGAAAAACACATTATTAATAACTCCCCGTATTGTTTTGTTGACAGCATAGAGCCCTGAGGGGGAAAAAAAAAGAACACAAAACTATTTTAAGTGCTTTGGTATGTGGTCAGAAGGCCAGTTGGACTGCATGTTTCATATGCTGAAATCAAGCAGCTGCAAAATTACAGTAGCGTGCCCTCACCGCAACCGACTGGAGCTATGCAATTAATCAGAGGTTAACCCCATAACCCCACAAACCTGTGCGTAATCTCTAATTTACGTACCATCTCTCTCTGCATGCACAAACATACACACACAGACGCATGCAGACTGAGACGTCGAAGCCTCAAACGTATTTCCAAAAAAGAATGTGAGTAAACACGTCCGAGATTCGCGCGCTATAAACGGAGATCAGCACACCGCGCTAGGTAATAAAATCTTTTGGACTGTGTCATGCAGAAAACGATAAGTCTTGCTTTCATATCTGCATACCTCACATTTATGCAAGAATTCCAAGAGCGAGCGCGGTCCGGCAACACATTCACAAATGCAGAATTATCGAGAGAGTCGTATTCTGCTCGTTCGTGCGCGTTTGCTGCTCAGGTTCCTCCGACGGTTAATCATCTCTGGTTTAATAGCTCTGTTATCTGAATCTCACCTTCCTGTATACTTGACTCTGAGGCAGGAAACTTCTGGGCAATACCCCACGCCTGCACACAAAGCATCAGAAATTATATTAACACATGTCACTAACACAACACAAGTGTGCCGTCAGGAGGAAGCCAGTCCACGGGGTTTCTGTTTGCGTTAGTCAAAAGCTACACTAGTGCTTAAAGTGTGCTTTCCCTGCTACATTATCGGGCGTTTGTATTAAATATTTTCAACACCAGCATACAAAGGAGCCACCGTGCAGGGAGAAAGCGCACAATCATTTGGTAACAGCAGGGAAAAAACGGTTTCCCACTTCAGTCTGCATTTTGCCCCATTTTAAACACGTACACCTCCTAATTGGGCATAAATAGAAACATTTCAGCAGCAGTAGGATTAGAAGACTAAATCCTCCATCATGTGACCAGGGTTCTAAATTAACACCCGCCAACCCGCCAAATGCGGGTAAAAAATCATTTTGGCGGGTGTTAATAAA
>JAVDPK010002911.1:232188-252080 GCA_034780415.1 Cichlasoma orientale | reverse complement strand
CATGCTCTAATCTCTGTAATAAAATGTTATGGTCAACAGTATCAAAAGCTGCACTGAGGTCCAACAGGACAAGCACATGAGATGAGTCCACTGTCAGAGGCTGTAAGAAGATCATTTGTAACCTTCACTAATGCTGTTTCTGTACCTTTTCTTTTTTTTTACTTAGAATTATTCACTGGAATTATAAAGTATCAAAATGAAAAATGTCCTTTGGCTCCTTAAAGAATGGAGTTTGGCTGAAAAGTTTACTATACTTGGCATGAAGAGAACATTATATAATTTGTTTCTGTTTGTATGTTTTGAAGACTGTCCTCTTTATTTAGTTTAGTGTTTTGGAATTTAGTTTAAGGAGTTTAAATTTGCACAGTGACGCCTAACAAGCATCTCCACACAATTAATCTGATTTGCAGCTGGTCCCAAAAGCACTGCACTCAAGATGCTGCTCAAATGTTTCTACTGTATGTCAGAATGTTTGTAACCACACCAAACCCCCACTGGGGACATATCATGTTAATAGGGTGATGCATTTCCTTGGCTTTTTTGTTGTTGCTGTTTTAAAAGAAAAGAAATCTTTGGTTCTAGAGAGACCAGGAAAGAGAGATTTACTATATCATTTCCTTTGATTTGCTCTCTTTGCTCATCTACTTGGGATTTTAGCTTGTTTAGGCCAAAAATGATTCCTCATTATTTGAAGCCAATAATCTGTAAGGTGCTGTCTTCACGTTCTGTCACATTCAGCAGGCCTTTTCAAAAGATCCAGTGATGGATGGCAGCAGACAGCAGAAACAGACAAAATGCCTCATGCTAGAGTCTGCTTCTTGTAAAAGTTTTATGAGCATGTCCTCTCCCTCATTGAAGTTATGTCCAGTGACTCAACAATGCAAAATCCGCAATCAATCGTGTGACACCTATCTAAAGCTGGTTGACACATTTCAAAAAAAATGGGAAGCGTCAGAGTGGACATTGATGCTGCACAGATTACACTTTAAAAGTGGTCTGGGAAATATTGTTTAGGATCTCAATCCTAAAAAAAGAAGAAAGAAAAAAAGACATTGAAGTGAGCACATCTGTATTGTGCATCATGACGGCAGCAGTGCATTACATGAACAGCTGAAGAAAGGGAAACCAAACAACTCTGAGATAAAAATATATTTCTCTGATGACCGCTATGGTAAAAAAAGAGAAAAGACTGTTATTTCCGTCTGCAGTAATTAATATTTGGTGATATGGCTCTATTCTGGAACAGGACAGATGGAAAACGAGAGGCTGGAAGAACAGCAGCAAGATCCCCGCACACAACACAGCAAGCATTAATGACAACAGACATGGCGCTGATTAAATCAGGAATGCCATGTAAAAGAGTTGGTGGCGGGTTGCAAAGTGGCTTGCAGATGCTCAGCAAATGTGGCTACAGTGACTTACTGTTAATAGTGCAAACAATATGAGTTTTGAAAATTATCTAAAAGGGTGAGGTGAGCTATTCCCTTTAACAGAGTGTATTGTTGCCAACACATTTGAAATACAGATTTTTTTCTCCACTGCTCTCTACACTGTGTGTGTATTGGGGGTGGGGTGGGGGGGGGGTACCGTAATAGCCACACATTGGCTGTGAATCTCTCGCTTTCATAAACCATTTCAATATTTCTGATTGGACAAACCGTCGTGTAATTACGGTAATGCAAAGTGTGCATGCACACTTATTAACGATATGCGATGACATGCTCGGTGTAGGGTTAACTTATGTGGCACTGAGATCAGCCTGATTATACTGGATTGCAGCTGAGCTGCCTCAACTAATGCCATGCAATGCATTTTCTTTTTTCAAAGATAAATTTCATTTCAGGTTCTAAACTAATGACCTCTGTAACAGTGAATGAAGTTTCCAATTCTATAACAACATTTTCAAACATTACTAGTGTTTGTTCAAAAGTCACACACCCTTCTTTTTATATAGGGTTGTTTAATAAAGCGAAATATATGGGATTTAGGCTTTTGTTAGTGGATATTATAAACTAGTGGTGACAATTACTGATTCCCAGTTGGTGCCAGAATTTCTTGCGAGAGACCTTTTCTGCTTCTGTTGAGTTGAAAATGTTCAAATGCTTCCCAAATGAGTGGGAAGCTCTATGGCTAATAACACAGACGGGTGGATCAGAAGGCCTACATAGCCATGCCCTCACCACACAGTAATTCAGACTTTAAATGTAACAACACAACATCATCAATGCTTCACAGGGAAGAGAGAGCCCACTGTGTTTGAACATGGTCCCCACTTTATAGTGGTGGATGGCATGCAGAACGTCCGACTTTGCCTTGCTTTCCTTAAACTTTCTTTCCTCACACCCCTCCCTCAGTGAGAGCTTGTTAATTCCTGCAGGCTGATTCCACATTGCCACACCACCAGTCGAACACAAAAACATCAAGGCACCCTTAAGTATGAGGGACGTTTTAGAGGACTCCGTGGGGGCTGGGTGGTCAGCTTAGCACAACGCTCTCTATTTAGCAACATTTGCAAATTATATGCAACTTTCTAAAACTTGGCCTCATTGTGTTCATTAGCCTTTTGTGTTGTAGTTCTTAAAGAAAAGCAATGCCTTGACGTTGCCTTAATGAGCAAATCGTAGCCATGGCATTCGCCATTTGCTTTGTCAGGCTCTGTTGCCACATTGTGGTGAGCATAAATGCCAAACAATGGCCCTTTTTGAGTCACATCCCCAGAACTGTAAACCTATGAATCACTGTGGCTTTTCTTGTCCTTCAAGGCGTCATCTGGGCACAAGGAATTCATGCCTTGGCAGCTCATTTTTGAACAAAAGCTGACACTTTAAGAGTAGCTCTGCATTAACATTTGCGCTCATCACAATGCAAGTGTTCTTGTGCACACCCAAACCTTCGTCACTGCTAGATAATGGCAATCCTGTCTCCACCTGTTTGTCTTTGCTTCATCACTTGATTTGCTTTCAGTCTGGTATGTGCAATGCATCGTTGTGCACACAGTCAACCAGGCAATCAGGCAACACTACTTCTTTCCAGCAGATGCCAAGTCTAATTCACACTCAAAGATGTCAGCTCTAAATCTTATTTACTGCTTATTTTTCCAGTGACACATGTCCATGTCTTTTTGGCTTGTTTTCAAGGACTTGCAGTTTGTACAAGCAATCTGCTTTGAAATGAAGTTAAGAATTCCTACTTTAAATTTGACAGCTATCCTCTTCAAGGTTGGCTTCTCCTAGAACTCTAGACTGCTTACAATGCTTCTGCTATTTTAAGATTGCTTCTTGGAAGTCTATTGTTGACCACTGGTACATGTAAAGAATGGACCTTAAATATGCACAAAAAGAAAACAAACATTTGTGTTAAATTGACCAACTCTTCATGTCCATGATCGCCACTGGAGATGAGTCCTGGGTCTCCAGCTACCGCGTAGGGAAAGAAAACAGCAGTCTTAGCGGAAAAGCCCACAGTGTCCAAGCCTAAACTGCAGTCTGCTTAGAATGTCCTTATCAGACATTTTTACACAATAACATGATCTTGCTGTGTCTGCTTCAGTCTCTGCTTCAGCTCCTGCACTCTCTTACACTAGGCAAAGCTAAAGCTTCTGTCGCTTTAGCTGGCTTGGCATCACGTTATTGCTTGTTAACTCCTCCTGAAGGCCACTGACACCCCAATCCAGCTGAACTCATAAGACAGTTAGAATTCAGTTATTTCTCATCATTTTCCCTTCAAGTAGTTTTGTGTTGTTCTCTTCCCCGAAATAAAACTGAAGGGTTGTCATTTTGTAACAGTGGAGGAGATCCAGTGAGCATCACAAATGTGCATGTGCAAGCGGTCCCAATGGGACTTCCAACGAGACATTTAACAACAACAAGAGATGCTCTATAGGCAGTGCAAAGCTCCACAAAGAGTTGACCCTGAAAGGGAGATCAGTCAGATTTAAGTCAGGTATAGTTTTTATTTTGTCAGGGAGGAGTTGCTGAACATTGGGCTGCAGGCAGCATAGAGTGTCAGTTTTAGGAGAGTTCACCAAACAATCACAGGGCTGACACAAGGGTAGAAAACAATGCTAATTTTCTTCTTCTTCTTTCCACCAGCACTAATGCGCACACTGGGCAACTGCCGACTCCATCGGTCACGGTCAGCGGCAAGGTCTTCAGCTTCATCCCATGAGATGTTGAGTGCTTTAAGGTAATTGATAAAAGTCAGATGCCAGGTCAGTCATGGCCGGCCTCTACCTTGTCTGCCTCCAGGTGGAACCCATCGGAATATCTTCTTCGGGATTCGGCTGTTGTCCATGCAGATGATGTGTCCAGCGAGTTTCAGGCGACGGCTTGCATGATGACGTTGAGGCTGGGCAGCTTGCTTCATCGTAGAACCTCTTTGTTGGTGACGTGATCGAAGTATCTGACTTTCAGTATTCTTCTGAGGCAGCGCTGATGAAAGACGTCTACCTTTCAGGTAATACAGGCCAATGCTTTCCACGTTTCGGCGTACAATCAAAGCTTGATGTTTGATGAGCTGGAGGCAGACGACCAGATATTTTGCAATTGTTAGAATACTGCTGAGGCACTGCTTTTACATAGGAACAATAAAACTAGGAACAATTAAACTAAATCTCAGCAAAATTTGTTTGTGACTATATTTCAAAAATACATTCAGTGTGAACTAAAGCAATGTACTCCAAAATTTGCCCAAAGAGGGAGGCTATGACTGAAATGTTGGCCCTTGTGGTCCATGTTGGGGCTGAGCTAAGCATAATATAGTGAGCTTCTTGTATGTGCAACACCCTCTAACATCTCTTTGTAATGCAGTTATTTCAAAAGTATCGATTCAAGCGATCGTGCTGTGTCCCTCATCAAATCCACTCACAAATGTTCATACTTATGCTTATGCACAGCCTGCTCTGCATGAGTCAAACTCAGACCTACGCAGACAATAAAACTTTTTCAAGTTCTTGCCAGTGTTTTAGGAGTAATAGCTAAAATGGCATTGTGTGACAGGTCTTCACTTCTTCATGCCAGGATTTATTCATCTTACATATACGTACCCTTGTTGTTTTATGAAGTTTGATTGCTGCAGAGTGAACTAAAACACATCTGATAAATTCCAAAAGGGGAACGAAGGGTCTTGGCCGTATTTCTTTGAGGCAGTTTCCTTAAGGGAGGAGATGGGAGAATGCCCAACTTGACTTCAAGGAAAGACAACACGGTTTCTCGCGCTGCATCGGCGGGATGCAGATGCATGGTCTCCTAAAACAATACTGAGGAGCAGTCAGTTTCAGTTACCGTGATAAAGAAAAACATTTTTTTCCCCCTAAGATCTGGTGGGTGAATATTCTTCAGAGAATGTTGTAGTAGATATTTCCATTACCAGTCCTAATGACTAACAGTGGTTTAAGGGTGTCAATGCTGACATTTGCTTGATTTTGACTGGGCTGTATTACTGTGCTTCTTTGTCTCCAGATTGTCCAAGTAACCATTCGTGTTTGTCGACATGTTCTTTTGGTTTTTCAATCTATTATGTTTTCTTTTAAGCTCTCCACCCCTCCACCCCCAACCTCCTCATCTAAACAGTGCCTTTGCTCATCATCGTACCCGCAGGGAGTATCACGCCTCTAACCTCAATGCGTTAAAGCTCCTCTCAGAGCCAAGGCAACCCTGCTTCTGTCAGGAAGCACAAGTGTTGGAATCATTAACAAAAGAGTCGACAAGTGTAGGAGAACTGTTTTAAATTGTGTAATCCTTTAAATCACATTAAAATCTGAAAACTCCACAGTTTTCTCTGCATTTGTGTGATCCAGAGCCAACGAACTGTAACCATCCTTGGGGTGTTGAATTGTCTTCATTTGATTTAGAAACCACTCATTTGTCTCTTACAAGTCACAATTTCATCATTCATTCATGCCTTAACTAGCTCTTTAAATTTTATTTCAAAAGCAGACATTATAAACGTAACCCTGTTCTGAAACTATTGTCCAGAAGCTTTTTATTAGAAGACCTAATGCCAGTGTGGAACATCTGGGTAGTGACTCACTTGTAATGATCAGAGCATATAAAGTTACTCCATCCATCAATTTTCTGTAGCTTATCTGGGCCGGGGTCACGGGAGCAGCAGTTTAAGATGCCCAGACCTCCCTCTCCCCAGCCACCTCCTCCAGTATTTCCAGGGAGACACCAAGGTGATCCCAAACCAGTCGAGAGACATAATGTGTGCAGCGTGCCCTGGGGCCTACTTCCATTTGGGTATGCCCAAAACACCTCACCTAAGAGGCATCCACGTCAGATACCTGAACCACTTTAACTTCCTCCTTTCAATACGGAGGAGCTCTACTTTGAGCCCCTTCTGAATGACCGCACGACCCTTCCTGTAAGGGAGAGCCCAGACACCCTTCAGAGGAAGATTATTTCCGCTGCTCGCATCAGCAATCTTATTCTTTCGATCACTACCCACAGCTCGTGGTCATAGCTGAGGGCGGGAACATAGATAAACAGCTTTGCTTTCACGCTCAGCGCTCTCTCTACCCCAACAGACCGGTTCAACATCTGGAACGCTGCAGATGCTGCACCAATCTGTCAATCGCCCGCTGCCTTCCTCCCTCACTTGTGAGTTACTGCAGTCATTTATTTATTTATTTTACAGGCAGTTCAAAGTCTGATCATTTTGTATGACGTCTGATACTGAACAACCCCAATGAAAAGTGATTAGACTAAAAGAAATGACTAAAATTACTGCCTTCAAAACCTGAGTTAGCATACCGTTCAGTGTAATAACACTAAACTACCAAAACACATCATTTACCCCCAGTTTTGCATGGGCTGACCTGTTCCTTCGTTGGAATGAACATAGTGATTGCTTCTGTTCAGTTAACCCCACATACACTAAACTGCCACTGCAAATGCTCACTAGACCACCAAAAGTGCATTCGTCTACTGCTGAAAATACTCCAGCATATGCAGTAGTCTTGAGTAATGTTAGCTTAAAAAAAAAAGGCTACATTGCCCAGGTGTTTTAGAAAATTGCAGAGCAATTACGTACATTTGTAATCACTTTTTAAAAGAGTAGAAACCAGTGGGTTTAGGGTGGAGTGCCGCAGACAGGGTAGGGAATTCGAGAGCCAGACTAATGCATTTTGTTTTGAGTTGTTTAAGCATAGTTTTGGTCTTTCTGTGGGATTCATTTACAATAACAAAAGTCTAGAATAACACCAGTCTTATTGTTTAGGGTTAGTGGACAGCAAGGCCATGGGCCGTGATGCCCTTTTCTGTGCTGTGTCACTGGTGTGTGGTCTGACACAGCAAAATGCAAAATATATTTAAAAATGAAAATTCTGGAACTTTGTATTTTTACATAGCATTACATATTACTGCTCTTTAAAAGCATTATTTAGAGCAATGTTCAGTCATCAGTGCAGTATGTAACTACTTTACCTTAAAATAACAAATAGTAAGGGAGCCTAACATTTAATCGCTTCCATTTCCACTCTCTGTCTCCAGTGCCTGCTCTGGCAGTATGTGGCTGATGTACCTGCACACAGAGGAAGCAGTGCCAGATTGTGGGTCAAATACTAGGCCCTGCAGCAGAAACAAGCTCTGGCTATGGTGAGCCAAGAGGAACAAGTCTCCAGGGAAGCAGAATTTGAGTAAGTCAGGCAGGTTTCTTTAACCAAGTCTTGCGCAATCAATGCTGGATATTCATGCAGGACTTATTTTTTTGGTATATACTAAGAGGTGTTTAGTCATATCAGTTGGGACAGCATTCAGCTCTAATGCTACAATCACACCAGGGAAAGCAGTGGTTAGAGATCACAGCCCAAACAAGATGGGGAGTAGGTCAGGGACCAGGTCTGCAACTGCTCGCAGTTATTTGGCATCTTCAAAGTGACTTTTGTGAGTCAAGTCAGTGATTAAACAGCAATAAGACAGTCAGTCTGCTTCCAGTCTGCTATCAGTTTGAGATAGAATGGTGTCAAACTGGCAATTACCTGCAATCTGATCGTGATACAGCGATTAGCTGTTTGTAAACATACACAGAAATTCATATGAAATATGCAAACAATACCTGTATTTGAAAGAGCACAACTGGATTAATGAACTCTGTAACAAGTGGAGTCACTGATTATGGGTGAACTTCTGCTTAATATACGGCACTTCCATTTCTTTTTGACTTAAATCATGCTATAAAGCTAGCTGCTCATGCTAATGAACGACTCTAAATCCGAAGATGGTCGGATGCTCCTACGTTAGTGCTAGTTACCGCTGTTGCTGCAGCTGCACTAACCCAGCAAACATTTTGACATTGAATAACTGAACGGTAGCGTCTAGTCCTGGTTGAAAAATAGATCCAAAATTAATGTTGAACCGATGTCACGAACATTGCACCAACGTCGGTTTGAGATACGTCTTCAGTGCTGCCCAGAGGTCTTTGTTAGACTTTCTAGCGAGAGAAATTTTGTTTTCAAGACCTGTTTTCTACTCTCAATAAATAATATTAAATAAAACAAGTAAAGAAAAACCCATTTCTTCTCGTACCTGCTGCTCAGTCAGACCCATCCCTGGGTTGATTGGAGAATCACTGGGAATCTAGAATTAGCCAAATAATTAGCTCAAGCTTGGTTGTTACTTGGTTGTGTTATTGCTGTTGAGGGTGTTAAACTTTTTCATTACTCTATGACCTAATCTGACTAATAGTTGTAAAGTATGACAGTAGACTGAGGGGGTACAGTGATCTTCTTGGACGGCCCGCCCATAATTTGCATATTCATTGTCGCTGTTTAATGACTTACTCGTACTTTGAAGCTTTTAAATGACAAATTGTGACAGTAATGATTTTGCAATTAACTGCACTGCAGAAATCAATTTCCATAAATTTGCTAGTGTGTCTATCATTTATTAAGAACGACATTGTAATTGGGTGGGGGTGGGGGTGGGGGGCTGGGATGTTACGACCATCTGTATACACGGTGTATCATGTTCTTCTTTTTTTGCGGTATGAATGTGACATTTAGCTCCGCACAATGAAAGATTGGTTTTCACAGACAAATTTGCCCTCAGACACAGAAACACAATCTGGGAACGTCTGACCTCGTAAATAGAACGAGAGACAGAAGGGACCATAAATCTGCTGCTAGCCCTTTCTGAAAACCTGCTGCATAAGATCCTCATCGGCTTGAGTTGCATTGTGGAATCTGTGTGTTCAAAAACACGACTTCTTAGCGGCATAGAAGGCGATGAAAGCCACATATGGAAAAAGGGAGTGGCGACCGTGTTTTACATTTCCGTGCTCGGTTGCATTATCAGATTGAGATTACCATCCGTCCCCAGCTGTAACCTTTCACACCGGGGCCCGTATTCAACCTGCTATCAACTTTACTGCCACCAACCATCCCATTCCTTTCTGTTCTTTCCCTTAACTGAAAAGCGGATGATGCCTTATCGTCACGGCTCAATCGCTCTGCCTCACCAACATGGCGAGAAGATTCTATCCAGAGCATGTTTTAGCCTGTTCTTTACATGTTACTACACGTGAGAGGAGAACGAACATCGACTGTCCATCCATTCATAGAAATGGGGAAAATTCGTAGATTTTTTATTCAGCAGTGCACCAGTGCTATCACGAAAAACCAATGCTAATGTTATATGTTCTTCCTTAAATAACCTTCCTGTTTATATGTTGATTCTTCAAGCATGGGGCGCTGTGTATTCAGTGTCCTGACTTTGCATCGCGGGTTTTCTAGATGTGGTCCTACCGTTGCACAGTGCTCCCACACAGAGTCAAAGCTATGCTTCTGATGAGCATGAAATTTACCAGTTTAGCATCAAACGCAGAACTAAGAAGCTAATTTTCTGGGCTATGTAATTCCACGCATCATTTTTCTTATTTAAGGCTCTTTGTTGCCTGTTGGAGGTAAAGTAGTGAAGGACAAAGCTGCTGAACAGCTTTTCTTCCACTTCCACTGCTTGGAGCAATTCTTAGATCAGTCGGACTGGAATAACCTTAAGAAAGCCCGCATTAAATATTTCACTGTGTGGATTTATTATCACAAGATGAAGTTATTTCAGATCACAGCTCACACGCGCACACAGTGACGGTCACTGGGGGGGATCCAGCAATATGAGGAGAAATAAGGAAACAAGAAGAAAGTCTGCTGATGCATAAGACCCTCTAGTTTTGTTGAGAGGTCTTTAATCTCCAAATGAAGCTTTGGGTCTGCTCAGTTTTACTGCTTAGCTCCCAGGTGTGATTGCACATTAATTGCATCAAGATGAATAAAGCAAGATGTTGTTAGAAAGCACCGTGCACGTTTAAAAAAGCCTCTGAATACGTTTTAGGATTTTCTTCCCCCTACATATTAAAACTCAGCCTTGTAAAACTTTTACTGCACATATATCATCCAAAAATATGACCCAGTAAGAATGCTGAGTATCTCCAGAAAACCATGAAGGTTGTGGTCAAAAAGTGAAGGAGAAACAAAATCAACACACACACACACACACACACACACACACACACACACCCTTCATAGACATTCGGACATATTGTTTATCAAAACGTGATTTCATTCGGGGGGAAAACCAGTCAGATTATTCATGAGGGAATCTTTGCAAGTATCATTAGCACGTCATCGTAAGCCATCGCCCCTCTTGGTGCTATCATTGCAGCTAATTAGATTAGCATCATTGTGTCATTACATCAGAGTACCTAGGCATTGTTTCAGTGGATGAAATACTCTTTGAAACTCCCAACACATGGAACATCTTACCATATGGACTGCCATAGCAAAGACAGTGGAATATGCTTATACTTAGCAGGCATGCAACAGTGGTATTACATCATGCTCGATTTCGCACATGCAAACCCCCCCCTCGCACACAAACACACACTAATTGCAAATACACAGACACACACGCACTCATGTGAGTCTCCCGCAGAGAGCATATTGTTTGAAAGAGCTTCAGTGAAACAGTGTTACTCAAACTGTTGAGTTATAATATATTGCGATCCCTTTTTTATTGGACTAATAAAAAAAGACAATGAAACCGATGGCAACATGCAAATATAGAATGGTTATGAAGTTTGAAATCACGTGTGACGGTTCAGGCTCCACGGGTCCAATTTGCCACGCACGGAAAGAGACAAAGTAAAAGCAGTTTCAGGTTTTCGTGTTATTTCTGCTGTGGAGAAAACATTTACTGGCCTTTTTCATGCTCCTCGCATTAGCGAACTGGCAAGCTCAGATCACTTCAAAAAGAAGGAATCTCCCCCAAAAGCTTAAATAATCCACAGCAACACGACTGTTTAAGGAAAACTCAACAAAGTGACTTGTAGGAAACAAAGTTGTTGTTTTTTTTCTTGTCTCACAAAGATGGAGAGAAGCAAACATGTCAGCACTTTTTTGTCAGAGTTGCTCATCACTTCTTGTTTTGGCTTGCCAACATCTCATCGCCTGGGGCGCTGCGAGTTTGTTACACAGTGGCTCGCATGTGTGTAACTGGATCTGCGTGGCACATAGTCTGCAGAGCGCTGTTGCTGGGTGAAAACACGAGTCTGCAACAGCACGTGTTAGAAAACAATACCTTTTGTCCCACCTGATGGATACAATTTTGAACCAGGGACAGCTCAAATCATGAACTAATACAGCTACTCATACCTTTCACTTATGATAAATGCACCATTTAATTTCAACATGCACCGGTGCACTACAGAGGCTTTTTCTCCATGTGTACTAGCCTGGATCACCTATCAAATATATGCCAATATCTGGTAAAATATTATGAAAGAACCTAAGATTTGTAGACTAGAGGTCTGTACTTACTTAAGCATAGTACTTAGAAACATCTGGATCAAATGAAAATGTATTTAAAGATTGCATTGAGTGCAAAATCATAAATGTCATTTCTTAAGTAAACGCACACTCACAAAAATCTCTGCTCAAGCTGGCTGAGAGACACAGGCACATTTTGCGACTTTGCACGGCACAGCTGCTGCGCCTCTCACGAGCCTCGGCGTCCCAAAAAGCAGACAATTCTTTAAACGGTGTGTTCGGCGCAGTCCTCGCCGGCTCATAAAGCTGGGAAAACATCGTGTGACGATGTTCAGCAGGTGTGCGTTTAGGGGGTCGCGGGTCACCGGTAAGCACATGACGTTACACGGTCCAGTGAAAATGCCACTGCGAGAGATAAATAATGCGAGACAGGCCTGCACCAGCAGCCTGGATATGCTGTTAAGTGCTAAATAGAATAGAAGTAACAGATATGGACCTTAAAAACGCTCAGCTGCTCATCATGTGTTGGAAGGAAGTATGAGCTTCAATGTAACAATTTTCCACTGGTGGTTAAAACTAATAGTTACCGTTTTGTTTTTTTGGCACGTTTCCAGAAAGCTGGAAAATTCCCACGAACTTTTAAATAAAAACTGTTTTTTTTTCCTGTGCTCCTCAGTTCAGGCTCTCAGGATGATGCTAAACTAAAGCCTCTCATTAGGCTGCAGAACAGCAAATTCACATGCTTAAAAGCAAGCTGCCCCTGAAATGGGACCTGTGCACAGGATGACAACAAGCTCAATATCATTCAAAGCCAAAGACCATAATCAGTGCATATTGAGGTCTTAAAAGGTTAATATGGCTGAATTGCTGAGCTAATAGCTTCTTCCTTTGCCTGAGGACAGTTGGCTTGTTGTAAGAAAGTGTTTTTTCATTTTAGAAATCAGACAGAAAAAAAAGGATTCTTTTTTTATAACCAAAATCATGAAAACATGAACAAGATGTGCATAAATCAATAAGGAATGCAGTAAACATAGCAGCACAAAGCTCACGACTGAAACTTCCACCTGGGGAACAAAAACAAAAAACAAAAAATGGTAAATGCGAGTCTACCAGAGACGTGGAAGAACTGCTTATACACATTACAGCTCCAGAATAAAATTAGAAAATTACATTAATGTATTTGTTGTGGACCTTTTCCAGCGTGTTCTTCCAGCCATCCACGCATCCCTTTTCTTCTGCTTATCCAGTTCCAGAGGGCTGGAGCCTATTCCTCCAGCATGTTCTTGTGATAGCAGAACAGTGCTGCATGTTGTAATAATTTGGAAAAGTAGTGTAGAAATCATTTCTTAATAAAGAATGCACTGCATGTTGATTATCTTACATTCAAACTAGGCTTTAATTGGCGGTGTAGAGAAAATAATTTGAAAGTCCTGAATGCACTGGGTCAAATACAGATCACATTTAAACTCAACTAACACCATGAAACTCATCAGCTCTCCGGGGAAGAGGTAAATGTTTCTAATAAAGTGGCGTCTGCAGTCAGAGTTGTCCCTCACTCTGCTCACAGAAACCACAGACACAGATGTTCTACAGGTTGCCGTGCTCTGAAAGACTCCCATTGTTAGGGATTAAAACAGAACAAGTGTCCACGGCAGGTCAAGGGTCAGGTTGGGCAGGAGGCACCGGGTTCCATAAGTCTTGACCTTTTAAATGAGTGCAAGGTGATGCAATGTGTGGGTCACCAGCAAAATGCTAAAAGCAGGCCCACATGTTGATGAACACCCCGTGACACCCACACCACAAACCAGCGCCTTCTGTTACCGCATGACGTGTGGCGACCCTGCCGGGATAACAGCCCCCCTGAGGCTTCTGGATAATTAGGTGAACCAATCAAGCAAGCCTGAGGCTTAGAGTTGTTGGTCATTGCTGTCACTTGATTTATAAAGGAAAACGCAAAGATTTAGTCCTGTCATTATCTCTGCCAAGGAGATATTTGACTGGTTCAGTCAGTCTGTGTGTTAGCAGGACAACTCAAAAAGTTTAGGATGGATTTGAACATGACCTAACTTATAGCACTGCACTGAATCCCAACAATGTTGTTTGCATTTATACTTGTGCACTAGTGTGCCTGCATTTCTCTGCCATCTCGAGATCATGAACAACATTTAATTAACTAATTGCAAGGAGGAAGGAAGACCTCAGAACAGGCTGAACACAGATCAGAGAAACAGCTGTTGCAAAGCATAGTAAGTTAGACATACCAGAGTGATGTGTCTGTATTAAGCTACCGCACAGGCCAGAGATATTTTTAAGGATTCTTTATCTGAGGCAAAAATGAGACAATCAGCATCACATCCTCACAAACACTGTCACATGTGGCGTGTAGGGGGTTAGATGAGGATGCAGGATCAGACTTAATAACAGAAAGCAAGCCAATGCAAGAGTTCAGAGGTTAACACAGCTCCAAAGGACATGACGAGCACAGGTACAACATACAAACCAGAGAGTGTAACAGACATGAGGACACTGGGAAGACTGGATATTTTATACAGGCAGATGGCTGATTAGGGATAAGGCACAGCCTGGGGAATGAGACGCAGGTGCAGACAATCAGGACAATCAGGAAGTAAAACCGAAATCAAGACACAAAAGGAAACTAGCTATCAGAATAAAACAGGTAATGAACTACGACCCCAAATGAAACAAGGAGACACTGAGACACAAATGAATTAACTCTGCTCCCTTGTCACAAACAGCACGGCAGGTAGCTACCCGGCACAACCCCAAACCAGCAACCTTTAACTTGTTAACACTACTGAAACTGAAGACCAAGAATTCACAGCTACAGCTAGAACAGTAAGTCATATAAACAGGCACACACAATTCCATGAAAACTAGACAGGACCCAGAACTTCAGTAGTCCAATAAGAATATCACTCAGAATACTAAGATAGCAATGAAATCGTGAACCAAAACACAAAGTTACACAAATAAGGGAAAATGGGACACATCATTTTGATATTCTAGGGGGAATATCACAAAAATAATCCAGATCCAGGGTCTCGGTTCCTGCCTGGTGTGGAGGGAATTTTCAGCCTTGGTGGAGGTATGCAGTCTTGGGCTGCTCTTGTTAAAGCAGTAATGGAAGATGGATACTTTACCAGCTCTACACACCAATTCACAAGTCATTTCTTTGACAAGCACCTGAAATGATCATATATATCATATATAAATTATCATATATATTTACCCCAGTTGTAATTCGTATGGCTGAGAGCACAGAATGTGTTCATTAAGGTGAAACAATATTTGCCGCTAATTAGGGACTCCAAGATGACGTATGATAAATGCTTTGTGACATAACGACTGCGCTGGTTTAAGGCTGAGGCAGAGCAGATGCTCTGTGGAGAGTCCAAAATAGCCCCCGCCACACTGGAGGTTTTTCTGGCTTAATAATGTCAACACCAGAGCTCCCAGAAAACCAGATGGAGCCACTTTATTTGTTGGACTGATTGCACCTACTCAAGTTTATCTCCAGCCGTTCACATGGTGGATACGAAGGCAGAGATGTCTGGTCCGGTCAATGCTTTAATTTATGAAGTGCTTTTAAAGGCCAGGATTGCCACAAGGTTCTGTGTAACAAAGCACATAAATGCATGATAACAACATCAGAGAACACTGCATAAATTTTAACATATGAGTCCAGATTGTCTCCCCTCCCCTCTTTCTCTGAGTGGAAACATGTGAAAGAATAAATAGTAAGGTGACGAAGTTTGTTTGAGCCAGAACGATGCCTGGGACCATTTAAACCTGCTCGGTATCCTTTCTTACATTTTCTTGATTGAATTTCTTATTTTTGTTTAGCATTTTCTCACTGATAAATCCAGGAATCTCTGTACGTGTGTCTGTCGATATGTTTTTCATTCTGTCTCAAAAACCTGCTTCAAACCTGCTGGGCACATTGCTAGGCCCTGAAGTGCACCATTGAGCTTGTTTGGATGGGGTGGTCTCATTTTGGGGGTCTTCTCCTAGCTGCTAGGCGGTCACTTGGCAGAACCTGTTTATGATTTGAGACTTCAGAGATGATTTCACACCTCTATATCATCCCAATAATCTCACCAGTTCAGAAAACAGTATTTCTTGTAGAAACAAACATCCACCTTTGCATGTTTAATATAAATTTTTTTTAATATAATTTTTTTTCATCCATCACTGGGCAGGAAGCATGGTTCACTCTCGACAGGTCAGCCTGTTAAAGTGGACATGAAACACTCGATGTATAAAGGCTGATTTACACTTTTGCACTGCCCCCGGCTGCAACAACGAGTTTTATGTTATAAAACCAGCGACATACTGCCCACTTTCACTCTCGTTGGCCAGCTGTTGTCATCAGCCACCAAGCACAAAAACATCTGTGTTGGTTAGTTTGTAGCCATTTCCCGTGTTGCTGGGTTTCGGGTTTGATTCTTGTGAAGAAGTCGCTCCCGTGACTCATCTGGAGACGTCACCGCCTGGCCAATCAGTGCCATGTTTTCTGTTGACGTCACATTTTCCACTCGACTCAGCTCATTTGGATCCACGGCTGAGTAGGTACTTAAGTACTGGTCCTGCTACCACAGTATTTTTTTTAATTCCTCCTTTTAAACAGGTAAAAGCCCATTAAGATCCAGATCTCATTTGCAAGAGGGACCTGGGCAGAAAATCTGCAACACAACAACCTGGTTACACAAAAATAAAAACAAATTAAACCAGTAACTGGGTTTTCTGAGGTGACAGAAGCACCATTAAGAGCATGAGGTACTGCAGCTAGTCACATGGTCTCCACAACATAATGAAAAGTAAAAAGTTAAGCAACAGGAAGAAAATAATGTAAGATTTAATAAAGTAAGTTGCAACATTTAGAAACCTCAGACTAATCTAAAAACGTGGGTCATCAGTGTGGGACAGATTCTGATGTGAAAGGGGAGACTGTTCCAGTCTGGGGGACAACAGTGGAAATGGAACTTTGGATTTGAGGTGTGAGGTGTGACTGGGGTAGTAGTGACCCGGGTACAGAATAAAGATTAGAGGGAGGGTTCTGTCAGGAGTGTAAGCAGATCAGAAATGTAGTGTGGGGTTAAACTGTTTAAGCATTAAAAACAAAATAGATTTTTGTGCAGCTGAACCAGGATGGAGATAACACATTTAGAACAACACTATGACAATCAAAGAGTCCCATCACCAAAGTCATTAAATTACAAATAGCACTTTCTATTGGTTAGAGGACACAGTGTGATGTAACAGAAAATTATAGAACCAACGTCAGATAAATATTTATAATTATTTTAGTGTAAATTAAATTAAGGAAATTCCTTTGTTTCTTTCTGTGTGCGCATTTGGGAAATTACTATTGATTCGGCCTCTGCTGAGGGAAATCTCAGGATCCTCCTCGTATGTTCATCAGCAAGTTCAAATTGTTTTGATTTACTGTTTGAAACTTCAAATAAAATAACTGAGAGCCGCAAAGGTGAGCCAGAATAATAAAGTTGGATTGCGGAAAACAATTTTTAAAATGTCATCCTATAAATCAATTAATGTATCGATTATTCATAGCTGCTTTAAATATTGAGCTGGTGTCAGTTGACTTAAATAAATAAAAGATTCACCATCAACATCATCAAGTGCATTGTCAGAAGAGCAAACCCAAAACAAATTCTTATGTAAGTATCACCGGGATTTACAAGAGCGGGGCCTGAAGACGTTATAGTGTCACGTGTTGATTGGAGAAGTAATTAAAGCATGGGTGGGCTACAGAAGATTTTCAGATTCCAGAGTGGGTCTCAGCATTCTTACGGTTGGGAATGTATTAGGGTCCTGCTGAGCACAGCAAGTCACCTATAACATTGTACTGATATTGCCCATATTGCAACATCTTATTGTTAGGGGTGAGCACACAAACATTCACACAGGTATCAGGATATGATACTTAACAGATAGACATGATTTTTAAAGAAAGGGAATAATTATGTTCCCTCAAAACGGCTCACGAACAGAGAATTTTTCATTTAGGTCAACACCACAGCTGAAGTTGCAGTATGACGTTACTGCTCCCTGACCCCACGTGAAGTGCATAAATTATAACCACAAAGTTTTAAATGTTAAAAAGTAGCAGGTGTTTCAGGGAGGAGTTTGTGCAAAAAAAAAGGGGGGAAAAATGGAATTTAGTCACAAATTCATAACACAGAAAAAATGAAGCAATACAACATAAAAACCAACAAAAAAGCAGCGTTGCAGCCACACATCAGCCTCCCTCTATTCAATCCCGACCTTACGCATGAGCAGATTAGAAAGAGGTGAGCAAGAGGAGCAAGCCCTTTCATGGATCATGAGGTGTGACAGGTTTGTCTGAACAAAAACATCATAATGGCAAGACCATCCATGAGCATTCGTGCACTACTTTTTCCATCCATCCATCTTCTTAATCAGTTATCCAACTTAGGGACTTGGGCGTGCTGGAGCCTAAACAATATCATAGGGTGAGAGCCAGGGAACAGCCTGGACAGGTTGGCAGTTCATCACGGTTCTTTTCCTTCCGTTACTACCAGAACCACTGGGTTCTGTCTGCAGATTCTGATTTGGTGTGAAAGTTTGCTCCTAAGAAGATCACGGGTTTTGAGATTCATCTGCTGAGCTGCGGGTGAGTCTGAAACACCAGCCTGGAACAGCACCGGCGAGGATTACTCCTCAAAAAGTAAAACCAAGAACTACTGTCACATGTCCTCCCCTTCCATAACAGTAAACGATGTCCCACAAGCAAAGATAATAGTGATAAGCTGAACTGAGCTGAACAGTAGAAGATAAATGGGTTGGAAGATCTCAAAGGTCGGGAAATGTAACAACAAAACCAGAAGTCTCACACGTGACATGATGAGCTTATTTTGCTGACAGAAAAATCCAAACTCATGTGTGATATCTTGGCAGCGTGTCTCGAGAGCCAATAAGTTCATCATGCCTTAATTATTGCGTGAGGAAGATGATGTTCCAGTTGAAGAGGAATGCTGAACTCCTCACAGAAGTCAGATATGCTTCATATTAAGTTTTTAAGAAACGTAATCCATTGGATAGCTTCTGCCCAAACAAACATTCTGGCTGGATCTGCTTACATCGAACCAAAGTCAGAGCCAAACCCTTCAGAATCACATAATACGTCTCCCTTTCTCTGTCTCTCTTTCTGTCATCACCGACTTTATGCTGTCACTTTTATGGTATGCGTCTCACTGTGTCAATTCCACATCCACATTTTGAATCCTAAAGTCAAGTTACAACTAAGGTCATATTTATTTGTGATATGTCACAGAGGCCACAATAAAAAAATGTAAAGCTTCATCCTTTACAAAAACAACAAACCACTTCCAGGTACAAGGTTCCAACATACATCGAAGATTTCCTCCTTCTTTCTTTTTTTTTTTTAAAGCGTTTGGCTCTGTGCTGCCAGAGGCTTCCTTGTAAGCTCGGTTTGAAAATGAATGCCTTTATGTTTTGGTTTGGACCCACTGAATAATTTACTATGTAATTACATACTCTGCAAAAGCCTCCGAGTCCACTCGGGCCTGTTTGGAATTCTCTGTAGCGTTGCAGTCACAACCAGAGCCTTGACCAAATCAAAATTCAAACCCACTCTCTAATCAAAAACCTGGAAAACTCACATCCAGAGGCAAAGTTTTATGTCTGCAGTTTGCTAAATACCCTTATACCAACAATTGGGGTGTAATTTCTGATTTGCAGCTCAGCTAACCCTTTTTTTGTCTTTTCGTTTGAGCCAATGCAAAACAGCACGGTCCAAAACATGTCCCATCATTACAGTTGGCCGGGGCTTACTGAGAAAAATGGCAATACACTGGAGCAGGCAAGGGGAAGCCCCGGAAAGACTCAAAAATATGATAACATAATGAACAACTGTCACACAGATGATTATTGAGGATGAGGACAACAAAACATAGCAGATTAAAGGCCAGGCAACAGCAAAGTGTTAAGAAACATACCTTTAAAAGTACTTAAAGAAAAATCTGCTACATTGCAGCAGTGTTGTTTTCGTTAACGATGACGATAACGAAATGATTTCGTTGACGACCCTTTTTTTCACGACGATAACGAG
>JAVDPK010002911.1:207375-224348 GCA_034780415.1 Cichlasoma orientale | reverse complement strand
GGCGGCCCCGCACAAGGACACATCTAAACACAAACTGAGGCCTGCCAAGTCATGAGTTGTGAGATTAATTTCAAAGAGACGGCAGTGCAGCGCAGAAGCCAAAGACCCAATTCTGGTAATCACCCTGCCTCCAGCCCTCACCTCCCCCTCCCCTCCCAAAGACTCCCAGACGCTCATGCTGTGTCAGGCTCTTTGAACATCAGTTTCTCTGAGCTTGTATCCTTGTTACGTCTCAGCGCCTTTCTCCGAGCTGGCTTTCTACCAACCGGCCAGTCAGAGTCGTGGCAACTTGTTGAGTCGCGTTTTTAACATATTGTTATATTCATATGTAACATATATGGAAGCTGATTTGTCTTCCAGCAGCAGTTGGCCGTATAGTTTGCAGCCAGCATTCCTCTCTGGTTCAGTGCGTCTGGCCCCGTGCACCACGGCGGGTTTCCTTGTCAGATAAATATAACCAGGGTCATCCACTGGCACCATGGCTTCAGCCATTTGGGGCCTGGCAGAGTCCCCACAATAACTCAGTACTTATGGTACAGCTAAGCCAAGAGGGGGGAAGTGGAGGGCTTCTTTCTGTGGCCTCAAAGAACCTCTGGCTGGGGGTCCAGGCTTAAGAGGCTGAGCCCCAAAGATGGGAAAAGGGGGGGGGAGGGGAGGGACTAGGTTAAGGATAAAGGACCTCAACCTGTAAATATCCTGTCAGGAGGGACTTTCAGATCTCTGAGACTACAGTGCCCCCTGGGGGAGCTGAAATTACATCCAAGGAGTGCATACAATGTGACACAAATGTACAAGCATTTATATGAGTCCATCCAGCGACTGGATTTTCCTCGGCTTGACATTTGAATCAGTTTAATGTGAGACATGTCGCTATGAAGTTACTACACACAGGGGCCTCGGCCCCGGCTGCAGTTCGGCCCAGATAACGCATTAGCAGTTTTTTTCCATGCAACACGCGATCCAGTTTTCCCAATTAGCAGAGGTCTTTACGCTCATAAATATCGGTCCGCCTGCTGTCTCACTTTTATATAATAGACATTAAAAGTCAGGAGAGGATGTGCTGTTGGGAGACTACTGAGCAAATATCTGCATGCTCTGTGTCCTTTTTCCTCACAGATGTCCCTTATCTCAAACGCGAATGCACGATTTAGAACTTTTTTCTTTTCCTGTTATAAATAGAGCAAATGGGGCCTTTGAAAAGTGGGGTGGGAAAACCATGGTCTTAGCAGTAGGAGTTCATCAGCTGTTGGTCTGAGCTGCAGCCTTCCCTCCTCTGTAAACAAATGTGAAACAACAGTTGGCACAAACTCTGGGAAAAGCACCCACCTGTTATTGTTTGAATGTGGGAAGGACTGACAAGAGGCAGAATTTGCAGTTTATGCAGAAAACAGATGACAAATAATAAATTATTCTAAACATAGATTTTTTTGTTTGTTTGTTTGTTAAACATTGCAAATATAGATCTCATATCACTGTTAATATTAATTTGATCGGGCGCTACCTCCATAGAGATGCTTTAAATTCCAGTTCAAACAATTACCGTGAAATCATCTGAGATAAAAGTGAGAAGCAACTATATTTGCAAGGATTCGTTTATTTTAAAATTAAAAATAGGTCGAATGAAGATGAAAGTGTTAAAAGCTCTGATAGATTTACTGTCGCCTGCCTGCCCAGAACCCCGTGGCAGGTGGACAAAGCTGTTCAGTATCAAAACAGCGGCACATTTTTGAGCTACAGAGCCAAACGTTTTCCAAGGAGAAGGTGGAGACCAAAAAAAGAGCTGTAAAAAATGAAAAATTCTCTAATTATGCCAATTTTGGGCTTTCCTGACTCTGAGGCTTAAAGTGAAAGAAAACTGTGACTTGTTTATAGATTTGAAAATGTGACTTTCTTTGTTGTTGTTTTTTTTTTTGTGGTGCAGATCGCCTCGAGTCTCGAGAGCACGAGGACACCATAACCACAGAGATTACAGGGGACCTGCAGCCGGCCAAAGTGCCGCTCCTTCACAAAGAGATTGTGAACAGTAAAAAAGTCCTTGCGGTGCGCAAGGAGCAGAAGAGAAAGCAAACCAAACAGCGCACCATTGGCTCGACCATGGATTACTCTCCTCTGCCCATTGACAAGCACGAGCCTGAATTTGTAAGTATTCCATGTGCAACGCTTGCATTTTTAACATATTGGATAGATTTTTAATTCAAGACGAGACTTAACATCAGGGTAAAAATCAGGAAAGAAATGTTGAAAATTTGATTTTCTGACCAGTGTGGTGGGTTGTGGGTAAAAGTGTGCTACAGATAGACTTATTAAGAAGGTGTTAAGTTACTCAAATGAAATTGTTCGCTCACCTCAAGGGCGAGATTAGTTTAACTCGCCATCCACCAGCTTTGCGTCACCAGGAATCACCTCTATAGACCCCGTTGGTTGGCTATAACTCTGTGCTGTGTTTCCCCAAAGGGTCCATGCAGGAGAAAACTGGATGGGATCATTCAGGGGATGAAGGATACTTCTCGTGTAATGGCGCTGTCTTTGTACCTTCCCAACTGTGACAGAAAAGGATTCTTCAAACGCAAGCAGGCGAGTCTCAACTCTTCAGACCTTGTATTTCCTCACCCGGCCTTTTGAGAGATGGTCGCACCAGCACCTGCATCATTTTCAGTGAAAATAGTTATTACAGTGGAATGACAGCAATCAGTGGATTTGCTGCACCAGCTTCACCTTCCTATATTCAATTAAATTTTATTTATATAGCGCCAAATCACAACAAACAAAACCCAACAGTTTGGCGACAGCGGGAAGGAAAAACTCCCTTTTAACAGGAAGAAAGCTCCGGCAGAACCAGGCTCAGGGAGGGGGCAGCCATCTGCCGTGACTGGTTGGGGCTGAATATCCCCAGGAAATGCAAATAAACATGCTGTGAAGCTTTCATAAACTTGGAGTGATATGTTATCAGCTAACAGTGGCACATACGGGCTAGCAAGCTGCATCCAAAGACCGCAACGTTCTACCACACAGACACGTCTGCTAATTAGTGCTAACAAGACACTTGAAGTTTACTCACAGAGGTCTTTAATGGGCTTTTAATACAATTAACTGCACAGCAAGCTGGATAATTGTATCAAAATGCTCAAAGAGGCACCAGCATTGAGAAGTCAAGTTCAGTGACTCAAATTAGGATTGCTCGCAGAGAGCCTGCTAGCATCCACTAGTAAGTCAAAGCA
Source organism: Cichlasoma orientale (assembly GCA_034780415.1). Taxonomy (NCBI): domain Eukaryota; kingdom Metazoa; phylum Chordata; class Actinopteri; order Cichliformes; family Cichlidae; genus Cichlasoma; species Cichlasoma orientale. The sequence continues at coordinate 221,130 of JAVDPK010002911.1, read as the reverse complement.
GCCCCAGCCCTGAAAGTGCATCATTTATGCTTAATAAAATTTAAATAGGTGAGTTATTAAGAAAAATCACCACTTAGTGGGAAATTAGCTATAGAAACAAAAAAATCATATTTTGTAGTAGGTTGCAAACGTGTTTATTCTGCTGGGTATTTTAACACGGGACTCGGCGGGACTAACTCACCGTGTTCTTGTCCACAGTGCAAGCCATCTCGTGGCCGTAAACGAGGCATCTGCTGGTGCGTGGACAAGTACGGCGTTCAGCTCCCCGGCACAGACTACAGCGGAGGCGATATTCAGTGTAAAGACCTGGAGAGCAGCAGCAACAACGAGTGAAACTGGGAGGACCGATCTTGACCTCCCCCGTCCCCCAACCCCTAGCCACCACGTGACCCAGGGCCCACGCCTCCTCTCTGAATCACACCTGTATGCTCCGCCCTACGTTCACTTCAAGATTTTTTTTTTCTCAGTTAAAAAAAAAGAAGAAGAAAAAAATCCAATCAAAAAACAACAGGCTGAAAAAAGACACCTGTATTTTTTTCTTTACTTTTCTGTTGACCAAGCACTCTTCTCTAAATGAGGGTCAAAATCCCAGAAGATTTACTAGATCCCTTGACTATTATGCTCACGGGACCCCCTTGTATGAGCCTGGTCCTTTGGCTGCAGATCCATGAAAATATATGCAACTAATGGATATATTTTTATAGAAGCTGTGGGTTTCAATGCAACACTTTGTATGAGGTGAAATTAAAACAATAGTAAAGAAGAAAAAGAAAATAAGCATCAGGCATATTGATTGAAAACAGATCAGTTTTAGGCCGTGGAACATGACGCCACTGTGGAGCTGACGATTGGCCAGAGTAATTTGTTTTTGTCTGTTCTCCAAAAAGAAAAAAAAGAAGAAGAAGAGATAGGGATATGCTGTAACAGTTGACTCTATCTGGGTTCTGTCAGAGCACTTATGAATAGGGGAACCTGCTTAGATATGTATAAATTCACAAAATGATGCGTGCGTGGATGTGTGCATGTGTACAGTTCGAATGTGTGGTATGTATGCACCTATGTTGTTATATGATGGAGTGAGCCTATTACAAAAAAGAATGTCCTTTTTTTTTCCTTTCTCTTTTTGTTTGATTTTGTCACAAGTATTGCTAGCGCTTGAAGTGGTCTCGGGGCTGGCCTTCTCTATATTGTAAAAATATATCTTGGGGAGAGAAAAAAAAAAAAAACATTAAAAAGCAAATAGACCATCACAGATGAACCTATGTAAGTGGCTCTTCGACAATGTAGCTAGCCTGATACGCCAACTGTGCCTATTTGAACAGACACTGCCATGCAGGGTGACACAGAGCTTAGAGAGCGCCGCCGACCCCGCTGGCGAACGCAACGTTTTCAGCTTAAGTGACGGAACTTAAGCGTGACTTCGATCTCGAGCGCGTACGGTCCAGCTCGCCCGGCGGGCCCCGGCCGCTTCTCTGGTTCATTTGTGTGAAGTGTAGTTTTGTATGGTTTTGTTTGTGCCGTTTTCTTTGCCTTCAGTGAAGTACAGACCACCCACTTTTGAGCCATGTTCCTTTATCAAGTGGTTTCCCCTCAGTACTGCTACTACAGTGTAACCATGGTGTATTACATTACTTTTAAATATAGTTACTGAATGTTGTTTTTCCTGTAGAAACAAAGTATGACAACAATGTAATTGTACTTGGAGGGGAAAAAAAAGAAAAAAAAAAGATTTTAGCCTGTAAAGAATTTAAATTAATTCTTGTAGCCTGTCAGGTCGACTGCAGGGAAGTCAAAAAAGCTAACAATCTGAAATCCTTCTGCTTACATGCCTCCGCGCAGAGGTTACCGACCTCCATCTAAGTGGAGCATGATCCAAACAAAAAGGTTACAGGTTATAACAGGGTCTTTAATAGAGTTGCTCTCTCTGTGTGCAAGTCACAGTGCCTTCCTACATGCAAAGACATTTAAATACTGACGTGAAAGTGACATGGATATCATACGGGGCAATTTTCAGATACTTGATACGACAATAGAGGTTCTGATTAAGGGAAGAACAGCGAATGTGGTCGGTCCTTTAAACGGTGTCGGCAATACGTTGCAAATCCATTTGTAATCTCCGCCTCGGGGTAACGCTGGACAAGAACGACGTGTGAGGAACCACAGTCCGTTAAACCTCCTTCTTCTCTGTCTTTGATAAGCTAAGATTCATGCTTCTTCATGTGAATGCCAATGTATACGATTGCCAGAGAGGGGAAGCCAAAGGATGCTTGGAGGTAGATCAACTATTTAGTTTTTTTTTTTTTTGCAGATGTGCACATCCTAAATGGCTTCCGGTTGGGAATACATTGTCAAGGCTCCTTGCCCCACTTCCAACACCAAATCGCCACTACCACTTTCGAAAATAAGCAGCTTGCACTTATTTCAGTTACTCACTATTGATATTGACACCCGGCGACATCCTAAGACGTGGTATCATGAAGTTAGTTTAACAACAAGAGCAACAAAAAGTAAAAAAAGCTAAATGTTGTGTTATCTTGTGCTTACCTTCCAAAGGTGGTGCTTTGGGGTAATATTTGTTGACAGGGGCTGTGAAGCCCATGCCTGGGACCTCCAATACAGCAGCATCTTTTAGGGAAAAAGTAGATCGAAAGTAACACACAGCTAGAGATGTTTTCATGGCCTATTGCACAGAGATGACAGCTGAGATAGAGACAGAAGGGACAGGAAGAGGAAGAGCGAGCGCCATGGGCAGTGGTCATGATCAGGGCCTAGCCACTTCCCCGATGTGGGGTCACCAATTGCATGACATTAGATACAGTTAGCAAGACAATAACAGGGTGTCGCGGAAATCTGGGGACTATAATACTGCAACCAGTTTAAATATCCGAAATGTGGAACTGTTTAAGGTCTGGATCAGTTAAGGCAAATATCAGTGTTCCAGTTATTTCTTTTGCAGGCTGGAATTCAGGATTCCGGGTTCCGAAGCCTGTTCGCGGGCAGCAGCTTCCTCAGATTTCTCGTCTCCTACTTGGTTTGAACTCGTATTCACATACTTCAGTAGTACAGTAACTGCAGTACAGCTTTTATTTCTGAATACATAACACTTTTTTGGTTGTAATGAGACAGTACAATTGGTTTCTGTAATTTGGTGTTCACTGGCTTGTGAAATCGACCCATCGGTGGCAGCAGGATAGCGGGAAATAAAATGGTCAGTATTTGGAGCTACATAAGACAAATAAGGAAAAAAAAAGACAAAAAATCTCAAATTATTAAAGTGAATATCACTGTGTAATATTTATTCAACTTGTAATTTATGTACTCTTTTAACCTTTGTCTTTTTTTTTGTTATGACAAAGCATTTATTTAAATAAAGTTATGTATTCATTTAAGCGTCCTGCGTGAGGTTTTCATTTCCAGCGTTGCATTTTTAAGAGGAGTAAGTAGCTGCTAAACTGGCTTGAAGCACACAGTTTGAGCTGGAATCATCCTGATTGTAAGCGCTGACTAATCTCTGAGGCACGAACTGATAAACCTCTTAGACATAAGTCTGAGACACCCAGGCTAGCCTACAGGATCTCATGCAGCATGCAGGATGTGACTTTATAAAGCCTCGCCTGAAGGCAAGTCACCTGGTTTTCAACACCATAGTCAAAAAGATTGCACAGGAACAAGGAAGTCATTTAACATGAGTTTGAACTTCAAGGTGGGGGGTGGGGATAATATCTACAGGGACCGGCTCGCCATTCAAATGACTGGGAAGAAGACATCTGTAGCCTGAAGGAGGCTTAATCATGTTATGGAAAACCTGCTTTTATCAACACTTAATGGAAGAATGTGGACACACCCATTTACACAGATATATACTGCGCATGCAGCTGAGTGCAGATGTATTCGTGAGAGTCTTTGAATGAACTGTCCTGTGATACTAAATGTGACCATCCGGGCATTTGTCACAATCATCATATAGATGGACCCAAAGAGCACAGATACCTGTTACTGATTAGCTGCTGGCTTTCAGCTCCTTCTGCATGTACAGACACCCAAAAGGATAAAACATTAAAGGGCTTTAAGGACATGTGCATGCATCTCTGCAGATGGGTGTCTGGTCATTTTTATTCTCTTGCGGCTTTAAGGAAGTGACAGAATAGTACTTTTTTTTTTTTAGGGGGCCACCAAAATCTTTCCCTGGGGACCTCGAGACTTTGAGTAACTACAGATGTGTGCGACTGAAGCAGTGCATGAAAGGGTAGAAGGATCCAGGAGTTCCTGTGGTACGTGTGTGTCTGTGTAGGTGTGTGCGTGTGCGTGCGTGGGGCAGGGACAGAGCGGGCTTTGACTTCGGGGAGGAGGAAACATGTGTAGAAGATCTGATTTGTGAGGCAGTGAACATGACAATTACTATTTGCCTTCAAAGAAACTGACAACTACACTTAGGACTTCAAAGCATTTATGCCCCTTTTATTAGATAATTAGGCCAACAACGTCGGACGTCTGCATCTAACATCAGCTCACGCACCTCACTGCATCCCAGACCCAGTCAAGCCGCTGTGCTGTGAACGCCTGCGCTGCACGAGACCTCAGATGCATTAATTTTCTGCGTCACAGTAATGCAATTAAACAAATAATTGGTAATGAAAAATCAGAAGCAAAAGCTTCGGAGATGCCTTTAATGGCATGTGCATCGTGGCTCGCATCAATAAATGTGACTTCTAGAAAGGATGATGGGACATTTAAAGACATAAGCTAACAAATGGCACGCAGATGTTTACACTACATATTTGGGATCTCTGCAAATCATTGCTTGTGCTCTTGTATAATTCTATCTCTTTAACAGGTAATAGTGGTTCTTGTCACCACTGTGATGGAGATGAAAGGAGATTTGAAAGAAAGTACTGCAGTTGGGAGTAAATCACATGACTTAGTGAAGGAATCCTCCAGTGCTGGTGGTAGAAGACAGCAGACAAGTGTCTGCTAGTTTTCATCCAAGCCCTTTCATCCCAGATGGACTAAGACCTAGAATCCCAAATGGAGGGTTGCTCGTAGTGGATCGGATGTGACCGTGAGACCCACAAATGTGCGTTAAGTAAACCAACTTTAGAGATTAAGATTGGATGTTCCTCAAGCCGAGAAAGGAGCACATTAAAGTTCAGTCGTGTACAGTCGCTGCTGTTGGAAGTTCTGTATATTATGAGAGATTCCAGCTTGTATCCGAGTTCTGTATTTATAGCAATTATCTGGAAAAAAATCTAAAGGAATCTGTGAAATTACAACCGCAAATGTTTTCCTGCTCTCTCGTGAGGCGGGGCCCCATTCATTTCAATGAAGAAGTCTTTTATGGCATTTTCAGTTTTCTCTGATTGTGACGTCGCCTTCGATCGTCCAGTATCTTGATAAATATGTCCATCAAAGCCTCATCGGGCAGTTTGTGGTAAGAAATTTGACCAAATTAATAAATACCAAAACTAAACTCTTTCAGTTTATTTAGCTTCTCAAGTTCACAAAATCATGACTTTTTATTTTTATTTTAGTTAACTAAAATGTTTTTCCACATCAAGTTTTAGTTAACTATAATAACCTTGCTGATTAATTATTGTTTGGAAATGAAGGACGTCCTCTCAAAAACTCTTAGCTCATCAGTCAGCGTGCGTTTATGGGCAAAATTAGCTTTCATGTAAAAAAACAGAAAAAAGGACAGTATTGTTTTGTTTCAGTTTGGAAATCTAATTGATAATATTAAAAAATGGACTTTTTGTCTTCAAGAAAATATATATAATTATTTTAGCTGTTAAATGGCATTAACTCATGCAGTACATGTGGTACAAGTACCCTCTAGGTGTCAGTGGGATTAGCAGGATGTAATTTCAGTTGAACTTTTAAGCGCACAGTGCCAGGTCAAGGTGATTTATATCATAAGGTTAAAAACCCTACAATATTATAGAGAGAACCCTCCATGATCTAAATATCTAAAGTCAAGAAGCACTTGGTTACGGCGGGGAGGATGAACCCCCCTTTGACAGGAAGAGAGCTCCAGCAGAACCAGGCCTCACTGATGGGAGGCACCTGCTGTGACTGGTTAGGGAGTGAGGGGGAAAAGACAGAGAAGATGTTCTGCCAGTTTGCGCCTTTGTGACATCCAGGCTGTATTGTTGCTTTACCGTCACACGTCAGAGATCTGCAAACGGTTCAGAATGCAGCAGTTTGCATGCTGACCGGTTCGTATAAATACACTCCCCTCCGAAAGTACTGGAACAGTGAGGCCGCTCCCTTTATTTCTGCCGTAGACTGAAAACATTTGGGTTTGGCATTAAAAGGTGAATACGAGAAAAACATTTGAGCTTTTATTTGCAGGTATTTACATCTGGATCTGATACATAGTTCGGAAGATAGCACCTTTTGTCTGACCCCACCCATTTTTCTTGTGAGCAAAAGTATTGGAACGTAAATTTAAAATAGATTGAAGTGAATAAGACTCAATATTTAGTTGCAGATCCTTTGCTTGTGATAACTGCATCAAGACTGTGACCCACTGACATCACTAAACTCTTGCATTCTTCTTTCACAGGCTTTCACTGCAGCCTTTTTCAGTTATTTGTATTTGGGGAGTTACTCCCTTCAGTCTCCTCTTTAGCAGGTAGAATACTCCATAGGGTTTAAGTCTGGAGATTGACTAGGCCAGGCCACCTTTCACTCCCTGTCCCTGATGAACTCCTGTGCAGTGTTGGTGTGTTTTTGTGTTTAAGGCCATTATTCTGCTGCATGATGAAGGATCTCCCAATCAGTTTACTTGCATCTTTCTTTAAATTGACAGACAAAATGTTTCTGTAGATTTCTGAGTTAATTGTACTGCTGCCGTCATGAATGACATCATCAGTGAAGATTAATGAGACTGTCCCAGAAGAAGCCATACGAGCCCAAGCTCCACTGTGTTTCACAGATGAGCTCGTATGTTTGGGATCATGAGCAGATCCTTTCTTCCTCCAAACTTTAGCCTTTCCGTCACCTTGGTAAAGGTTTATCTTTGTCTTATCGGTCCATAAAACTTTATTTTTTAATGTCAAACCCAAATGTTTTCAGTCCAGAGGAAAAATAAAGAGATGAGCCTCACTGTTCCAATACTTTTGGAGGGGAGTGTGTGATCATAGAACTCCTGTGCTTGCCTCTCTTCACTGCCTTCAGGCGAGAACAGACTTTAAAGTAATTCTGTTGACTTATATATGACTTAGATTTAATGGCAGCGCACCAAGCTGCTTAACTGAGCTTGTGAGGCCATACGTACCTGCACGGTTCTTATACTCTCAGGGGATTGCTCCTCTGAAGGTCCCAAAGGTCAAGAAAAAGACGGCTGGTGCACCAACATTATGGAACAGCCTTCTGCCCGACATTGTCCTGTTTGATTGAGGTATTTAAAAGTAAGCTGCAGACCTAATTGTTTTTTACTCTACATGGTTTCTACTGTTATTGTTTTTTTCCTGATGTGTTTGTGTTTCAACACGTCTGTGGTTAAATTTTTTGTTTCTATATTTACTTTAAGTCATTTCTACTCCACACTTTGTAAAGCATTTTGATGGAAGGCACTTTATAAATAAATTTCATTATTATTATTATTATTATTATTATTATTATTATTACTGATATGCAGTGGGGTAATGAAAATGGGGAGAGAAAAAAGGAAGTAGAGATGAAACGCTCGGTGGATCATGGGAAGTTCTTCAGCAGTTTGAGCCTATAGTAGCAGAACTAAGGAATGGTTCAGGACCACCAGATCCATCTTAAATATAAGCTTTATGAAAAAGGAAAGTTTGAAGCCCAGTCTTAAAAGCAGAGTGAGTGGGTGTTCTGTCTGTCTCTTTCCCATTTTACTTGTGGAAACTCCAGGAACCACTGTCTTGGTCCCCGAGTCTTAGACCCAGGGTTTTGATTTTTGGGGGGGTTTGTGATTTGCTTTTGGATTTGAGATGTGATTTATGTTCTAGTTCTATATCTTTGTCTTTGTGAATAATTCAATATTTACATATTTGCTCAGTAAGTGTATTTTTGCTCAGAATTAAAGCTGCTTAAAGTTTATGGCGGTCTCCCGAGTCCTGCGTTTGGGTCAAATCCTGCCTGCCAAACAGCTGTCACAACCATAAACATGGACCCCACGGACTCGACGTTGGCTTTGGAGGAGTTTGAGGAAGTACTTACCCAGGATTACACCGGCCAAGCCACCCGAGGCGTCCTGCCGCCTCCTCCGCAGACGCCAGCCTGGGTGCCGGTGTTTGAACCGTTCAGCGTTTTTCCCACCTGCCGTCAGAGCCGTAGATCTCCTGTGTTACTGTAGGATTCAATCAAGAGTATCTCAAATGTCATAGGCCAAGAGGCAGGATATACCCTGGACTGGTCACCACTCTATTGCAGGACTAAAAAAGACAGACAGACAGAGAGAGAGAGAACCATTCTGCTCACATTCACACATCACCAGCTAGCCTAACATGCATGTCTTTGGACTGTGGGAGGAAGCCAGAGTCCCGCAGAGAACCCATACAGGCACAGTAGGAACATGCAAACACCACACAGAAAAGCCCCAGCCTAATGGCGACTTCAAAGACCAGGACCATCTTACCTTGAGGGGAAAAATATGACCACTGCACCAATGTGCTGCCCGAGCCCTTAGTGTACCCTACCCCTCTCCCTGTGACAGCTGGGATAGGCTCCAGGCCCCCCATGACCCTAAACTGGATATTCAATGTAATTCAATTTTATTTATATAGCGCGAAATCACAACAAACAGTTGCCTCAAGGCTCTTTATATTGTAAGGTAAAGACCCTACAATAATTACAGAGAAAACCCAACAGTCAAAATGATAAAGATAAGCGGTTAGTCCAAAATGATCCTTTTTAGGGGGGCTAGAACCTATCCCAGCTGTCATAGGGCGAGAGGCAGGGTACACTCTGTAGAGGTCACCAGTCTAACACAACGAGACTCACACCTATGGGCAGTCGGAATCTCCAATTAACCAACCCCACTAACTGCATGACTATAGACTGTGGGAGGAACCCAGAGTACCTAAACATGGGGAGAACATGCAAATTCCACACAGGACGGTCCCGGCCAAGGTGGATTCAAACGCAGGACCTTCTTGCTGTGAGGCAAGAACCACTGCACCACCGTGCTGCCCCCCCCGAACCTATTTCATGCAATATCAGAGTGGTCTGTACTATACCATTATACTACCATATACCATTATACTACCATATACCATTATACTACCATAGTAGTATAATGGTAATGGCTAAACTGTAATTTCCCTTTAAGATACTTTGTTTTTAAATGATCTTTTTCTCCATGCTTGCCTCTTGTTGCAGATTACAAATAAGTGCATAACCACACTGTGCACATTCAGCACTGCTACAGTCATCTCCTACCCCGATGAGCTGAAACATAATAATTGGCTTTTTTGTCCATATTCAAAATTAGAGTCTCTACTTCCTGCTAACATGGGAGCACCTTATCATTTCAGGACAGATAAAACAACAATTATTTTGTTAACATTCAACAAGTACAGCTTCTGGGAGTCTTAGTAACAGACCCACCATCAACATATCAAGGGAAGTTTGTTGAATGCTAACAAAAGAAATAGTAGCCTGAAAGTAGGGCGGATCTTGGACTCTCTGTGCCAGTACACACATACAGTACGTGTGCTTTTGCACATACACACGCACTCACACACACAAACATTATCGAGCAAGCACGGACACTCGCCCCCACTCTCGATCCCACTGCAAAACTACCCTCCTCAGCTCATTGTGCCAGATCTATTAAAGCCCAAACAAAAGCCACTTGTTTTGATTCATGTTTTGGAAAAGGCCAGCCTCAAACTACCATTAAATGTGCCAAACAATCCGAGGATCCACGGGCGACACCGAGCCAAGATGTCAAATATTTATACCAAACTCTCTCCCAAAACAAGGCGTAAATAAAACAGAAATAAAATGTGTCACAAAAACCGAACAAAGCTGCAGCTATAAGAGCATTTGTATTTTGCACAGGGTGGTTAAATACAGCCTTGGACTGGTGTTCAGCTAACTGGCACATGGGCACGAGTATAAGGTTACATGGCCAAAGCCAGTCAGGAGTGATCTCATATGATACACTTTTGGCCGGGACTTCAAAGAAGTCTCTTTTTACACCCAACTCTTGAATCATTTTGATGGCAAATCACTGGTGACTTTTCTTGGGGACATTTCCCAGTGTTTGCAATTTTAACTTGATGTCATGTGTACTTCCCACGTCAAGGAGGCCCAGTCATTCAGTGCAACTTTTATTAGCAAGCTAATATTTTATTCACTGCTCTGGTTCAGCTGATACCCATCTACATATCCAATTGGCACATTTTGCACCGGGTGAACTACTGAGGCTATTTAATCCGGTACACATTTGCACGCCACTTTGCAATCTACCTGCTCCTCCTTACCTGCTGTGTCCATCGTAACCAGCATGATAGCCGCTGTCACTGATGCCTGCTCTGTTTTGTGCTGAGGTCTTCCTGGCTTTACATGAATGCACATGAAAGAGCAGAGAGGTGTGCGCCGCCAGGCCTCGGAACGAAGCCGTGACGCCAAGTATAAATTACTCCAGATGGTGTCACACACCAGGTTCAAACAGAAGGACAAAATATGGAGAACACACGACTTATATGAAAAGTAAAATTTGTAATCAGTGATGTGTGTAATGTGTGCATGGGTGGGCATGGGGCGTGTAAACAAAGTAAACCAAATGAAATGGAGGAAGAAGAGAAAAAGACTTACTGCTGAGGTAGATACAGTATATACCTGCAGATGAGCAATCAACTCAGGTGACAAATATTACTCTAAATAAGCCACTCCCCTAAACCAAGTAACCACGTGGATGCAAAGGTCGCAAATGGAAAGAAGGATCTTGTTTTGACTGTGGTGGTCCTGACTTAACACAAGACTCACTTGTTTTGGTGCAAGTGAAAAGCTGCAGGCCTCTCGTGCTCCATACTGCTGTAAAAGATTGGCGAGCTCCTTGTTGAGCGTAAAGTTACATTTACTGGAGCTGACATGAAGCCCGAGTGTCCCAAATCAAAGGGCCATCTTCTAAGTGGCAGTTGTTGCCAACAAACCTTCAGTTTGACAAGAAGAAAGTCTCCTTCAGCACAGTGTGTGCATACTGGCACACCAATGTTACATCCTGAAATAAAATATCATAATATGGTAACAGATTTGTTTTGATGCAAGCAGCCAAAATATTGAAGTACATGCTGTGAGTACTCTCAGCAGCAAATGTTTGGCATTTTTGATTCTGTTCCACAAATAAAGCACCACGTATCAGCTTGAACTCATTTTTGATGGTACAGGGGAGTTGCCTTTCAAAGGGCCCACCTCATGTTCACTCCAACCAGGAAGAATTTAAAAAAAAAAACACACACACGCAAAAAGTGAAAACTATCTTTGGCTCCTTTGAAGTTTGACCTCAGTAAACACTTAAGTTTATCTCAATTGTTTCACTTCTTATTAAAGAGATAACCTGAAATTCATTTTGTAAATTATTGTCCCCATTAGACTATGTTTGAGGCAGGCCTGCCTCATGGGTGACAAGTTGCTACTCTACTGCTTTATGCTTTTGGTACTGTAAACCAAGACGAGATCAGCTTAACGCTTGGGTGACGTCCGGGTGGACAAACATCCAGGATATCTATACTCATTTGGACTCAATAATATGTTATGAATGAAGGGCTGCCACATTGTTTGATGGAAATGAAAATTCTCAACCTGCAGAGGGCTGAATTTGAAGGTACCCCAAAAATCAAAGTGAAAAAATGATGCGGCGGTCTAGTCCATTTTGCTGAAATTTCATTGCAGCAACTCACAGTGATACTTAGTGGTTTGTATGGCCAACCGGGTGGTTCAGGTGGACCAGAGAATAATGTCCCAGAGGTGTTCTATTGGATTTAGGGCAGGTGAGCAAGGGGTATCAATCCGTTCATCCTCCAGGAACTGCCTGCATGCTCTCGCCACATGAGGCCGGGCATTGTTGTGCACCAGGAGGAACCCAGGACCCAATGCACCAGCGTAGGGTCTGACAGTGGGTCCAAGGATCTCATCCTGATACCTGATGGCAGTCAGGCTGCTGTTGCCTAGCCTGTCAGTGTCTCTGCGCCCCTCCATGGATACGCCTCCCCAGACCATCACTGACCCACCATCAAAGCGGTCATGCTGAACGATGTTACAGGCAGCATAATGTTCTCCACAGCTTCTCCAGACCCTTTTACGTCTGTCACATGTGCTCAGGGTGAACCTGCTCTCATCTGTGAAAAGCACAGGGTGGCAGTGGTGGACCTGCCAATTCTGGTATTCTATGGTATATGCAAATTGGGCTCCATGGTGTCGGGCAGTGAGCACAGGGCCCACCTAGAGGATGTCGGGCCCTCGGGCCACCATCATGAAGTCTGCTTCTGATTGTTTGGTCAGAGATGTTCACACCAGTGGCTGCTGGAGGTCATTTTGTAGCTCTGGCAGTGCTCATCCGGTTCCTCCTTGCACAAAGGAGCAGATACCGGTCCTGCTGATGGGTTAAGGACCTTCTACAGCTCCGTCCAGCTCTCCTAGAGTAACTGCCTGTCTCCTGGAACCTCCTCCATGCTCTTGAGACTGTGCTGGGAGACACAGCAAAATTTCTGGCAGTGGCACATCCTGTGCCATCCTGGAGGAGCTGGACTACCTGTGCGACCTCTGTAGGGTCCAGGTACTGTCTCATGCTACCAGTAGTGACACTGACCCTAGACAAATGCAAAACTAGTCAAAAAAAAAGTCAGAGAAGATGAGTTGGGGAAAATGTGAGTGTCCTCTACCTGTAAAACCATTCCCGTTTTGGGGGTTGTCTCATTGTTGCCCCTCTAGTGCACCTGTTGGTAATTTTAACAACAACAAAGCTGAAACTGCTACTTAAACCAGATCAACATCCCAGACGTGTAACTGACTTGATGCTAAACTCTGATTAAAACTTGTTCCTTTAATTGTTTTAACACAGTATATCAGCTGCACTCTCAAAGTTTCATGAATAAATCAGGTTTTTGAGCTTTGCAGGCACAGTTGCAGAACTTTGAATTTGAAAGAATTATGCTCAGATGTTTGTCCAGTGGTCATAATTTTCTGTCATGTTGGACTTAAAGGTCTGGGCATGTCTGGGCAATATTTTGCTAATATCTTAGAGGTTCACAGAATGATCTAATTGGAGAACTCACAGTTCACTGGAATTCATATAATCACCTTGATTCGAAAATATTTATTGGCATGGCAAAAAGTCGAGAAGCTTCTGTGTTACGTGAAAGCCATTCATTCTTAACTGTAATGGAAATATATATAACTTCACAACTCTGCTGCTTCTCCTGAATTATATAAATCAGTCTTTACAATGGCAGTGCACCAGAGATTGAAATGTATGGATTACATAAAAGCACAGTGGGTTATCCATCACTCGCGATGGTGAGACTGTTCAGTTGTTTAAGGGACAATAACAGTGGATCATCTGCAAACATTCTTTCAGTACGGCCTGTAAAAATGAGACCGCACCGGACAAAGTTACAGTTCATTGCAATGATCCTGTCACGATGAAAGGGCGTAGGGCAGGTTGTGTGGCATGTGAAGATGGAGAGGACCCAAAAGCAGGACACAGGAGAAGGTGGTAAAAGCTGAACCAACAGAACCTTTAATATGGCAACTGAACATAGGGAAAGGAAAAAACACTAAGGC
>JAVDPK010002911.1:171216-192494 GCA_034780415.1 Cichlasoma orientale | reverse complement strand
CGCCCCCCCCCCCCCAAGAGTGACAGATCAAAGGTCAGTTTGCCCTGAGACTGAATTCTTGCAGGGCTCATAATCAAGGCCATGGTCATGTGAAAACAGATATACGTTTTCTTTCTTTGTTTTTTTTAATGGGCATGAATTACAGTACACTGCTGACCATTTACCTCTTCCACACAGTCTCCTTACTTTTAATAAAAAGCTTCACAGACTAAATATTAAATACTTTTTGGTAGTAACAGAAACTTTTATTTCAAATTAACTTTTTTGTCCTGCAGAGCGGAATTTGGGTTTAATCATCACTACTGTTCTTTTCTGCTCGTGTTGAATGCGATCAAAGAGCTTACCACACTGACATATGAACAGCAGACAAACGTGTTTGTGTGAATTCCTGCTGAAATCCGCCCAGTTCGAGTCCGCAGAGCGCAGCTGACGCTTCCCGAGTGCGTCAGTGATAAAAGGAGCCGCCGGCTGCAAACATGGAACGAGACCACAGCCGAATGCGCTCACTGTTTTTGTTGCATTCGACAACTTCCTGTTTGTTTTCAATCAATATGGATAAACGTTATAATCCTGATGTTTTGTGGACGTCCCAGAAACATCTGAATGTAAGGCTTCCTACCGTTAAGCTTTTAAATGCTCACAGTAAATGGATGGTTTATCCAAACGTAGCGAAATCACACTAATTTCTAACAATCGTTAATAAATTATTTTTTTATTTATGGATTTTTTTGCCACTTTATGTACAGTAGGCGTTGTGTGTTTCTGTGTGGCAGAAGTAAGGCTCCTGAAAATGTGTATGTGTCAAAACTACACTTCATTAGGTACACCTTGCTAGTACCGCGTTGGACCCCCTTTTGAGATCTGGTGTAGGCCATTTGAGCTTTGTGACACGGCGCATTGTCCCGCACAAAACTGCCATCAGAAAATGGGCAGACTGTGGTCATTCAGGGAGGCTGTGGTGTTTGAATGATGCTCAGTTAGTATTAAGTGACCCAAAGTCCATCTATCCAAAGTGTGCCAAGAAAAGATCCCCCACATCATTACCCCACCACCACCACCATCCTGAACTGTTGATACAAAGCAGGATGAATCCACGCTTTCTTTTTGTTCACACCAATTCTGACCCCACCATCCAAATATCACAGCGGGAATCAAGACTCATTAGAACCGGTCTGATTTTCTGTTGTTCAGTTTTGGGGAGCCAGAGTGAACGATATCCTCAGTTTCCTGTTCTTAGCTGACAGGCGTGGCACCACACCTGGTGTGGTCTTCTGCTGCTGCAGCCCATCTGCTTCAAGGTTCAAAGTGCTCTTCTGCATACCTTGGTGGTAACAAGTGGTTATTAGAGTTGCTGTTGTCTTTCTATCTCAAAGCAGTATGGCCATTCTTATCTGACCTCTGGCATCTACAAGGCATTATCACCCAGAGAACTGCCACTCACTGCATATATCCTTTTTCTCAGACCATCCTCTGTAAACCCTAGAGATGGTTTTGAGGGTAAATCCCAGCAGATCAGCGGTTTCTGAAGCACTCAGACCAGCCTGTCTGGCAGCAACAACCACGGCACATTTAAAGTCACTTAACTCACCTTTCTTTCTCATTCTGACACTCGGTCTGAACTTCAGGAAGTTTTCTTGACTATGCCTACATGCATTGAGATGCTGCCATGTCGTGGGGTGATCAGACAATTGCACTGACGAGCAGTTAAACAGATGTACCTAATGAAGTGGCTCACGTTGGCTGCAATATAAGATAACTCTTAAAACAGATGGTACATTACAATTCCAAGCTCACAGTCTTTCTGTGCTATTTAACATTCGTGCATCCTGCAAACACTCAAATGCTGCCAAACGTTTTCAGTACTTCTGTGTTTGTTTAGTTTCTGTTTTCCAGTCGAGTGTTTTATTCATGAGATCTCTAAAAAAAAAAATACACCAAATCTCACAAAGAAGATGAAACAACTGACGGATACTTTAGATAAAGACACATTTTCCCGTTTTTAACGTGTCGCTCTACACAATGTTCTTTATATTTTACACTAACTCTAACAGCAGCTTAAGCTAGCCAAAGTCTAAATACCACTAAGAATATGGTACGGTGTTGAGTCCAAAAGGTCACAAAATAAAATGGATACAACAAAGTAGAAAAATAGGTTTAGACCATGTTAGCTATTTACTTATACATCCAAGGTCATAATAATGGGATCAGTGGACTGGTATGTAGGGCGTTAAACACCTTAAAAAAGTACAGTGGCAGCCCATGAAGAGGCACAGTCTCTAGGGGATTTTGGCTTCAACAGGCAACTACATTTAGAGATGAGGATGTGTGCCAGGGAGCTGGGTTGGCAGAGACAAACGTGAACTTTTGCCCAGTCAAAGTGGCTCATTTCTACAAGTCTGTACAGAAAGGAAAAGGACTGACTTAACTCCTTGTTTGCACACCACTGCGACGTATAGACAAAGGCAGTAGTAGAAAGGAAAAAGGCGGCTTTACAACAGAGGCAGTAAAAGCCACTGAAGGCTTTACACTGAGAGAAAGTTCATCTGAAAAATTATTAATTTTAATTGCAATCCTCCGCCTGCTAAAGCAAATTTATCCTTCCTCGTGGTTCAGTGCCAAATCTAGCCCGAATTATCAAGCGTGCTGCAGTCTTAAAGGTCCCCGTTACCATTGCACTTATGCCCAGAACCTGCAGACTAATTAAAGGGAGACGTCAGCTAAAAAGAGTTCATGTAAGTTATGCATGTTGCTAGATTCGTGTTGTTGTGTGCATTCAGAGCTATTTTCTGTCAGAATATCTTCAGGGAGGTTAAGACATCAACACCACCACAAAGATCTAACATTAGGTGTGCTTAAAAAAAAAAAAAAGATTAATCAAAAGGTAAAAAGTGCATATCCAGCTAGAGATTCTGCATATTTTACAAACACCATTACAGAAGCTCCTCTTGCTACCCAGAGACAATGAGGTTTCCAAGGAGATTTGCTTCCTCTGATTGGTCAGACCTGAAGGGTGGAGGTGGTCCTATTGGCCGGGCCCAGTTTAAATTTACACAAGCATGTGGATCTCGTTGTACTCGTCTCGTCCATCTTCAGCGAAGTTGGGCGAATCTTCATCACAATCCAGCTGTGAAAGGTTGAAATACCTGCGGTTATTTTTTTATTCAAAACTCACTGCTGATGTGAACAAAGCTATCAGATTGTGTCTCAATTCGAATACAGGAGTGAATGAATTTTAACTGGCCAGGGTTGTCTCAAATTAGGACCACCTGTTCCTTTCTGGTAAGTTGTGCATTCACCAGAAAGGGTCAGCCTGTTAGCTTGCACATTTTGCAGATATTACAAGTTGTTGTGGCCTCTGATGTCACATATACAACATTTTATGTACAATGAAGATAACAGTTTAACATGCACTAACAGCAAATACTGCCCAATGGCAACTACAGGCCACTAGGAAAAAAAAAAAAAAGCATATTCCCCGGCCAGTTGGCGAATGGTTGTTTGAGGTTGGTTGCTGTTGCTAGGTGAAATTTCTTGCCAATAGGTACATGGTGCTGCACCAAAAACCTCCTTCTGATTGCTTTGGTCGCTACCAAACTGTTGCAATTTCCCGTAGTTTGCATGCAAACACTCGCCAACTACTCTCCGAGCGGTGGTGAAAACTGGAATCAGCAAACACGTGCCTTCAAAGTAAAGGTTGCGCCTCCTGGAACCTGTTGGCTGCAGTGGTGAGGCGCGGCCTTTACTTTGAAGGCGAATGTTTTCTGTTTCTGGATTGTGTAGAATGTTTTACTCCTGCTCAGCTATGAGTTAGCACTCCAGGAACCACTGGACGTGAAATGCACATTTTTCCCTCGCTGCCAGGTGGTCGCCTATCAGTCTTCAGGCCTGTGTGAATGGGGCCTAACAAGCAGTGGCACTGACACCATATCCTCCTCCTACTTGCTTAAAGTTGATTGGTGGCTCTTGCCGAGATGGTGGCCATTAAGGGTTAAAATGAGCAGTATTTCGCACTCGAAACTTTTGGACCTTTATGATTTCACTGTCCAAGAACTCATATACTCCATGCATTATCAGTGTGAATATAATTATAAATTTAAAATAGCACGTATAACTATGGAAGAAAAAGATGGATCTCAATCTTTTTGCAGATTGTGATAGTGGATATGTAACATTAGGATATGTAACAATTTGAAATTATTACTAATTATATGCTAATTATGAAAGTTTTTTTTATACTCTAACATGGTTGCCACCAAACAGCCAGCTAAAAAAGACATTTTATTAAATTAGCATCAAGACATCTCAAGAAAGTTGGGACAAGGTCGTGTTTGCCACTGTGTAGCACCCCCTCGTCTTTTAACAGCAGTCTGTAAATGAACTGAGGAGAGCAGCCGCGGGACTTCTGGGAGACAAATGTCGTCCCATTCTTGTCTGATAGAGGATTCTAGCTGCTCCTGAGTCTGCTTTGTCACATGTTTCATTTCATAATGTGCCAAATGCTTCAGTTGGTGAAAGGTTTGCATTATGCGGTTTAGCATTGTCTTGCTGAAATATACAAGGCCTTCTTAAGAAGAAGTGGTCTGGGTGGGAGCATATGAATGCTATCTATTCCATAGGCGCCCCCATACTATCAGAGATGCGAGCTTTTGAAATGAACCCTGATGACAAGCTGGATGGTCCCTCTCCTCTTTAGTCCAGAGGATGTGGCGTCCATTTTTTCCAAAAAGAATTTCTTTAATTCATCTGACCACAGAACAGTTTCCCATGTTGCCTCTGTCCATTTTAAATGAGCTTCGGCCCGGAGAAGGCGGCGGCATTTCTGGATCACGTTCACATACGGCTTCACAATTTTACACTGAAGAACATGATTCTGCAATTGTTCCACAATTTGTAGACAAAGTTTTTGCAGATCGGTGAACCTCTGCACATCTTCCTCTCTAAGACGCTCCTTCTTATCCAATCGCATTACTGACCTGTTGCTTGTTAACCTAAATAGCTGCAAAATGTTCCTCCAGCTGTTTCTCTTTAGTGCCTCTTACTGTTCCAGCCTTTTGTTGAACCCATCCCAACTTTTTTAAGATGTGTTGCTGCCATCAAATTCAAAGTGAGCTAATATTTCTCATGAAATAGAAAAATGTCGCAATTTAAACCTCTGATATATTTTCTATGCTTTACTGTGCATCAGATCTGCACATCATTGCATTCTGTTTTCATTTACATATGACGCAGCATCCCAACTTTTTAGGAGGTCTTTGTGACCAAATTAATTTACAATGGAATTAATTAAAAAACATTTATGGCATTTACTTCCCACGTATGGATCATTAAAAGTTTTCCAAGAACTTAAAGACTTTCCCATAAGTTCATATCACTTCATGCTTACAGCACTATTGTGGACCCGAGACAAACCAGAGCTACAAGGCCATTTTTCCCCATTCGACTTTCTTTAGTCTACCAATTATCTGTGATACAGAAAAGGGAAGCAAAGGATGTGAAACAGGAACGTTTATTCTGCAGTTCATATAAGGGTGAAGGTTAGAGGGAGCGGAGGATTTGACGTCAAGCTGGTTCGGGGCGATGCTGCAGTGCTGAGGGTTCATGAGAACGTGGTCATGGTAAGAATAAGCTTATTTTCTTGCTCTTAAAAAGTTGACATTTTGGAAATGAAAGGTTTTAATTTGACAGTGATGACATATATGGGTTTAGGCCGATCTACCCAAGAAAACATGAAACCCGAAAGCAAAACGCAATATCTGCGTATGAGAATCGTGATCACAGGGGAAAAAAATCATCATAAATGTCAGGAGCGAAGTTTGTCTGAAGCGCTGAAATGTCGTTATTAGAGAGACAGAAACGTGCCAACATCCACTAGATTTTAAATTTGCTGTATATAATAAGTATCTCGAGGCTATGTGGGAACAGATGATTGTGGCAAACATTCCTGGAACGCCGCTGCCGTCCAAACCTACCGACTGCAGCTCGCGTTCCTCGAAGATCCTGGAGAGGACGAGGCGTCGCAGCGGCACCGTCATGATGAGGACGAAGGGGAACGCCAGGGAGGCCGCGGTAGACTTCACTACCCACAGAGCCACGATGCACGCCAGCTGGATGATGGTGAACATGTTCATGCGCCATGTCTTCACCTGAGCAAACACACGTACTGGTTAATGGGCTGCAGTGCAGACAGAGACACCCAGAGATGCACAACTCACACTCAGTGCAGAAAATCTCATGTTTTTGGCTCCATCTAGTGGAAAATCCTGCACCTAATCATATGAGAGAAACCTGCATGAGGGCAGGATTTTCTGTTTTCCCGAGGAATTAACTCTGGAAAAATCTCAATTATAAAGCCATTAAGACTGGATTTTAAAACATGCGAATGGTTGTAATTCATTTACACTCGCAGGCTTTACTGCAGGTTATCACGACGAGTAGCTGCAAAGCTGCTCTGGCAGAGTTACTGTGTTCCTCTTTTAATGTCTTACACAACCACATGTAAGCTGGCTGTGGGCTGAGAAGGTTTGGTCATGTGCAGAGGAGGATAGCGGCTATACTGGACAAAGGATGCTGGAGATGCCAGGCAGGAGGAAAAGAGGAAGACCACAGAGAAGGTTCATGGATGCAGTGAAGGAGGACATGCGGAGGGTTGGTGTGATGGGGTGAGATGGAAGCAGATGGGCCCTAGTCATCTTATTATATCCTGCAGCACAATTATCACCAATTATCAGCACTAAGGTAACAAAAATATTCTTCTTTAACTTTGTTTTTCACATTTTTCTTAAAGGCTTTAACACGACAAGTTGGAACAGCGTGAAAATGAATGCACGTAAAAAACCTACAAATCACCAACTCACTGCAGTTTCATTGGAACCCAGTTACAATAAATTGGATGGGTGGATTAACACTTCCAAAGGGCCGAGCTTTAGCTCCTCGAGTTTGACACATTTGGTTTCAGTGCTAGTTTTACTGTATTGATTTTCTCTCATAAAGTTTGTGTTTCAGATTTAAAAATACTATAACACCCTTAGTGTTCAGCAGTCAGCAATTAAAAAACTGCTGAACCTTGGAATGAGGACATACACAGTTTGACAGCAGTAATGAAACAAATAGATAAAGTGTGCCCTGATAAGAGGAGGTGAAATAAACGTGATGACTGCAGCAGTGATCAGGCAGCCAGAAACTGAGCCGTGCTTTTTTCTCAGCTGCTGAAGTCGCTCTCAGATCGGGGTCCAAACTCTGGGAATAACCCTTTCAAAAGCAGGCCTTTAAACCAGAAGCGCGGTTATCCGCTGTGACGCCGCGTTACGTCTGCGACTCTCAGCATCCAGGCCCGTCTGTTTTTTCTGGTTTCCTTTGAGTCGGCTAAAAAAGCCGAGGCTGGACGTCGTTTTGGTTCTGGCTGCAGTCGCCGCTCTGCTGGGTTTGGTTTCTCCATCTTAACGCTCATAATAGAGCGGAGGGCACATAAACACTGCTGCCGCGCGTGTTACCTTGGTGACGTAGATGTGGTCAGGGTGGTGCTTGGCAGGCGTGACCATGAGCGTTATACGTTCATACAGCTGGATTCCCGTCAGAGAGGTGACCCCCATGTACAGGAAGATACCAAAGAGGACAGCCAGAGGGATGAGGCGCAGAATATCGGTCATCACTATGGACATACCTGATGGGCAAAGAGGGGTTATGGGGGGACCCTTAATATGGTATTACTGCACGCATGCACAATGTGGAGAATATTATTAATTCGACAAATGTGCTGTTGTGCCTTTTATTAGAAACATTCTCTGGTTAAGATACTCTCAGGGCAAACCCCCACAGTCCTCATCCGAACCCAAACAGCATCTTGATCAAACAAATCGCGATGCCTCGCTCCACCTGCACACCCAATCTGGCTCAAACCGGACTCGAGACTTAAATAGATATAAAATGACTTTCAGCTGGCGCAGCAGGACGAGTTTTCATTTGGAAGTTTCGTTTGTCTCGGTTCGTTTTGAAGACGAACGGAATGAAAAATCATTTTGAGCCGTTGCCGGGGCTGAGTCATCCTTCGTCAGTGTCTACACGTGCAGGAGCTACAGAGGTGCCGCTCTCCCAGCTCACGCTTATTTGCCTAGAAAATCCACTACTGTAACAGTAAGAATAACTTTCAGGTCATTTTCTACTTTAATGTTAGTAATCCATTTCTCAGAAAATGCATTCTCTAAAAATAAATATCTTGTATGCATATTTACAAAAACAAGCTGCATGCCTAGCTACAGTTGCTTAACTATGATCCAAATAGAGCTGTTTAGGAGTGGGGTGTGCCAAAGAGTCATTTGGCACCCCCTACCCCCATCCTTGCCTCTGCTCTTACCAACAAGCACAGCCACAAGCAGTCCGGTGAGCCTCTGCTCTTTCACCTCCTGGATCATGGGCTTTTCTCCAGGAGCCGTGGCCTTGCTCATCACTGTAAGCGCGTTAACATGAGTGACGGAGCGCACAGTGGCTGCAGTGAGCCACGGCAAGCCAAAAAGAGGGCAGAGGGCACCCAGGATGACAATGAGCAGGAGATCCAGGTGGAAGCCCGAGCCTTTAACCAGCCGACGCTCCTTCTTACTGACTATCAGTCTGAGATATTGGAGAAACAAGCCGAGAACAATTAAAAGGTTTATTTCAGTACCCACATGTCATCACACACCTTATTAGGACACACATTCAGATTGTGCGCAGCTATGAATAATCAAGGTGTACGTACGAAGTAATTTGAGTTTCCATGAAAATGAGAATGAAGACAAGAAGGGCGGGAACAACAGACGCTCCCATCATCCAAGTTGGAAAGGGATGCTTGTCGCCGAAGGGGCTGATGAACCAGCCTCTTTTCTCAGGAGACGTGACTGAAAATCCCGACGGCACATTGAGTTTCTAAAAGAGAAAAAATAAATTAATCTGTTTTTAACACTGGAAAAAAAAAAACTGTTGAAAACTTGCTGCGCTTGCTGTGAAGCGTTAGGAGTGAAGTTACCTGTGTATAAGTGTCAGTAATGGCGTAATCCACCAGCACCGAAACTAAGATTGAGATCGGGATGCCAAAGTCACCGATAATCCTCCTGGCCTGGAGATACAGAGAAACAGTGAGTTAAAATACATCCCAGATCTTACAGAAACACTCGCTGCTGGGTGCAATAACAGTGCTGATTTGAACGGTTTTCATGGGATATTCATTATGAAAAAGTATCAATTATAGGACTGATTTTTGATCAAAACAAACTGCCTGTGCTATTCAGACTGTATGGATCACACCCAGCAGCAGTGTTTGTGTGTAAAATGGAAGCTTAAAAATATATTTGTGTAACTCATTCAACATAAATTATAATTAATTATAATATTAATAAAATAAATGCTACAGCTTTCTTGTCACTTCTCTTTTTTTAGCTACATTTTACGTTTAAAGACACACTGTGAAGGTTTTCACCACAAGGAGTGCTAAAGAGCAATGCTCCGTAGACGTGTCCCTGTTCTTTCACACATCCCTGCAGAGGTTCTGATGCTTTTCCACAGCACTTAGTGGCAACAGCATGCAAAAAGGCCACAGAGGAGAAAGATTCAACACTACAGGTTTAACATAGAAAATCTGTACGTAAACATAACGAACGCGCTCTGCGCGGTGCATTTAAATGCTCACGAGAAGAGCGATGAGACTGGTTTGAAATGGAAAATGGAAATTATTACCTTGCCACCTAAAAACCGACTGTTTCTGAACTTCCTGAGAAAGAATGCAACAAAGAAAGTGCCCATCATGAGCACCAGGGACAGAAGAGCGGTGTTAGGCTGGTTGTGCACGGGGCCGTCCATATTGTGAAACCCACTGGTGTCAGTGGGGTACACTGCCATCAGCGGATGTTCCTTAAAAACCTGAAAGAAAAAAGGAGCTAGATTGAATCTCCGATGCACGTGTTAAAACGCAGCGCTCTTTAAATTCTTACCTTGATGAGTTTAGAGAAAGTCTCGTAGATGAAGATGAGGGAGATGAGGAAAGCAAAAATCTCCTGGGTAAAGGGCGAGATGTAGCGAACAAGGAAGCTACCCTCCGCTGCCACGATTAGCACGACGATGACGATGAGCCAGAAGCCGATCCACACCCGACCAGTCAGGTACTCAAAGTTGTAGGCCTGGCAGAACTGAATGAAAAGACAGATGGTGGTGGTATGTTGTGAAGAGCTGCTGTATGTAAAGGGCAGCTATATGCTGTCTATGCCTTCTGTTAAAAATCACCTTATAGAAGGCTTCTTCAAACACCAGTAAGGGTCCAGAGAAGCCGGTGATGAGAAGCGGTTGCCCAGCAAAGAGCGAGAATATAACTCCAATGGTCGCAGTAGCAACAATGAGTTCAGTCACTCCCATCATGCCCTCTGTTTTCTCTCCTGTATGTGGAAATAGCCACACAGACAGAATCACACGCAGTACATGGAAGGATATGAAATACATTTTTTTTACGTTAGTTCCGTTTACCCAGCAGGCCTCCAAAGGTAATAGTGGGTGACAGCGCAGCGAAATAGATGAAGATGACGGCAGCAATGCACTGCATGTCCAGGGCATCTTTTAAGTCGCTGACATAGTGCGGGTAACGCCTGCGGATGTCGTGGATCAAACCTCCGAACGGGATCCCTGAGCGCTGTAATGGGTCCACCTCCTGGTCTCCCTCCTCTTCCTCCTCTGGGCTCACTTCTGTGGGTATTCATACGGGCATCGTGACACAAACAAACTACAATCCATAACTTAAAAAACACACTGCAGTTCCTCGACCGGCCACTCGAGGTTGCCACTAAAAGCGAGTCATTCGCCGCAGACTCCCATCTTAAAATCACCAGCTGATTCTAAATTGCCCACAGGTGTGAATGGTTGCCTTCTGCAAATATACTAAACTGCTTTTTCTTTTTTTTTTAAAGTTACCTTTATTTTCTACCTCCATTCCAGTTAAGGACTGGTGCTTCTTTAGCTCCCTTTCCTTTCTCTTGCGCAGCATCTGCTTCTGGAAGTCCGCCACTGTCTTCAGGAGGTCTTTGCCCTCCACGTCCGATGGTGGAATGACGATGCTGTAGTCCAGGAATTCATTGATGCCATTCAGGAGGTCTTGTCTGTCGTCAGCAAAGTAGGCCACCTCATGAAAGTTCTAAACCAGAACAGAAAAAGTGGGATAATTAGAAAGCTGCGTGATTTGTCAAATTTGAACCTCCACTTTATATTGCTAGGATAATATTCTAGGATTCAAGCACATTTTAATTTAGGTTTTTGGTATTTAACAAAAAGGACATGCCTTACAATGAGATTTTGAGACTACCTTGTCTGACATGAGAGTGGAGAAGGAGCGTCCAATCTCATGATAGTCCACGTTGGACTGACTGGGCCCGAGAAGGACAAAAAGAAATCGAACAGGGACGGGAATCTCAAGGACTGACTCCAGGAGGACTGCCTCATTCAGCCTGACAAAGGCCATGGCCGGCTGCTCCAGAAATTCAACACAGCCTTACGGGATAAGACAAAAACAGACGTTTACTGATTTGATATACATCACAACAGCAAAAGTACCTAATGAAGCCTAATGAAGACATTCCAATTATTCTCCCAATGGTTTATAAAAACAAAAAGCAAAAACGAGAAGGCAAACTAATGGACTCGGTTCCCAAAGCTTACCAACTAAAACAATGACGGCCTCAGCGTCTTTGGGAATCTTGGCGAGGAGTTTCATAGATCTGGCTGTCGCTGGATGACTCTCTGGCAGCGGGTGGAGAGATTTCTTGGAGGAACAACAGCACAAAGATTACCCACATTATTGCCTGTCCACATGATACAACAGAGCACTGTGCTAATAATGTAAATATATTCTCAGAATTGTGGGAGTGTAGGTATCACATCTCGTTCTGAACCATTTTTTATGTCTGAAGAAAATGTTTTTAACAGGCCGGTTTAAATTTGCCAACATTTTAAGCTGGGAGGGAACATTAAGTTTTCACAGTTAACATATCGAGAAGCTTTAACTAGAAGCACCTGCAGGCTGACTAAGAACTTAACTCGACACACGTGGCACGGGGAGGCCTGCGTTCTCCGACTTCAAGAGCACATGCATGACCTCTGACCTCACGAAGTGGCGTCTCAAAGGACAACATGAGAGCCACGGGCCTCACATCAGGAATTTTGTTTAACCAAACTCGAATTGATACTTACTGGTGATTGTTAGAACTTAATGCAAACCAAGCAGCTCAGCATCCCTTTAATCTCTGTCCACTTAGATAGCTGAGTCCAATTATCCTGGTGGAATCTCGTCAGAGCTACTTAATCACTCACTTTGGCTTTGGTCAAACACATTTAGTGAACCGTCTGGCTGAACTGTTTCAGCTATGACACATTGTTTCATCGCCTGGGACCCACATTTCTCAGATCTTTGTCAGGAGCCTCTTAAAAATCAAATGAAGTGTGTAAATAAAGTTAACTACAGCATTAGTGACAAACATGGAACACATAAAAAAAAAGAGAGGGAAAAAAAAGGAAACTTACAAACAGGCTAACAAACACGTCTTGTTTGGGATCGTACACCGGCCCCTTGTGCTCCTGGTGCTCGTCGTTTTCTTCAGCCACCAGCGGCTGGTTGGTGTCGTGGACGTGGTTGTGATTGAAGCTGCCTTGAAGACTGCCGGATGAGTGGTGGCGGTGAAAACGATGTTTATGATCGCTCAGATGGCTGCAAGAAAAAAAAAAAAAAGTACAAAAAGTCAGTTTACATGGCGGTGTTATAAAACATCGCCAAAGTGATCAAATTCTCATTCTGATCCAACTGTTATCACTCCCATAGATATGGCCAAGGTACAGTATAGGAGGGCATTTGGGTCAATAGAACTTTAAAGACTGTGTAAGTCGGGGCATGTTGACTTTTAACCCATCTAACTTAAAAAAAAAATTGCTCTATAACACGTTGCTCACGTTATGAGGGGGTGTTTATTTTCCAACCCATTATCTTCTGTTCATTATCCTTAAACAAGTCACTTTAGTACCTAAGCCAAGGATTATAGACAGCATTGACAAGTAGCTGCTTTGTCTGCTTGGTGAAGGCATGAGTTGCTGGTGCATCATATTACACTGTCTGCAAGTGAACGTCTGCACAGTAAAAGAAAACTGGTGGGCATGCAGACATCAGCATGGGGAAATCTGCATCACTTGGACCCATCCAGACCCACATATAGTCATGGTGGTACAAAATAGGCTACTGGTGTAAGCCTAACCAGATAGTGCATAAAAACAAAAGTCAGCATTGACCTCCAAAGGGCAGATGTTGAACTCAAGTGTAAGAGATGGAGGCTGTGTGACTACGCCGCCAACCCAGATTTGGTGCCAGTCCATTTAATTTCATTGGATAACTGAACAATGAAGTCAGTGAGATTAATAAGTATCAACGTGAACTTTTGAAAGACCTGAAATTCCAGCGGGTGCTCCTGTGAGCCGCTTGACAAGAAGGTAAGAATCAAAAATACAATCGTTCCTCAAAGCCTCCGGCTGGTTCAGCTGCTTTTACTATTAGTTCATAAAACTGCTGTTTTCGAGGCCAAAAATCGTTCATGCTCAAAAGCCGAATGCTAAGGACAGCTTAATCGCGCTTTAAGCAGGCTGCAGAATTACCTGGATTTTAGCAATGCTCGAAACAGCTGCGTTTCTCATTCACCTAATCCATCTTTTGTTCATTTAATGTGCTGACCATCTTTACCTCATGCTGCTGCAATGGAGCTCATAAATTTTAGAAAAGTCATCAGCAAAAATCTTTCCAAATCCGAACCATTTTGCAGGTCAAGCTAATCAGAAAGCTGTTTCAGGAAAATCCGAGTTGACACGTTGATGTGATATTTGCATTACAGTATCAATAAAAGAGCCAGAGACGGACCTTTGTAACCTTATTTTCTTTGCTTTTTTCGCATGTAATGTTAAGCACATTTCACCCCTCTTAAAGACGAGTATTTAGCGTGTCAAACTAGCCAAGTTTCATTACATCACTCTTCGGTCCACTGGTGACATCACCTCACTCATTAGGCCCACATGGGCCTATAAGACTGCGCTCAAATTGGAAGAGACAGTGCCCCGGGACAAAAGAACAAAGTGTGACACTGAAGTGAATTGCACACAAAACGTTTCCAAAGGATCTTTAAAGTGGTCTGAGTAAGCGATGAGCTAAATCCTAGCAGCACCTCAGTATGTTTTTTTTCCACATCGTAAATCTGATATCTCAGCCTAGCGATGACTCTAATGACGGAGTGTTCTGTTCCCTGTGGAAGCGGCCAGTGACATGCTGGGAATTTATGTGAGAAGGCAGTGAAATGTGGAACGAACTCATGAAGGCCTGCCGCTAAGAACGTCCACTGGCCCGCTTCGTCTGAATGCATCTGTTGTGTCGCTTTGTGAGCATGTGTGCAAATATGTCCCTCGCACATGAGTGAAAAACAGTATATGTTACCATAAATACATTCATGGTGTTTTATTGTTTGCTATAATCCGTGGGCTTTGAAAGGTCACCGCACCGGTGTCCAGGCAAGATTGGTCTTCTTCAAATCCAGGCTGTACCATTCTGGTTTAAAAGAGAGGGAGCTAGGCAGGATCGATGCCGTAGAAGAGCTATACGCATTGGGGGAAAAAGGG
This sequence comes from Cichlasoma orientale, assembly GCA_034780415.1. NCBI lineage: Eukaryota > Metazoa > Chordata > Actinopteri > Cichliformes > Cichlidae > Cichlasoma > Cichlasoma orientale. Next base: position 177,842 of record JAVDPK010002911.1, on the reverse strand, counting down.
ATTTTCTGAGTTTCTTGTAAAATATAACTAACAGGTGTGAGTGAAAATTTATTCCTCATCTTGGCAACACTAGTTGACGAAACGCTCTCACTCCAAGATCAAAAGTTATTCTGTAACATTTTATGTTCTTACACAATAAAAGATGAGAACCTTTAAACCAATAAGAGCCAAGCCTCCTGGGTACGGGTCTATGATTCCATGATGACTGATGAGGTCTGATTCACACAGCTCTAGAAACTAGTTAGCGACCATCTGGCAACCGCCAGTCAAACAGGAAAAACGTGTATTCTCCAACTGGTTATGAGTTGTTGCTGGCTGACGCTGGGAAAAATCATTCGCAAAAAGCGTGCTGTACCAAAAACCTCCTTGTGATGGCTTTGACTACTAGCAGACTGCCCATAGTTTGCATGAAAGACACCAACTTGCCTGCAAACACTTGCCATTTTACTCTCTGAGCTGTAATGAAACTCGATAAAGTGCGACACAAACCAGAAACGGCGAATGCTTGCTTTCAAAGTAAAAGGTGCGTGTTACTGCTGCGCCCACCGCATTCCAAAAAGGCATATCTTTTATTTTGAAGGCGAGCAGCCTCGAGTTTCACCACTGCTTTGCAAGTAGTTCGCTAGTGTTTGCAGCCAAGTCAGCCTCTGCAGTGCAAACAGCAGGCGGCTGAAGCAACCTGCTAGCAACCAAGGAGGTTTTTGGTGCAAGACCACATACCTCTTTGCAACCGACATGCTAACGACTGCCAACGACCTCCAGAAACTACTGGCCAACTGGTCGCTGAATACACACTTTCCCATCACGACTGGTGGTTACCAGGACCGAACTTTGGCAAGTGGATGGCTTTTGCCTTCCTAGCAGCTGTATGGTGCTTGTTATGAAGGTGTTAATGTACCAAACTGTACATTCCACAACCATTTTGTTGTTCCAGGCTGAAAGCACATCTTATTAACTGTGTTTATTTGGGCTCGTTAACATGCTAGTCTTTGGTTTTGAAGCGAGGTTCAAGTAACCACTTCAGGAACTGCAGTTTTTAGTGCCTCTGCAGAGGAGGACGCAGTCTATAGTGACACTAGGAAAAGAGTTTCATGAGAACACCAAAGACATTTTCCACACGACTTGTCACTGCGATCCAGGTAAGTATTCCACAGCATCATTTCACACAATGGTGGTGCCAGAGGAAAAGTCACAGGAGCACGTAAGTTAGCATCTGCTCATCACCTTAAATGTCATTAGCTGCAGAACAGAATTTAAAGTCCTTCCTATTAATATTAACTGGAGACTTTGCGACTATGATGACAGGCATGGCTCGCCTTTCTTCTGGTAATTCACGACATTTACTTGGCTTCTTTTCCTTTTCTTGTTATGTAACTGGCAAATGCAATGCGCTGATTAGAGGACTATTCTATCGGCCACAGTCATAGCTGCTTGCATTTGTTTGTTACAGGATCTAAGTAACTACGCTCTCAAGTGTTTTGTGAAAACATTTATATATGTTAACTATTGCTTTTATGAATTGTGATAGTGACACCTAAAAGCAAGTTCTACTGTCCCATGATTACCACCTCCTTCCCAAATCTACTCAAATACTCCCCCCCTGCTATTTTAACAGCATCACACCCAATAATTTCCAACAACACCATCGACCCGGCGCTGGCTGGCTAATGCAGAAAAAATAACAAAGCAGTGAAAACTCATCGGCTCAAATAACAACCGATCCTGCTGGAAAGAAACGGTAAACCTTTGAAAGGAAAACACGAGAACAGCTCGACATCCAGCCGGTCTCCCTCCATCTCACATCACTGCACGTCCGTTTCATCCCAAACCAAACGTTTCAGACGTAAAATAAGCCTGGAGTTATGAAGTGGATTTAGGGGTCATGCACATTTTTACACTCTCAGTGTGCAGAAATCAGCACCGATCTTAACAAAGGCAGAGATCAAACATCCAGGAAGGGCCGCGCAATGAAGAATCAAACACCGAGTCTAACAGCACTGAGCTTTAACACTCAGTGCAGCTACAGCGCAGTCTTGACATTTGCAGTTTAGTCAGCCCTGGGGAAGTACACAGTTGATGAGCCAAGTCTTGTTAAATGTCACTTTTTGGAAATTCCCCGCTCAGTTCCCCTGAGTTCAATTTTTTTTCTCTCCTCTGTGGGATAATGATTAATGAGCAGGAAGGCTTGGATCTAATTCTTCGTACTACCAAACCTGCAATCCAGGGTCAGAATGTAAACAAAGCTGCATCCACATTACCCCAAATTGACAGGTTGGTTAATACACGAGTAAAGAACCAACTAAATCTCACAGTTTTTAGGGCATCTCTCATGAAGCAGGAGCGAAGGGATAAACAGGAAACTTCTTTTTCTTACAGATCCAAAGATAAACATGTAAAGGAAGCGCGTGTAAGTCCAAACTTATAAAGAACATTTAAACAGCCTTCTCTTGACATCAGTGAGTTAAACGTTAAAATAAGCTTTACTGAGGAACGGTTTAAGTCAAAAAGAACTCCAGCCAGACGCTTTTTGAAGATTTTTAGGAAGCCAAAAGATTCCTTCAGAACTTTTTCCCCCTGCAGCAAAGACTCACAACAATCAAGCAAATTAGTCCACTGACACAGCGAGAACTTCTGTCTGCCTGCTTACAAAAACATACAGACCGAGTTGTGCCCTTGGTCGTGCCCATCTCTTTTTCCCTGCTGTCTGTGTCAGCGCTGGTACACGCACACATGCACGCACACATGCACGCACGAAGCAGCTGCGGTGCACAGGACGACACCCTTCGGTTGCAAAAATCGAAGGCGGTGTTAGCATTTTAATTAGTGCTTTATAATTAAACTGCTGCAAACCGATCGGGAAAACAATCAGTTTTATTTCTCTGATTCGCTGCTGTGCTTTCACCACCGCCGCTCCCGCCCTCGTCCCACTCGCCTCACTGCCGCCGCTCGCTTCTTGATTATTTTTCTAATTATGCAACTTAATCTTGCTATTTTTTTCACGTGGTATAAATAAAGATATTGAGCGTCAAGTTTTCCTGGGTTTGAAATTCTACTATTGTGACAACCCGCCATCTGCGAGCCAATCAGCTTCTATCCTGCGTGCTTTACATCCCAGCGCCCTTCTGTCATTCTGCCTTTCAGACTCCTTGTGTAACCCACCTCCTCCCCATCTCTGCCTCTGCCCGGTCACTCCGCCCCATCCAAGCCTCCATCTTCATCACCACCAGCATGCAGACTCTGGGGAGCCCTGTCCTAAATCCTATCACTGCTGGCATCCTGTTCTGCTATGAGGGGTCATCAGAGATTGATTGCCAAATAGCTTAATTCAATTCCGTATCTCAATAAATCATGTTCAATTCTTCCAAATGATCTCTCCACATTGAACTGCCTGATATTGCGTTTTCCACTGTAGGAAGTAATGTTATGAAATGGAGATCCAGTCAATTAAGCACAGCCTAATGCCAGTGCAGCCCGGTTACTGACCTATGTTTGAGAAGCAGAGCCCGAAGAACGTTGGGCCGGTCCTCTGCTCTGATCTGATCGGAGATGATCATCGTCTCTACCACCAGGTGGGTGATGCCCGGCAGAGAGTTCTGTTCGAGGTCCAAAAGGATGGCACCTAGATAGGGAAGGTAAACGCAAAGAAAAAGCTGCTACGACTTTGATTCAGTGGTAGGGAGGAGAAACGTTTTCCAGGAGCTAGTTTGAAACGAAGCAGATATCACTGTTATCAGTGTGGACTTGCTTTCAGCTGCACATAAGGTAAACCACACGACTGATCATTTGATGCTTGCCGGACATTTTACCATGCGTGATGGTGCGGCGAAGCTCCAGCAAGCTGCGGAAAGACAGCGAGGCCACATGAGGTTTGCCCCAGCGGTCCGTCTCTTCGTCCACATCCTCCTCAAACTTGATCCAGCGAGCGCGCTCCTTCCAACGCATTTCATGGTCCTTCTCCACGATCAGCTCGTTCAGCTCCACAAACAACTGGAGATAAAGCAGAACAGAAACATAAGCACTAAAGCGCACGCTTAACCCGGCACATGTACATGTGGAATATGTTTGACAACTGTGTTAAGAGGCTGTAACTCAGTGGGGGGAAAACATGTCTATCATGTTGCTTATAATCCACGATCAAGTTTCTTGGAGCGAATTAAAAGCTGTGAAAATCCCCCTTACTTCTTCTCCAAGTTCCTATCTTCACTGCAGTTTGTTTACCAAAACAAAGGAATCAAATAATGATTAAAGACAGACGGTACGCACAGCACTAGTGTGCACTAGCTGTCTTTGGACAGAAAAGACACATTCTGCTACATTTTCACAAAGAATGACTTTTTTTCCTCAGAGCAACACAATTTTTGTTTTTGCCGTCAAACTCAGGAGAAACAAATATGAAGTTTATGCTTAGGCTACAATAAGACTATACTTTGGAGCTACAATTAAAGCCCCACTACTCAATACTTACGCTACCTGCGAGTGTGTGTGAGAAGGGCGAAAAGCACCCACGAAATTATCCCCCGACTCTGCAATTCTCCTGATCGCTGATCTGTTCTCACCCACTCAAGCTTTTGGTTTTGCTTTGTCTGCCTGCAGCTCATCTCTGCATGCTGGTTATTCCTTAACACCTGAAGCCAGTGACTGAGACCATAAACGTGTGAGGAAGGTGTTTACGGAGGTCACAGGTCATGGGACACAAGGGCTGTTTTCCCATAGACTTCTATACAACTTTGTAACCAGAGAGGCTAAAGTCACTTTTCAGACACAGAAGCTACATCCAAAAAATAAAATTAAACCCACTGTACAATATCTCCCTTTGCAACTTTGTAACAGCTTTTGGAGCACTTAGCAGCTAAAGGACAAGACATTTATTATAATAAACAGGTCCAAATGAATACTTGTGTCCTACTGTGTAAACAGACAAGCACAAAGTGCTAACATATTCACTGCACTCTGCCACACCGCAAACACAAAATTATTTTGCACTGTTTTAAAGACGAGAATTCATAACAAATCGAACTATTCAAAAAGAACTGAAGTATTCCCCTGGTAGTCATCACAAAGATTAACTTGTAGCTAGTATATTTTCCCCCAATTCTTAATATTTAGTCTTTTAACAGAGCTACAAGTTTGAGGCCAAAAGAAACACTTTGGAAGGATTTTGAAATCCCACGAGTCTCCAAACTCTTGTTACCAAGACAGGGTTTGATTCAAAAAACACAAAAACTGATATTTTTACTTCCCTCTGATGGAGTTATTGGGTGACACTGAATGAACACTCAGTGAACCTGTTCTTAAAATTCTTAACTTGGCGCTTTTATGACTTTTTCACTTGCAGCGCTAGTTGTCCTTTTCAGTGTGCCACGTTCTGGAACCTCAAAGCTGGTGCCAGGCGTACTTTCAGAACAGATGTGACCCGGTCCCAGTACAGCAGCATCCAGACTGAAAGAGGTTAATGCATTTGAGGCCGTCTTGGTATGTTATCACAGATGCCAGCATGCCAGTGAGCTCTTGAACCACAGCCGTCTTCAAAGCCGGCCTTTATGTTGATGTCAGCTGCACGCCTGTGAGGTCTCAAAGACTCACAGGCATAGAAACGACCGCGTTAGGGAGCTGTGAGCTCAGACACGCACACTCTGACATGGTGAAAACAACACTAGCGATGCCGTGCTATTGCATCTGATTGAAAAATAAGCTAAACAAAAGACGGCTGTCACCGTGCTGCAAACCTCGTGAGTTTTCTTCTCTGCAGCCCTCTTCTTCTTCTTCAGGCTGGACAGCGGCGTAGAGCTGTTGCTGGTTCGGCTCATGTGACATCGGGACGACTTCTTCACCAGGTGCCGACGCACCCCGGGGTTATCCTCGAATCTGTGACCTGGTATTTCAGAATCAGAATGCAAAAGGTCAACATTGCTAAGTCAGCATGTCTGGATTATGTGAACATTCAGTAAGAAGCAGCCTGAAATGCTCTTTTTAGGACTGCTGACACATCGAGCGGCATTTCATTAAAAAACGCGCTCCATCCTTGAACTTCGGAAATCGCGCGTCTGTTTAGATTTCGATGCAATGACAGAAGGCAAAAGCTGCGCAGAACTGTGTGGAACAGGAAACGGTGACAGAGGAGGCGGTTTCACCCACAAACATTTGTCAGTTCATTAAAACTATATTCAGTTTCAATTTCCTCAACCTGCCAATCATTTGTTATTGAATTTAGGATAATGAGGCCGCCTTGGCACTCGCTCGCCACTCAGCAGAGGAGGGAGTTTGGGTGGTCCCTAAATTTGAATAAAGGAACTGGAAGTACAAGGATAACAACATATGTGGAAATGTGTCTGGAGAGGAACGCGTGATTTGAAGTTATGATCACCATAATCTATTTACAATCCATTACAATCCAAAACTAAAGAAACACGTTTTCGGTCCAACGCTGGGCTGGCGGATGTCGCCGTGATGGTGGACCCGTCACAGCGGCCAGTGCACGAATATAATTTCTTCCTGAGTAAACACTGTCTTTTTTGATTTTCTACATGAGCAGCTGGAGGTTGTGCGTGCGTGTGTGTGTGTGTGTGTGTGTGTGTGTGTGTGTGTGTGTATGTGTGTGTGTGTGTGTGTGTGTGTGTGTGTGTGTG
>JAVDPK010002911.1:155693-168601 GCA_034780415.1 Cichlasoma orientale | reverse complement strand
GGAATATTTAGTAGTGAGGAAATTTCATGACTGGACTTGTTGCACAGGTATCATCCTATCACGGTACCACGCTGGAACTCTCTGAGCTCCTGAGAGCGACCGATTCTTTCACTGATGTTTGTAGAAGCACTCTGCATGCCCAGGTGCTTGGTTTATACACCTGTGCCCATGGAAGTGACTGGAACACCAGAATTCAATGATTGGGATGGGTGAGTGAATATTTTCGGCAATGTAGTGTATTTCATGATGACAGTTCCACGAGGCTGTTGTGGAAAAGGAAGTCCAATGAGCTAAATGCTCAACATGTCAAGATTGGTGATGACAGTGCTAAAATGTTTATCGGTCCTCTGACTCAACTTGTTACACAACACACGCAGGGTCATGGGGGGGTTGAAGTCTATTCCAGCTGACATAGCAGTGATAGGTGCCTTACTTTACCTACTAGCATTCTGGAAGATTCATTGTCATCTATAAAAAGCAATAAACAGAAGGCTACACAGATTATGGGTAGAAGATTAATAAAGTAAAAAAAAAAAAATTTAAAAAGGAAACCAGCCAATCAAAATAAAGCTAATCCAAAAGCTGAAATCCAGTCTCATGGGTGAAGTGAATGCCGACATCTGTAGGAGTGATATCAAAAGATAACTGCCATTCAGGCCAGTAAGACTCCAAAAGTGTGTGTATAGTTATTAAATTAACATTCTGTGTATGGACCAGAAATACTGGCCATGGTTTGTGCTAAAGTACACCTCTGAGCTGTCAACATGTTTAAAACTCAAGTTAAGGTGGATGGAATCACTCGAGGCAATTTGACTGATCAGCAAAGACAGGTAATAAAGAGCTAAATGTATTTTAATTACCCATAAAAGACAAATCCCAGTGCTTTCATCTGCCTCAGTGAAGGGGAAACTGTTCACAATTGCCCATTATAACCCTATTAATGTTCCAACTAAAACTGAACTCATAATGTGCCGAGTTATTTCAGGCTGATTCCTTAACTTCTCTTTCATCTGTTGGAACTCAGGTTTCTTCACAGGACTAGTGTGCCATGTTTCTAAGCCCACACAGGGATAAAAGAGCAGAACCACTCATGGTTTGTCAATGAAATGTCTTTCCGCTCCAGCTGCGGCTGAGCCCAAAGCCAAATGGGTCCCAATGGATCAATAGAAAAGTAGGAAACAGCAGCAGTCGAGCACCGTGTCAATTTGTTCAATACCATGGACAACTTTGTTTAGTGCGTGGCCATGAATGAGCTTTGTATTGCCGATAATCAAGCTAGCAGCAGACTAAACGATCAGTGGAAACAAGTGCTTCTTTCCATCGATTATTCATATAAAAATAGAATAAAATGCTCGCCCATGGGAATTCCCTGATGTGTTTACATCAGAGCTCCGGAAGCATGACGTAACCGTCATCCCTGCCAAATATGCATCATTTACACAGATAAAATGCTACAGAGGAAGAGGTGTACGTCCACAGAAAATAACTTACGGATAGGCTCGAGAGGCGACCCCAGCTGGCTGTGGATTGACTCCAGCAAATCATAATCATCAAAATCCAAAACAAACTCTTCAAAGTCCTCAAATCCATCCATGTTTGACAGTGAGCTGTGGCGCTCGTATTGGTATTGCTTTGGGGTTCCAAAGCCTTTCTGGGTGCTGCAACGGCGTTCTGGTCCATGGTGCTTCTTATCAGAGGTCCCGCGTCCTTGGTTCTCCTGTCCCTCAATGTCTGTCATCTCCACGGTCGGTACCTCCTCCTATCCACCTCTCTCCAAGGGTACACACTGCTCATCCAACTCTTGAATGCCGTTGCTCTCCCCGGGCTACTGAGCTGAAGAGTCTGGATCCAGCTGCCGCTTCGTGTCGGCTGTGCAACAGCACCCAAGCCCAAACTAACCAGCCCGAGTGAAAAACAACGGCTTGCGGTCACAGAGTGGCAACTTTTAAAAAATAAGCTGCACGTATCAAAGAGGAAAAAAGAAAAATTAGGGATGTGTGAGAGAATTCGTCAATCAAAACATTCACTTTTCAGTCCAAAAATTTAAATAAATCACATGTACAGATCCTCAGTGTCACAAAAAAACTTGAAACTTTCTGCTTTCTGTCCAAACACAAAGTTGGAGCTGTACCCTTAGGCAGAAGCCCCCCTGCTGGATCCACCATCCGAGAGATAAATAAAAGATTTTGACATCCGCTTTAGCTGCAGCTCCAAAGCCATGTATCGATAAGGGGACGGTCTACTTTAATAGACCCGCCTGTCAGCTGAATGGTAGCACCACCTTTTTTTTTTTTTTTTTTAACAATGTCCACAAGCTATTGATCTTTGCGGCTACTGGGAGAGCATGAGAGAGTGGATCGGAGCTCATGATGTGACGCCTTTTGTTTCCATAGCGCCGCCATCACTTTCCAACCATGTGATGCGTAGAAGGGCCAAAGGCTGGTATCCCCACCTGAACTTAATTAAACTGAAAAGGCACACATACACAGCACAAAGAGAGACGCACAAATATATACTGAGAAAGAAACAAATGCACGTACTGAAATAAAACCTATCTGATGTGAAGCTCCGCTCCTGCAATCCGCTTAGAGGATATATTGTGTAATGGTACTAATTATCAGAAGAAGCTGCACCTTTCCTGTCCCTGCATCTCTATGGAAACCAATGCATCCCCCCCCTGAGGTGTCCTAGTCTGATTGGCCAAACCAGGTGCACCGACGTGAGCTAAACAGGACATTCACCATGCTTCAACGTTGGGTTCATGACTCACTGTTTGCATTTGTACGAATGCCCACATATGTGAGTGTGTTGCGTGCATGCATGGGAATATTCGCATAAGCGGTCTTTGGTCAGACTGAATCTGTCTGACCAAAGCTGTGAACGCTATTTAAAATCAAACTGTGATCTCCATACTGCAGGATTTCCACCAAGCATACCTTCAAACCTAACTTGTTTTTACATTAAAGAATCTCGTGAAGTGACGCTTTTATTTGCTGCCTTAAAAAAAACAGCAGCGCTTCAAGGGTTGCATGACGCGTTGCTGCAGAAGACGCCGATCTGATGAATGCCAGCAGTCACAGGTCGGGCAGTGATTATCACCGCGTGCAGGGACTCCTATTTGCAATGCACTTCCACCATAAAAATTCACAAAAATTACACTCTTCTTGCTTTATCTCCCTTTTTTTTTCCCCCCTTTCTCTTATCTGCACGTTTAAGTGCCTGTATTACTTAATTAATCACCACACTTAACAGAGGGCTCATTAATGCCCTAACCTGAGTATTAACTTCACAGCCTGTCAAGTTATCTCTAAATATCGGAAGCACAGATTCAGATAATTTCAAGCTTTAAATAACAATATTTAAAGACCTCAAGTTAATTTATCTCACAGTTGTCAACACAACTACAACCTGACTAACTGAAAACAAGTGTTCCAAAGAACACGTGTCGCCTGCTTAACGGCTTATCAGGAAATATAGTCATGTATATGAAAGCGAGTGATTAAGTGTTTAATACAGCAGTTAATAGTTACAAATAGAGTTTTGCAGTAAATGATTATCAGAAAACTTGACCTCTGACCTTTACCTTCAGGCCAAGGTTGCCAAGATTCGAACTCGTCCGAGATGTTTAGCAGATGCATCTGTGGTGTGAATTTGAAAATCCTGGGTGAGATCTTTTTCTATGAGACAGCCGAGCTAAAGATGAAAGATACACTTTTATTAACGCAGCTTGGTTGGTATGCGGCTCCATCAGGATCTGACAGGAAATAAGGTTTTGTGTGCTTCTTCATATCCTGCAGCTGTTAAATAGATTTCAGGCTTATAATGAAGTTTTTAATAAAGCCGCCCTTTTCCGGATAAATCCCACACCCTACCTGAGCTGTCAGATTTACACAGAGAACATCTGCTCCGACCTCCAGCGCCACGCCATGCTGTTTCGCATGTTGTATGCTTAGTGCACTGTTTTTCTTATTAGATTACACGGACTTTTATCAGTGGCCTGTGTTGGTCAGTATTGAAATTAACTGGCCGCATCTGTATTCATAAAATTGCGTGCCGTTAACAGATTACCTGTTGAAGCGTTCACTCCCATCTGGACTTGTTTTTGGGAGTGTGGCTTCATGCAAGCTTGTCCCGCTTAATAAAACCAACTCACACCACGTCTGAACACCGGACTGTTACGTTTTGGTAGTTTGCATTTCGAGCGTTCTCACAGAGGAACATACACTAGTGATATACGTGGCTGTTCCATGTGAAGCATCACCCACTACAAATCCGATGCCCTGTTTTTCTGCTTCTAGATGGGTCCTAAACAGTCAATGATTACTCTGCTCTGGGAGAGCAGGAAAGGCCGGGGGGCAGGGTCGACATTGAAGGGGAATCGACTGCAGGCTTCTGTTAATTAAAGGCCCCTGGTGCTCGGAGAGAGAGTATTTTTGCCTCCAAAAGCCGCTCTCTTCTCACCTTTTTATTGTTTTTATATCGCTTCTTATTTCTTTTTGTTAATTCTGAGCATTTAAGCCCGGACTTGCCCCTCTAAAGCTCATATCTGCTTCTCTAACTGTGCTACAAATTACACATTTTTCATTCTCAACAGCAGCAGGCCTCAGATTAAAATGGACGGCGACATATAACTGAATAACTACAGAGAGTTTATTACAGGAGCAGCCTGCGTGTGCAGAGATTATGAGTCCTCCATCTTTTGTTTATTTTTAACAGTGCATACGGGGGGCTCGGAGCTGTGTGGGTTGCTTTCATGAGACAGGATGTGTGGGATGTCCATGATGGGGCCAGATCAACAAAATGTGTCAGTGTTGGGCCTCAGTGAAGAAATGGAGTTGTTACACGTTACAAAAGGCTCTCTGGGTTAAAAGAAGCCGAGATACACTGTTGAAATAAAATACAGTACACTTTGTGGTTTTTATATTATATTATATTATATTATATTATATTGTTTTGATCCACCGGCTAGGTCGTATTATACTACAAGGTCAAAAGTATATTAGATCTGTGCAATGCTGTGATTTTAAATGTCAGAATTTGACACTAAATGTGATTTTCACACATTCATATTCTCGTTATTTATATCGAATACGCCTGCACAGGTTCCCCATGTCGAATGTAAAAAAAAAAAATAAAAAATGCAATTTACACAATAAACACAAGCAACGGTTAATATTTTACATCTATTTAAATCTATAGCAGACACCTGTGCTGAAATACTCCTCAGAGCCAGCAGAGGGTGACAAACCCAATCTGCACATGATTATTATGTCATCAAAAATGTCATGTGCTGTTTCTGGATATATTTAGTCACTTAATGAGAGGGAAACAGGCTTCTATTTAATCATTTCATCTGCAGTCAAAGCAGCTGGTGGTGTTGTGTCTTCAACAGCACTGAAGATGAGATCAGGAGAAAAGTCTCCAGCTCTCTGTTACAGCAGGTAAATGCATGCTGACAGTGATTTCCCTTTCCTGCAGAGTGCACACTGCCAAAAACCTGAAGCCACATCCACGTGTGCTCAGATCAGAGCACTGATGCACGTACATGTATTTCATTACTATCTGACTACATTTACTTGGCGGTTAGCACAGAGGTCTGATGGAGAGCTGGTGGAGCATAGTCACCGGCTGATACATAACAAGCACACTAGATAAAGGCACCTCACACAGCATCCACCCCCCACATCATTGTTGTGGCGTGGGTGATAAGAAAAACTGAGTCATCTCAGAAGGTGCTTTTAGAGATGAAGACAACCATCTACCACTCTGCTGCTCCAAAGCTTTTCCTCAGCACCAGTGACTACATAAAACGGCCCAACAATCACATCAATCTGTAGAGCACAACACACCAAAACACAAAAACACCCCCATTAGACTTGCACTTAATAACAGACACAAAAGCACAGCTGCCTGAAAACAGATAATTATTTAAGCATTTCTAACACACGCAGGCTTCAACAGGTTATTGCATCGTTTTACTCTGGACCTCACTTACCTCCTCACTCGTTTTCTCATTGTTATGGCCATGGCCAACCACACCCTCCTGCTGCTGCTCCAGCAGCCTGCAGGCTGACTTACCTCAGCTAGCAGCACTCCTCCCGTACCCCTCCACACTATTACCAATTTCCTCTCCGCCAGATTTCATCCTCCTGCCCTTAGCCTCCCTCCGATCAGTCTCCCAATTACTGCACTGTGTGCCGCCACAGTATTAAAAGGAGTTTCAAAGTCCTTTGTCTGCATGATGTGAGCAAAATACTAATAAAATTATAATAAAAATATAAAAAAAAAACCACCTTATACACACATACAAGAGACATAGAGCATCACCATATGTAATGCAGTACAAAATACTAAAAGCACCAATAAATATGTATTTACAGCAGTATTACAGCAAGCTGCACTGTATATTTTTGATGTAGGAAAAACTTTATCGATCCCAGAGGGAATTCCACGTCGCTCATCTGATATTTGTGTGAGAACTGAAAAGCCTGATGGCTCTGGGTACCAACGATTTTCTGTTTCACAGTGAAGAGAGAGGAACCTTCCAGCACTGATGTGTTTTTGTTCCATAAAGATATTATAAAGTGGGTAAATGGACCTCCTCCTCCTCCTCCTCCTTATAACTCTGAGTGTTTCTACTCTACTTTGAGCAGTCAAAGCACTTTTATACAACATGCCTCATTCACCCATTCACACACACACACAAGCATGTATTTCTGTGGCTAAGTGCCCTCTATCTAACATTCACACACACTCATACTTGGAGGGTTCAGTATCCTGCCCTAGGATGCGTCGGCACGCCAACTGGGGCAGCCAGGGGTCGAACCACCAACCTTCCGATTAGCAGGTGACCTGCCCCGCCTCCTGAGCTACAGCCACCCGAGGGTGCGCGCGTGTGTCAACAACTTTAAAATCAGGGAGTTTAAATAAGTGTTTCATACAAATGTTTTGACAGGTACATGAAGACATTTCTATAAACTTTCCTCATAAGTCTACAAAATAATACTCCATACTCCACGTTAAACTGCAGACCTGCATAAAAAAATATTTTTTATTTTGTTTTATGTAGCCCATTTTCTTCAGCTTTTCCAAATGTATCGTGCTAACAGACGACGCGGCCTCCGGCTCAAAGCTCATTTACAGTTAGGTCCACAGGTTTTTTTTGTAATTCTGCCTCTGTTCACCACCACAGTGCATTTGAAATTTCAGTTTGAGAGGTTTAACAAAAAGTGCTGCATTAACTTTATAGAAATTACAGCCATGTTTATACATTTTTAGAGGTTCAAGAGTAATTTCATTTGCCATGGTACAAGTTCATCTTTGTTTCACCACTTGTAAAAAAAATGTTTCATTATCCAAAAACTTTTGGACCGAGCTGTATTTTCAGCTATATCATCATAAAGTGTCAGGAAATAGTAAAAAGAATAAATCAGAACCGGTTTCTCTTCACCTTAAATTTGCAAAGACTTTGAATATCTCATCATCTACAGTACGAATCTGGATAAATCTGAAAATCCTGAACGCACGATTCTGTCATGGAAATCACTGCATGGGCTCAGGGACAGTTCCAGAAATCCCAGTCTGTGAACTCAGGTCACCGTGACATCCACAAATGCAGGTTAAAGCTCTGACATGCAAAGAACAAATGAATATGTGAACATGATCCAGAAACACTGCTGTCCAAAGCTCATTTAAAATGGACTGAAGTGGAAAACTCCCACCCAGGCTTCTGCAGGGAAGCCCTTGCATATTTCAGCAAGACAATGCTAAACTGGATCCTTATAACATCATAGTAGACGAGTACAGGTGCTGAACTGGGCTGCCTGCAGTCCAGACGTCCCAACGATTTTGACACGTGACTGCCATCAAATTCAAAATAATGTAATATTTTTCTTAAAATGGTACATTTGATATGTTTTTATGTTCTATTGTGAAGAAATATGGATTTATTAGATTTGCAAATCATTGCATTCTGTTTTATTGACATTTTACACCGCGCCCCAGCTCTCTGGATTTAGGGTTGTAGATATGCATCACTGGCCTTAGGAGAAATAAACAGTATATTTCATTCCACCACAAACACATCCTTCCCAAAGTGCTGCTGTGGATCACTCGAACAACCTTTATAATGTATCTTTCTTACTTTTCATGTCATCCAGATCAGCGCTGACCAACATCTGGGCCTCGGCCTCGTCAGTGGGCACCTGCTGGTAGACGGCGGTCTCCAGAGCGGTCATGCTGCCGATGCAGATCCGCTCCCGGAGGTCATAGTTGCTTCGCTGGGCGCTCGGCAGTCGATGGTGGACGGGCTTCCTCCGGAACCAGCCATGGGGCGTGGATGAACTTGGGGGGTCTGATCCTGAGGGAATACTAACAAAGAGCACAATAAGTCAGGCTTATGAAATATTTTCCTTAATTGTATGACATTAGGAAAGAACTTCAGCTGTCACTGTTTTTATTGCTGACTCCTGGGTTATAAAATCTGAACAGTGATGTAATCCAGAAGCCAAACTCAAAGCATTACATTATATGTTGTTAGTGGAGTTTTTGATGTCAAAGTTCAACTTTGTGAAATGCTGCGCATCCTTTGCTCTTGGTTGCACTGCCATTACTTTACCAACAGAGGGCTTCACAACACAGCGGCAGGCCTGGATCTCCTCTCCAAGCCTCTGAGTCATCCTCAGCTGTGCTCACTCAAACACGGCAGCCAAACATTGCGTGGCTCAGGCATGATGCTCGTTTCTGTGCTTTTATCCAGCGAGGCATTAGCAGAGACAAGCGCTTGAATCGCCATGGCGCCCCTGACCTCCCAACAGCAAACTCCATACATTATTCAAAGCCTCACCAAATAATTCATATTCTGATGGTTCTACTGTATGTGTTAGCCAACCAGACGGGTCTGCCAAACTGAAGGATTCGGCTGGAACCATCAGTTAATTTCTGATGACACGTATCATGTCGTCACCCTCTTAAAATAATGGCCTGTGTCATTTTTTTTTTAAATGAAAGTTTCTAATCATCTTTAACAAATTTGTACTGGGAAAAAAAAAAAAAGCTAAATTATGACTGTTGTTTTGAGAATTTAACCAGCAACATACTCTCGTGAAAGGCTTTGTTACCAGTAAATTCTGCCTGGTAACACAGACAGCAGAAAGGGATGAACTGATAACAAAAAGCTGTTATAGCTGCATCAGTAAGTGGCTCGTGGTTTAATAAAAGCCTGGGGTTAATGTGAAGGAAGCTGCTCACAGTGATGATCCTACAGACCGTCTCAGCTCTGTATCTCCCTTTAACGACACAGTGTTTTAGAATCTTTTAGCATTTTATTTCAGTTTTACGGCCCACAGCTTTAACTCCCTCTCACTGCTCTAATCAGCTCTGTTTCCAGCTTCAGCGGGCAGCTGCTTCCAGCAATAAAAACTCTAATGAACACACTGCTGCCTGTCCAGCATCAGACAGCCTACAGACAACGTTAGCAGCTAGCTCGTGACGATAGCTCGGCATTTAGTGACCAAGAAAGTTGGTCGTAGCTTTCCTTACTGAGGAGTTGGAAAGAGTGGCCAGTCTGCCACGGCCGTTATGGGGTAAAGAGGGTTGAAGAGGCTCGGCCTTGTGTCTTTCTGTCAGAGCCACTGTCACCAAACCATACACATCATAGCAGGTCTCTGCGGTCTTGTAAGCCTTCCCTTTCACTCTTGCTGCTATCCTTCGGTCACAAACCCCCCCTGACACTCATCTCCACCCACTCCACCCTGCCTGCGCCCTCTTCTTCACCTCTCTTGTGCACTGGTGGACCCCATATAATTTAAACTCATCTGCTCCTTGCACTGTTATACCTGTCTCTCTCGCTCTACATGTATTCTGGCTTGCTTTTCCTGACGTTCATTCCTCATCTCTCCAGAGCATACCTCCACCTCTCCAGGCTCTCTTCCACCTGTTCCCTACTCTCACTACAGGTCACAATGTTGTCTGCGAACATCACAGTCCACAGAGACTCCTGACCGACCTCATCTGTCAGCCTGCCCATCACAAAAAAAGAAGGGGCTCAGAGCAGATCCCTGATGTACACTAATCCCACCCTCACCTTGAGCCCATCTGTCACACCAGCTCCAGCCTCTCCACTGTCTCGCTGTCCTCATACATGTCCTGCACCACTTGTCTCTGGACACTATCATAAGCACTACAACCATGTTAGTGTCTCCCAGGGCTAATGTGGCATGATTACTAGCTCTGATCATACGTGCACAGGTCAGAGATCGGGGAGATTGTCATGCTGAGGGTGGAAACTTTAAGGGCTGATACTAAAAATGAGAAGTACTGGGTGTGTGATACTCTGTTAGCATTCTGCTCGCTGTTTACATCACTTTCGCTGCATTTTTGACACAGCTGAATAAATCTTTTTCTATTCCTGCTGTCAAACAACAGACTATGAAACACTGATTTAAACGCACCACGTTAACTTGAGGGGAGTGGCGGAATGTGGGACCTTTGTGAGGATTCTAAATATACGATAAATGTTTTGGAGGATTAATCTTTTGCAGCAATGGGCTTTTTTTGTCACAGCAAAACATTTGAATGTGCTGCAGCAACAGAAACCCTGATTACATGAAACAAATTATAGCAATACTTTTACAGCCACATGGAGGCCTAATTATAAATGAAGCAGACAGACAGCATGTAAAATTGTTAATGTTTGCCATCTTCAGTTTCCAAAACAAGCCTCTGGTTATTTGGGTTCTAACTCGTAAAGAGCTTCATGTTTCAGTGTTAGCTAATTATCCCTCTGCAGGGAGAACAACACAGGGAACTGGAGTGCAAAGCATCAGTCGGGGGAGACTCAGTAGAAGTGAGATCATATGCAAAGTCAGGTTTGTCATAATAAGCATTTGATTCATTTCTAATACTTAAAAAACAACATAATGCAGGAGTGTCACAGAAATGTTTAAATGATGTGTCACTAACACATCTGGACAGCAGAGAGGACTCGCATGTTGTTAAACCCCCACCTGTTGCGTGCTGCTTCTTCTCCATCCATCTCATCATTCCGTCCGGTAACAGCAATGCCCCCGTTATGAGCCGCTCCCTTTATCAGAGTCAGCGCGGTTTTCCTCGACGAAGGCCGTTCTTCGTTTTCCGTGTGGACGGTAGTGCGGTGAAGGGGTTCCTCCAAGTCCTCTTGGGTCCCCAAACTAAACTGAGAGAAAGAGGAGGGTCAGTGAGGGGGAGGCATGCGCAGACGCGGTCACAGGCTGTCGAAACCATAAATACTTCAAGCATTCACGCCATGACCATCTCATCAGCAGCTCAGGTACACGAGTGCCTTTTGCACACTTTACACTGTCTAAGTCGTATTTTACCTGTGGCTGGATTTCAGGCGGCTCCGTCGGAGTGGCGGCCGCCGCTTGCCCCTCGGTCTCGGACTCCGCCTCTTCCTCGTCTACCTCGTGTATGGTGGGCGTAACATCAGAGGGCGGCAGTGAGGTCTTTTTTTTCCTCCGCTTCTTTTTGCGCCTCTTCTCCATGCTGTGCACCCTCTTCCGTAAACGCTGGGGCGCCGGCAGGTGGGTGGACAAGGGGTGGTGCATGTGCTGAAATGTGTGTCTGTGATCTGTGTTTAAAAAAATAAAGTCAAAGGCAGGCCGTGATATCAAACGGTTTCTTCATATCAGCTGGCTGAGCAGATAATTCCACATGCTGTCGCTTTGTGATGTCCACAGAAGGACGACTATGCAAGGAGCTGATATTTCTCTGAATAGACGGCACATTACTGCTCAACTGTCCTTTAGTTCAAAACTACGCTGACCACTTCATTAGGTACACGTTGCTATTATTCAGTTGGACCTGTTTTATAGTCAGAACTCTCTTTATTCTTCATGTCACAGATTTTGATTTTGGTTATTTTCTCTTTTTCAGACCATTCTCCGTAAACCCTAAAGGTGTTTGTGCGGGAAAATCCCAGTAGATCAACAGTTTCTGAGTCACTTAAAGTACCTTAAACCACCCTTCTTCCCCTAATACTCAGTTTGAGCTTCAGCAGGTACAGGAAGTCCAAGCGGCTCCCGAGTAAAAGCGCACTGTTAATCAGCAATCACTTCCAAGTTATTTCCAAGCGGCTGCTCTGGTGTGCTGAGGGGAACTGTGTGCTGGGTTCTGAAAAAAGATGCTTGAAAATTTGCTAAATAAATTGGAAACTTTGAGGAGAACCTCAGAGCAAGTAGGGTGATTTGGGATTCTGTGGACAGTCTCGGAGTAGAGATGTAAATGCTGGCAAGCATTATGGAAAAATGGGTTATGTAACATCTCCTTTGAAAATATATGGATATACCTAAAAAAAAAAAAGAGGATATACCTCCCAGCCCTGGGACCAAATAATGTTTGCTTAGGCCAAGGCTTTGAATTCCATTACATCAGACATGCAGAGTAAAAATGGTGAATGCTCAGATGAGACTCTCCCTCTAATTCCCCATGAGACACTAGAAAGACTAAAACCTCGAGTTTTTGTTTAACATACATTGATAGAGAAACACTGTTTAATAAACACCAAAGGAAAGCAGTTCTATCTAATCATTAGCACTATTCTGTCAGAGCATGTGGCATCTATAACTAATCCACCCTTGTGCTCAACATACCCAATATACAGTATGGCACCGTGTTTGATAAAATCTCTTAACGTAACTATGATGAACAGAGTCAGCATCACCTTGGTTACAGTACATGTGCAATTACAAACACACAGACACATCACAAAATAACTTTCAGCCAGTGGAAGCAGGATATGTCATCAGCACTGATGATGATGATGATGATGCCAATGCTACCTAGCTAGCAACAATTGTTTGGACATAAGGGGTCATATTTGACTTTGACCACATATCCAAAGTGGCAGATTAAAATGGAATGTCTGATCT
>JAVDPK010002911.1:142722-155186 GCA_034780415.1 Cichlasoma orientale | reverse complement strand
ATAAATAAAAATTGTCTACCTCATTTTAAGTTATCGTACGATTAATTGATTTATTGTTTATCGCGACAGGCCTACTCTAGGGCTTACACAGAAAGAGAGAAAAATATTGAGTGAGTGGCAGTTCTCTGGGTCAAAATGCCTTGTTGATTCAAGCTGACAGGAAGGTAACGGCAACGCAAACAACCACTTGTTACAACTGAGGTTTGCAGAAGAGCATCTCTGAACGTGCAACAGCACGTTCAGAGATGGGCTGCAGTGGCAGAAGAGCACAGTGGGTGCAGCTCCTGTCAGCTAAGAACAGGAAACAGGAAAGCAGATGAATCTCGATTTCTGCTGCAACATTTGGATGGTGGGATCAGAATTCGGCGTAAACAACATGAAAGCATGACTCCATCCTGCCTTGTATCAACAGATCAACCTTCCAGTGTATAAAAACTACAATGCCAATGAAAAGGAGTTTTGGCCAGTATTATAAGGACAATCAAAAATATCAGATGTCAAATTAATAAATGCGTTCTTGTCAGTGCGGCCTACGTGTGACGCTGGTGTACCGAAACCGTTTGTGACACTTACTGTGTAAGTGCAGCTATGCCATCATGTGTACACGTGTACCTGGCAGCTTTGCTTACACTCAAAGTCTTTCTCAGTGTAGTGCCGGCCCATCCTGTCTCCACTGGTTGAAGCAGAGTCGCTGATGATGTCGGCGAAGCGCTCCACAGACAGGGCTTTCTCCCAGTTCTCTTCCTCCTCCTCCTCTTCCTCCTGTTCCTCCACACATCCATCCTCGTCTTCCTCTTCCACCCTTACCTGGAGGACAGCAGAAACAGTTCCAGTATGAGAGAAAAGAGGATGAAAGACTGCACCGCAATAACTGCCTGACAGCGGTTCCCAAAGTGTGGGTCACTCTATAAAGGTGCCCATCAATGCAGAAAGTCGCCACTGCTTGCATCGATTTTTAACTTCCTGATTACACAAATTGTGCTACCCTGATTACTATATTGTGTATATAGAGTACCAGTCAAAGGTTTGGACACACTCACCCATTCATATTAATGGCAACCTAATCAGATAGTCTTTAGCACGACATAGCTTGGCTCAGCAGCAGCAGCTGCCACACGAGGAGAACATCATGCTAAATTAAAGTAAAATGCTAATTTGGGATAAATGCAGAACAAATACATTTTGTCACTGTTTTATATGGAAACTGGCTCGTCAGAAACTGACTCTATTCTTTACATTTCCAGGTATGATTTGCATTCGAGCCAACGATTTCGTTTTGCCCCACACATTTTAAAACAATTCTGCATCATCGGAATAGGCGCGCAGTGTCTGTATATTGTCCGTTACATGCACAGAGGACATCAAATCAATACAACAAAGTGCTAAGCAGCAAAGAACTAATGCACTAGACAGCCCCTGGAGACAGCGGAGACTGATGGGAGTGTCCTGCCTCAGCTGTTTGGTGCTCCTGATAGGTCAAAATCACTGGCACATGCTGCTTCCTCTGCCTCAGATTGGCGCTGGCACAGTGCGCACTTTGGCTCCCGCTCAGTGGTCTCAGATTGCTCTGTGCCAGGGCTCCATTACTTCCTAATTACCAGCAGGATGAAGGGACAGGATGCATTTAATGATCCAAGCTACCTATCTACACAAGGCTGAGACAGATGTAGCTAGGCAGAATAAAAGAAAGGGGGCTTTTTTATACTGAGCGAGCAGTAAACGCCTTGTTTTTACTGCGTGCCCAGCTCAATTTTGCTCATCGTTTAATGTGCTCTGTGTTCCAACGAGCCGCTTTCCACATTCGCTTCCTCATTTCCTTCACCTGCTCTGGTGAGGGTTGTTCATCAGTGTAAGACCCCACATTAACAGTCCTTACATAATGCAACAGGGTACAATATTGTAGGGTGAGTTTACTACAGAGAAGGGACTTCTGCTCAAGCTAGGTTGCTGCAAATGACTCAAAACTCTTTCATGTTAGCTTTGAAGCCAGAACGGGTAGAAGGACCCGGGGGGGGGGGGGGGGGGGGGTTTAACCCCAGCCCAGGTGGTGGCATTATATGAGCAGGAGCAGAACCACAGACAGCGGCTTACAGTGATTCACGGTGATTTAAAATATTGTGTATTTTAATATTTCAGTGCTGTAGGCCCAAGTGGAAATCAGAGCTACTACACTGAAAAAGGGAGAACAAATCCAAAATTGATATTCCTTTAGTACAGACATTTTAAGAATAGATTTCTTATATATTTCATGAAAATTCAAAATCTCTGCGGCCTGTTTGGCCGCTTTGAACCATTACAAGGAGGAGAAGCTTCAATTAAAAGGACCCAATCAACACAGATCCTCTCTAAGCTCTACTCTAAAAACTGCCCGACATCTACTACAATATTAATATTTCATATTTTGTGGTATGGTGAGCCAGAGATGCATTTAAATATTCATCAGCTGCTGACTAGCGTTCAGGAGGGCGTATGTGGGGCCGTGCTGTGTGTTTGCCTTGTGTGAGAGGATTAAGTGCACTCGCGTTAGTGATCAGGACACACTAAGTGAAAGCCATCTGGGTTCAGATGTGAAGGTGAGATCAAGATGAATTAGGGTTACTCTTATAAATGATAAGCCACTCAAATTTAGGCCATTGCAAAGTAATTTGGCTTATGTTACAATAATGTTTTTGCAAAATAAAACCCAGTGTGACTGAGATGTGATTCTGATTGGATATTATTGCCACTGACACATGTACGGGTCGCCAGCCTGTCACAGGGCTAACACAGAGAGACAGACAACCATTCACACCTACGGTGAATGCCCGGCAGCTCTCTGCAATCGGAATGGTGATCCGAATGCACTGATGTACCAAACATATTTGCTTTTACAAGAACAGTTTTATTAGTTTCTATAGGCTATTCTTGTTTATTTATTATTTATTTATTTTTATTTGTTTAATTTTTTATTATAGTTATTCATGCCAGGTATGACAGGCAAGAGGAGGGAAGAGAAATAAAAAGAAAAAAGAAAAAAAAAATCAAGGAAAAGTGGACATACATACATACATACACATATTCACATATTTATAAATATGCATATACATACACACATACACACAGTTCTGCTATTTGTGGTAATTTGTGTATGCGCCTCTGTCATGGAATGTACTCAATAATGAGGGCAAGAAACTGCAACCATGCCCCCGGCGATCCAGAGGCGAATAGGGAAGGATTCAGGGGATCCAGGCCATCCACAGCCCATTAGGAACTCAGAAGACCTGAGGCCGCGCATCCTGATGGCAACCGCGCGCAGACCCCAGAGGAGGAAGCAGGGAGACCCTGGACGAAGCCCCACAGCCAAAGGGCAAGGGTCCAGAGAGCCAGAGGCAACGAGCAGCCCACCCCCCCCTCAGGCTGGCACCACCAGCGTGAGCCGAGCATGCGGCCCCCGAGGCCCCAGGCGCCCGAGAACGGCCCGACACCCGGCAGAGTGTTACAACTATAGTAGAGAAAAACATACATAATGGGAACTTCCTGCATCTGTAATGCATGGAAAATTAGATCTTTTCTTTTCACAATAATGAAAACTAAGTTAACCGTAAGGAAACTTAGTATTGAATTAGGGTCCTATCACTGTAGACTGATTATCGAAAGAGCAGCTTAACAAGCTGTACGTGTGCAACAGTGTTTATAGTAAAATAAAAACTTTATTTCTAGATGAACTTTTTCAGGTCTCATTAGTTCTATCAAAGTCTGTGTTTAAGTAAAAAAAAATGGAATTCAATAAATTAACAAATTTAAATCAAAGCAAATATTAAAACTTAAAGTTTGTTTTTTGGTTTATAAAATTTTAAGGCAGTTTTAACTCATATTTAAGAGTGTAGCATGTACGATACTGTATATCGGGAAAACTACCGGGCGCTAAAACATGAAACACTTTACTAATTAAAACTCAGGCTGATTAAAAATATAAGAAAAGAAATCTTTTTGTGTTTCCCAGCTGAGTGCTCCTCTCTTTGCTGCTTCCTTCTCCTTTTATTTAGCTGTGTTTAAAGCTGCTTCCCACTCCCTTCATGTTGGGCCTCTTTGATTTAAGGAGCTGGCACCCTTCCCAGAAAAACAAATCACAACTAACATAAATATCAGCATCAGTGTTTTGCTTTTCTTTTCACTGCACAGCCGATGTTTATGAGCAGTTATTTAAAACTGAACAGTTTGCATATGTACGATGTTTTAAAATAAAATGAGGAACGGCGAGCTCTCCTCAAATATGGTGCAATTACACCGTGCACCCAAAAGCCTCACAAGCCTAATTACTTCTGTCAATGCCTTTGCATACTCTGCAGAAAACCTGAGCAGCATTAAAAAGCTTTTGTCTGCAGTATATTAGCACATTTATAGCTGCAACGTGCTATCAAACAGAAACAGTCGACACACAGTGGGAAAAATAAGTATTTGATACTCTGCCGATTTTCCCACCTACAAAGAATGGAGAGGTCTGTGATTATCGTAGGTACACTTCAACTGTGAGAGACAGAATCTTAAAAAAGATGCAGAAAAATCACATTGTGAGATTTTTAAATAATTAATTAGCATTTTATTGCATGTAATAAGTATTTGATCACCTACCAACCAGCAAGAATTTAAAACTGTAGACCTCTAGAACTACACGGGGGGACCTGGTCAATGACCTGAAGACAGCTGGGACCACAGTCTCAATGATGACCGTTAGTAATAGACTATGCCATCATGGATTAAAATCCTGCAGGGCACGCAAGGTCCCCCTGCTCACGCCAGCAAATGTCCAGGCCTGTTTGAAGTTCACTAGTGACCATCTGGATGATCCAGAGGAGGCATGAGGGTGGAAACACCATACTTTGGGGTGCTTTTCTGCAAAGGGGACAGGACGACTGCACCGTACTGAAGGGAGGATGGATGGGGTCATGTATCGGCCAACAACCTCCTTCCCTCAGTAAGTGCATTGAAGATGGGCCGTGGCTACCAGCATTACAATGACCCGAAACACAGAGGGGGCAACTAAGGAGTGGCTCCGTAAGAAGCATTTCAAGGTCCTGGAGTGGCCTAGCCAGTCGCCAGACCTGAACCCAATAGAAAATCTTTGGAGGGATCAGAAAATTATTGTTGCAACAGCCCCAAAACCTGAAAGATCTGAAGAAGATCTGTATGGAGGAGTGGGCCCAAATCCTGCTGCAGTGTGTGTGCAAACTTGGTCAAGAACTACGGGAAACGTCTGACCTCTGTAACTGCAAACAAAGGTTTCTGTACCAAATATTAATCTCTGTTTTTCTAGTGTATCAAATGCTTATTTTAACCACTGTATGTTGAGGAGATACTGTAGATTTGCCAACTTAACATTTAAATGCAACGGAACTGATGAAACATGCAGAGATTACCGACCAGCAGGAAACCTGTTCTCCTGGAGCTACATCTGCAGAGTCCAAAAGGTACGTGCAAATGTATTAACCAATAAAATGTGTGCAATGAGTCATTGTGGCATGAGGCAGCAAAAAGCTAAATTGTGCAGCCATTTAGTAAATGGTTAAAGTAGACTTCTAATAAATAATCAGAGGAATGCAATAGAATACTTGGTTTGGACAAAGAATCAGTGTAGATGACTGGATAAGCTGTAATGCTAAATGTAATGGTAAATGTATTAATAGCAATAATTAACAGATTAAATTTGTAATAGTTAGCTAACCTAAAGGGTAAATTTGGCAGCAAGGAAGGAAGTTAGCCAGCTATCAGCGCTGCAGAAAGGTGTGATGAAGAAAGTGCTGCCTACATAAGACGTACAACAAGCTGTGCACACCCGAGGCCTTAGAAACTGCCAAGCAAAGACTCACAGTCTTGGCTAACCACTTGACGAGTGGTTAGCCAAGAGACATAGAAGCCAGGAGAATGAACCAGACATTCTTCGCTGAATCATCCAAGCTTAAATAAATCAAATACAGACGTGCTGCAGGCCACATTACCGCCATGATCAGTGGTATAATAATGAAGTACTGGCAGGAATGAGCATTGCCTCATCTACAGCCATGCGCCTAAACATGCAAGAAAAAAAACAACCATACTTGACAGGCAGAACTCAGGACCTGTGCTGTGTTATTTCAGCCAATGAACATCCAGTCAACATGTCGGCGTCAGCTAGGGTAGTTAACCTCAAACCTCACCTGATGCTTCCTCTGGAGAGTGAGCGCGCACGTGGTAGTTAGAAAGTGCTTAAAAGTATAGCATGAAAAACCGGATGAATGTATGTGTGAATGTGACTTACAGTAAAAAAAAACACACCGAGTGCTCAGCGTGGAGAAGTCCGATATAAATGCCGGTCCATGTATCATTTACATTAGACAGCAGCGCCAGCAGTCTCTGTGGCAACGCAGACCACTGGGCTCTGCTCCCTCACATGATTCATGCACACGCGCCTTCATCGTAAAGCACAAAAACAAAGTCTCGCCGAGCCGAATCAATCAGTCTATAGAAGGATAAGACCTGTGCAAAGAAGCCGCTCCGTCTCTCACTGCAGAGGCTCTGTTTGTGCATTTAAATACGGGGTGAGAAGTAATTGAGGGTAGAAGAACATCGCCCTTTTCTGCATCTAATCATATTTCCTTCAAACCGGCGGCACAACATGCTATATGCACTTTGGAGGACACAATTCCCACTGCGCATAATGACACATCACCTACTTAGCTGACAGAACTGTTTCTCCCTGAGATCACAGGCTATTCGGTTTCACTTGAAGAAAAGCTAGAAAGCGTTCTGCAAAGCAGGACACCAGCATTTACACAGACCCGAGGTTACTCGTCACTGCTTTGTGACACCGGAGGGAAGAATTGAGTCTTCAAGACATTTCAGTGCTCTTTTCACTCCAGATAACCATCTTGCTACGTTGTGAGGAAACGCCATCGCTCAGAATACGAGCAGGGATCCACACCCAGCCACACCGGTGTCTCAACAGCAGGATTTTACGGCAAAAATCAACTCATTAATTGAATCTCTGCAATTTGCTCAACTTCAGTGAACTCTCACATGCAGATATGGTCCGCTCATTACGCATTACTGACCTCGAATAGAGCAGAGTTTTGAGGATTCAAACAGAGAAGGAAACGGAGTTTATTAGCAGTTTTGCACAGTCCACTTAACTTCCTCTGCCAAACTAAAAAACTGCTCCAGCAAAAGCACTCGCAGACCATTATAAGAGCAGATGGTGCACATATGTCTCCTGAGTAAAATGGGACTCATGCTGGCATGTTTCTGGCTGGCGAGTACGATAGCTGTTAGTTTAACAATGGATTCTCAGCAAGTCCTGAAACACCAACAAGCTTATTGAATTCTGATCAACTAATCTTAGCATGCATGAAAATAAAGTGTTAAAGACTTGATTGCTTTTGTTAATGAATGTCTCTTTAAGTAAAGTGTTGTTGTTTGTCGTCACATAAGAATAGAATAACTTTATTGATCCCAGAGGGGAATTCATACGTCTGACAAAGCTCATCTGCTATTTGTATGAGAACTGAAAAGCCTGATGGCTGTGGCTATTTTCTGTATCTGTCTGTGCAATGGCAACAATGTAAAAAAAATGCCTTTGGAAATAGCGGAAACAAGGCCTTTGTTTTTGGCACACAAAGGGCGGCATTAGCCTGAGGGTAAGACGGCACCGATGGCCAAATGTTTCCTACAGAAGTAACAGATCCAGCTAGAAATTATTCAAAACAACAACAAATATATTTTTACTGCCGACTGTCCAGCATTACGGACATCATATCTATCTATCTGCAGGCATTGCTGTCCGGCCTACAGCAAACAAGCTTTCTGGCAGCTAACCGGTGAGAAGGTGTGAAACGAGTGTCGGAGATGCTGCAGCTGAGAGAGGACTTAACGCTGAATCAAACAAATCATTTCACAGCGATCTGTCAAACGCGCATGTGAACGCTCGTTTTCTCACTTAGCTCTCCGAGCTCGAGCCACGCTCGCCGCCAGCACTCGAGTCTGTGAAGAGCTCCCGCTGCAGCTCTAAAGGGCTTTATTACCGGCTTGCTGAGCATTACTGCATTGTTGAAGCTGCCATAGTAACATGTGTGACGCCAGTGATTTAAAGTTTATGTTTATGTTTCAGTACATCCCTATAACCATTCACATTCACACCTACACCCGGTTTAGAATCAGTTAACCTAACGTGCACGCTCGGACTGGGAGGAAAATTGATATTTTCCCCCGTTTTGGCTTGCATGGATTAGGCCCATACAGAGACATACTGTGCTAAGTAGCTGGTATTTTGAAGCCAGCTATTTTGACTCTTGATGTAACAAGTTAATTAGGGAGCTTCAGTCAATCTCATTTTCGTTACCTCTGATTAGTGCCAGGCTGGCTGTCTCCCCCATTTTTTTTTTTTTTTTTGCTAAAGCTAAGCTAAACACGTCTTAGCTTCAGAGCTACACTTATTGAACAGATATGAGGCCGATACCGGGCCAATTATCCCGTTCTCAGAAAGAGAATCTTTATGTAACATTACATGTTCCAAGAACGATCAGAAACGGTTTCTCCTTTCCTGCCCCGGGGACTTCCCACTGTTCTTTATTGCTCATTTGTTTGAGAGTGCACTGAGGTCTTAATCAAATCAATCTAAAAACTACTGTTTTTTTTAACAAGCTCATGCTTAGAGCTACACAAGAGTTCTCTGGATATTGGTTAATGAAGCAACAATCTCCATAAACAGATAAGAATATGTAGACTTGCCAAAGTTTAGACCAATTCTGGTCGATCAAGCTTTTAAAAATCCTTGTAGAGAGAAAAACCAGGCTGCTGAACTACATGGGAAGCATTCCTAAAACAATGACAGGTGCATGGAAACTGATAGCTTAGCTTGGTCAACAAGTTGCAATAGAAGAAAAACTGAGTCAGCAGATTAGCTAATGGGTTCCCAGACCTATGAAGCTTTAAAACTCACTAACACACTGTTTTATTTACTGACTGTTTTGGTATATGCTAACTACTGTTTTCATAAGGAAAAATTCAGTTTAGGAAATGGTAATTATTCTTACCTGCTGTAGGTTGATCAACACATCTATATCAG
Organism: Cichlasoma orientale; assembly: GCA_034780415.1. Taxonomy (NCBI): domain Eukaryota; kingdom Metazoa; phylum Chordata; class Actinopteri; order Cichliformes; family Cichlidae; genus Cichlasoma; species Cichlasoma orientale. The sequence continues at coordinate 146,110 of JAVDPK010002911.1, read as the reverse complement.
GGGCATGACCTCCTGTAGCCATGGGGCCTGGCAAGCAGCCAGAGGGTAGCGTAGACCTCTAAAGAGAGCAGGATCCTGCAGGGAAGTCAGCTAGAGTGGCTGGAATATGGGGAGACTGGGTATGGAAGTGCTGTGGGGGAGGATGATGCGGTGAACGTGACTAGACCAACAAGAGAGGTCCAAGAGGTGGATGACAAAGGTCAAAGTGTTTAGGTGTTGGGGTCAGGTAGGGTTTGTATCTTTGGGCGAGGGGAATAAGCAGGATAGGGAAGGAGGGAAGCAAGGGCTGCAAGGTAGGAACCTGGAGGAGGACGGGATCAGCCCTTCTCTTTCACGGCTGGGGATCCAGGAAGCCTTTGGGGTGGCATAACCTGCAGGAGAATGAACAGGGCAGGCAAGGTTAGCAGGCGGATATGAGGGATATTTTTTCCAGTGACCAAGCACATGTGAGGTAATACAAATATAGTACATGATCACCATATGCTGATGAATACACACTCACAGGAACACAGTTTTATATAAGCACACATTACACACAATAAAATGAAAGTCGGCGGGAAAACGTGAAAGCAAAATAGGAATCGGAATATTACCTTTATGCAAATAAATTCAATAAAAGCACAATTTCATTCCCTGATTAATGAAGCATGGCCTTGTTTTTTTGGCTTTTGAATACATTATGAGTGTTACTGTGTTTTGTTCACTTCCATGGTAATAAAGGGTGATGACACACAAGAGAGTCCCTGTCTGGACTGTCTAGACTACACATCACCCTGGCCTACTTTCTTTCCCTTTTGGTGGAATTTGTACTTTTGGTTTCTACATAGACTAATGTGAAACAAGATAAAATTAATCACAAGTTCCCTCAAAATATTCCCAAAAACGTGCATATCAAATTCATTAATATCACATTTTCATAAAAGATGCTGCTTTTGGATCCGTATGGTGTGAAGAAGTCATCAGATAGGTAACGTTGGCGATGCTGGCATGCAGACTGTATCCCTGCTATGAGCTGGCTTTTATCTTCATGTTTACGTAGCTGCACTTTCAGGTGGCGGTACTATATAGCAGACAATATAAAATATGGATGTAGCATCTGGGCCTCTGAAGGCCACTAGATGGCGACAGGTGTGGTTTAAAAAAAACTTCCGATACTATAGACCTCTATGGGAAAAAGGCTTTTTGACCCGACCTCGGGAAATGCTGTCCTGGTGAGTTTATGCTGGTAAAATCGAATCTAAGTTGGGAAAAAAATTGGTAAGTTTTGGTACATTAATTGGTGGGTTGTTGAGGTCATATTTAAAAACAATAAAAGTACATATTTGTGTGATGTTTCCAGATAGCAATTAGCATCTAAGTAGCTAAGTGACTGCTAAGATATCTTCACAGGCCGCTACTGCTGGTTTTCCAGGAATGACATTATTAAATGTCTTCAGATTAATTTCCTAATTTGAAAACCCCGATAGCGCACACACACACAAAGAGCAGACAGCTGAATCATCCTGCAATGCCCATGTAAACATGCCAGCTGTTGGTCTGTAATTCTATTATTGTGCGCGATGCAGGAGGGACGGGCCAGCGGAAAGAGCTGCCATCTAAGACCCACCGGCTCCTCCAAAGACTGAGTCTGTGCAGTCGCTATAATTTCATGTGCCTGCATTGCTTTGCCAGACCAGACAAAGGAGAAAATACTAGAATGTACTAATCCAATAATCCTTATGTCATGTGCGGGCTTTACTTTGAATTACTCATATTTTAGAATTACTGAGTATCATTCGGCTCTTACAAAGCTTAGATGCAGTTCAAACAACAAGGACAAAAAGCTGAAAATATTAGACTAAATCAAGCAAATAATATGTAATCATGTACTGCCAACGTGAAGAAGTCATGGGAATTTACGAAACCGGGTTAAGCAACCCCGAGTGACCGGTTGCGTTTGGCGTTGCCGCTTTCTCACGGTCACAATAAGAGGCTCCACATCTGTCTCAGTTTTATTCAGCTGACTCACTCACTCCCTTTGAGACATTTACAGTTGGCTCATAGCTCACATTATGCACAAGGCACTGCACAAATTAAAGTACTGTATGCTGCAGAGATCTCGAACAGTTTGGGTTGTGTCTTGAAATGTTAGGTACTATGCACGTGTGTTCACTACACAGTGCATGCATGCATGCACCTACCCCTGCACAGCTATAGGCTAATCCATTGTGATTAACTCTCAGTGCTTTAAAGCACAGCTGTATAGATATGGACACATACACTATGGGGTGTGTCGTCATATTAGCAAAAGCTGACCCAGATCCCACCCAGCCCACCACCACCCAGTTCACTGCTCAGTCATATCAAATGGCTCACCCCCCCTTGACACAGCCCGTGTAATCAGAGAGCTCTGAATGGTTCTGCCTTTGAATGTGTGAAGGGATTGATATATAAATGATTGTGTTACAGACGCCGGTGGTGGAAGCGGCTGAGGAACAACAGCATTAAAAACAAACAAACAAAAAAAAACAACAACAGGAAAACAAAAGCTCTGGTAAACGACCTGTTCTGCAGTAAAAAGATCAGGATGACTCAGGACGCTGAGACGAGCTGACTGTAAAACGCCCTTATGGATTTCTGTTAAATACTGGCGACTGAGCAATAAAGGGAAAAAAATGATATGATGATACAATGATTGCATAATGAACGCGAGACTGAAATTCCTGTGATATCACAAGTACAAGTCAGATTGGTAGATATGCCAAAAAAATGTGTTTACAGACAGGCATTTAATTTGCTCGCATTACTATGTGAAGTGGAACGCTTACCTTCTCAACTGCCTTTATAAAAACCGTCATTCAGGCTCTCTCTGCGCGCAGAACGACAGCTGCCTTCTTTCAGCTGCTCGCTCCCTTTTTCAAGAGCTCAGCATTAAATATCACTTGCCAAAAGTAACTTAGATCACAAAGTGCAGAAGCTGAAAAACGCTGTTAAAAAAGTATCAGAAGGATTCTCCAGACTGGGTGCTTTATGGATTAGTCGCTGAATTAATGGGATTGTATAACCACACCAATTCTGAATATACACTAATACTGATAATCAATATTTGGGGCTTTAAGAAGCCGACACCAAATTACTATATATTTAGACATCTGATGATGTTATCAAGAATTCTGAATAACCGTCCTGAGCATTTTTCACTACTTACTACTTTGAAAGACCAAATAATATATTATTAAAGAAACATATCAATATCCATCCATCCGTTCTCTTCCGCTTGTCTAAATGAAATTTTGAGGTACTGTGTTTTTAATTCACATTATACAGTATTCATTAGGGCTGCAACTAATGATTATTTTGGTTGTCGAATAATCTGTCATTTTTTTATCGATTAGTCGATTAGTCAACG
>JAVDPK010002911.1:125033-140406 GCA_034780415.1 Cichlasoma orientale | reverse complement strand
CAATATTATCGTTAATCGCAATAATTTCTGAGACAATTAATCGATTAGCAAAATTTGTTATCGTGACAGGCCTAACAGCATTGTATAACTAAAATGTAGATGAAGTCCTTTAATGCTATTCAGAAAAAAAATGCAAAAACATAAATAAATACACAAGTATAAAAACAAAAGTTGAATAAATAGGAGGCTGTGGCTCTTAACGGACAAAGAATAAGAGTCTTGGCATCGGTGTGGAGACATCTTGCAGACTTTCACAGTGCGCACTGACAAACATGGACAGTGCAGAGGGAGAGTGTAAGATCGTGACTCTGTGGTAACCGCATTTAACCTTCAAATCACACGTATCAGCCTGAATACTGCTAAAAACCTAATGTAAATAAAATCTGTGCAGACCCCTGCTGCACACACTCATCTGCTGGTCTCAAAGACCGAGGTCTCAAAGCTTTTTTTTTTCCCCCCAGTAACAACCACTTCTCCAACTCCAGGCCAGATCAGGGCACTTCAGACACAGCAGTGAGCTATTTCTTCATGTATACGTCTAAATTTAGAGATAAGTGGGCAGCAAACTCAGAGACATGATGGCTCATAATTCTACAAAGCCTCAAACTTCAACACAATGATGCTAAAGACTTAAGAGTGCAACAATATTTTAAGCTTTGAGGACCAAAAAAATATGCAGGCAATAAACAAATCTATTTTCATGACAATATTCATCAGTTATGTGAGACTGGAATAGAAATAATAAATTATTTTTACTCAGATACACCAGCCAGCTCATTAGTGCTAACCGTTTAATAAAATAAGAAACTTCCACTCGCCAAAACTGAGGAACAAACTTCTGGAATCTTTCTCTGAACCCTTAACGTTAGCATTTGGCTGCTACCGCGCCGGGGTTTTTAGAGCTTGATCATATTTGGATGAGAGGGTTGAGTCTGCAGCTGGGGCTACGAGCTGCAACCATACACTGCATGAGTGCAAAACACAGACACAGAAAGCAGCTGATTAGTGTAAAGTAACAGAATAATGAAACACTCAGACATGCTACACCACACAGCGAGCCGTATTACATGTTAGATAATTTCATTAAAATGCTCCAACGGCACAAACATGGTCAGGAGGTCCAATTCAGTGGATGTGAAGCTGAGCAGACACAAACTGGAACACCTGTCAGTTAAAGCAGCCGTGAGCCTGAATTAAAGCCTCACCAAATCCAAACAGGTGCAGTTTGATGTTTGTTTGTCACTAAAGCTGGCTGTTCTCACAATCGCTCCAGTGACCATGTGAGCCAACCTCAAGCGGTCACTGGAGGAATTTTAGGACACTTTTTCCAATGACAGCACTAACTGTTAGCCCCCCCCCATTCTAAGCTCTCAAATATTATCACATCTCCTTTCAAATGATGGTGATGGCTAAACTACAGTCTGCAGACCAGTGGGTTTCTGTATAGGTTACCAGAGGTGTCAAACTCGGTGTTACTGAGGGCTACACTGCATATTTGCTCAGTATGCTTTAATAAATCCAAATATTATCCTTGAGTATGTTGTTGCATGTCCTGTATTTTCTTCTAAATTTGGACAAAATTGAACATGGTGCCTGCTCATCACACCTTCCATTCAGTCATTACAGCTGCAGCTATTGCAGCTTGTGAACAGCTCAGTAGCTGCGTGGGAAACTTCAAATACAACGTAAAAAGAAAAGACCACTGTTCGTGTAGTTTACACGAGGAATGCAGCCTCAGCTTTTAGCGTGAAAACAGATGCACATAAAAACCCACGAACTGCAGCTCTTCAGAACCTAACCTGTTTGGCAGTTCTGTTTGGGGTCCGGACCAAGCTTTGGGTTTGATGTGTGCTATCATGAGTACATGTTTGAATATTAACATTGCCAGTTAACATTAGATCAAATTCACTGCCATTGTTGTGGGGTGGAGGCAGAACTGAGAGATAACTTCTGTATCTGTACTGCAGGTATCACAGCCTCTGAACATTATGGGAAATCATTCATGCTTTGTTCTAGAATACGAGCGTTTATGTAACGTACACTGAATTATGTTATCATAAATTCAAACAGGGAGTGAGATGAAACCTCTGAAAGGCATCCTGTTTATTTATAATAGCTGAACGGCCCTTCTGGAGGACATATTGTCATCTGAAATCCCACTCAGCTCCTTCTGGCTCATACATAAGTGGTTCAATAATCAATACTCGCACTCAATTCTGACATTCCGTATTTATAAACGCAGAAACTGGAAGGTGCCAGGTTACCTCTGCTCCGCCGGTTTCCACGGGAACAAAAACAGGCAGTTTCTTTAAAGCTTCAGTTCCTGGAAAAACTCCAAAGGCACCCTGAGTTTACTCTCCTCAGCAGACGACGGTTGCTGAGTCATTACTATGTGACCTTACGGCCACCTCTAGCTCCTGTTTGAACTTGAACGTCGCACTATTTCACACAACGCAGAGCCTGTGATCTCCTGCGAGCGAGGAGTAGATGCACTTTCTGCGAAAAGACTGCAGAACAACGCTATCGACTCTCAGAGTACTACAATCCGTACAACGCCATCGCCTCCGATCCGGAGGAGCGCCGCTCCACCTGCAAAATGAGTAATGAAGACGTCTTTCCCTCTCTCTGAGCAGCCCCTGCATACACGGACAACGCTGCACCTGCAAGGACTCACTCCTCGGCATTCATTTGCAAGCTTGCACGTCGCAGTTTGAGCGAAAGCATTAAATCCGCAGCATTAAGCAGCCATTTACTTTGCGAACGCACATGCACGTCTTTGTTGCATGGCAAGTATCCACGCAGCGACTCAGCATCATATTGATGCCACAGCGCGTAAACTCAACGCTGTAACGTTTGCATGTATAATGTCGCGGACCTACCTGCGTTTTCACAGAGCAGTCCAGCGGCAGAAAAACTCGAAGCGGGAGGTGCAGCGACTACACGCGGCAGCAGAGGAGCTGGTCCATTCTGTAACCTTTAGTGAAGACACGCCAGGCAGCCTGCTGGATCTGCCAAAGTATGCTCAGCGTGACCACGTGACTGTGAAGGACAACCTGCCCATCTCAAGTCACTGATGGACAGACAATCTAAAGCAGCCCCGTTTATTACCAGAAAAAGAAAAAAAAAAAGATAGAAAAAAAGTGCTAAATAACCTGCATAAGAAAAAAAACCTTTAAGTATATCATCCTTACTAAATACATGAACAGATGGGTTAAAAAATACTGTGGCTACAGCAATGTGTCTCATTACATGTGCATGAAATTTTACAGATCAGATCTGGAAGTACTTTTAACGGACTTAACTCGTTTCTTTAACTTATTTCCACTCCTGCAGAGTCATGCTGACATCACTACACCAGGAACAGGATTATTGGGAAAAACTGGACGAGTAGTTAATCTTTGAGATTAATTAATACAGAAAATAGGAAAATCGTAAAGGAATCATTCATCCATCCATCCTCTTCCACTTATCGTTTTCAGGGTCGCATAACTTTTAAAAACATACCACATGAGGGAAAAATAGGAGGTATATCAGACTGGACACCGTTTATATTTGTATATATTAATTACAGTTTAAATTCTTTGTGCACATATGTGCATATACTCACTGTGGTGCATCGTTTTATGTTTATACTAATTACATAAGTGAAGGAAAAAATAAAGCCCATATAAAAGTGATTTCACTCAGGTGTTTATAAGCAGAGGGACCCTGACCACGTGACGAGTAAGGCGTGAGAACGTGTTGGTTTAGAATTTCACGCACATCCTTCATAATCTTTATTTTGTGGGTGAGTTTTCTATAATTTGTACTTCTTGTACTTTATCTTTCTATTTAACCCTCTATGGCACGGATTTTTATTTTAGGAGGAAAAAATATTTCACCCCAGTTTTTTGTTTTGTTTTTGTTTTTAGCTTGGGGGGTCCCCTAATACAGTATACCAATCACAAAATCAGCAGCTTAGAGACTAGCTGCACTGTGTCTTTGCGCTTCTGAATATGTGTTCCTTAGAAACTACAGGTCCCCGGCTGTGCTGTGGACCACCTCCCTGTGACAGGTGATCCATTTATAGGACGGCTAGGAGAGAAGGGGCCTCTTGGTCTCACTAGGACTCTGACCGGGACTGGGGGCCACAGGAGCCAATGGTTTGAGAGTTTGTGCATTCATTTCCTGTGAGCAATAAATAAATAAACTGGATTATGTCGATAACTATGCATTCCTGCACATCTTCATCCACGAGCATGTCATTGTCCAAACAAAAGTGGTCTAACTGCACAATGTTGCCCCGAGGCAGCGAATGAAAAACTACCATTTTAGTATATAAATAAAGACAAAAAGGCGTCTTTGGCAATTTCAGAAAGCATTATTGTTTGCTTCATATTGCCTTTTTAAACTGCCTGCTGCTGAGGCTTGCTTGCTTTTCCTAATTGGCACAAGTCACTTCTAATTTGCATCGCAATGGCTGACAATGAGCTGTGTAGCTGGTAAAACCCATTTCATTTAGGTGCTCACCACAGACACAACCCTGATACCCTGATGCAGATGTACAAATTTCATATAGTGACAGAATTCATTTCTTTTGGTGTTTTGTACTGAAGTGATACTCGTGCGTCACTGAATCACTTTTTTCCTTTTTGTTAATGGTGTAAAAAACACACAGTCAGTGCATCCTTGATGCAAGCAGGGGAAATATTACCTAAACAAGCAATCAGCAGGATGCTTGCTCTATCCTGAAGATTAAGAATCAGGAGGAGACTGTTAGCATCCTGCTTCTTTTTTTTTTTAATCCAAGGTATGGTTTGGTGCATCACTCTACAGAATATTTCTCTTGTTTCACATTCTGCCCCAAACGTTTTAACAGCTATTTCTAGGATTAAACACTGTGAATCTTCAGTGGAACGTGTTTCTTCAAAAGACCAAAACCTGTCCCTCAGATACAGAGTGAAGATCTCTGAATCTGCCTCACACGCTCATTCACAAGTCAAGTTTGCTGCAAACTATGCACCAAATGTCTGCTGCCAGTTATGGCAGTACACCCCGCCACTGTTCACAGTGCCTGAGCTCCGTCCACTGTAGGATAAACCCACTGTGGGACTGTTACTTTAGAGTCTACTTTAGAGCACTGGGGATTTTCTTCCTGCAGGCGCCACTCGCTGTGCTTTTAGCCTTTTTTGTGTACTTACATTTAAAGAGGATATATTATGCTTTTGCTTATTTCCTGCTTGTTTCCCAATATATTTCCTGTCACAGTGGTGAATGCTCATAGTAACAGTGTTTCAAATAATGAGTGTATGTATGGGAGCCAAGCTCAGGCTTCAGACTGCTCAGTGGCCTTAAATGGAGCGATTTGTGATGAGATGAATTGCACCAAAGCCAGTACAAGATTAAAAATAAAGATTACTTTGAACTGTGAATGATAGAGTCTAACAACAAAAATATCAATCTGGAAATAACTAATAGGTTCCCTTTAAAATTCTCTTTCAGTGCCATCAAAGATTAGTAGAAATGTTTCCCTCTACTGGTCAACAAGGTGCACAGCACTTACTGTATGTGAACTGGTCCATGTAGAAAATCCCCAAATCCAAGTGTAGCTATAACTACTTACTACTAGAAAAAAGATCAATTTTACTTTAGTAGCCAAAACTGACTGACACTGATTTTTGTTTCAGATGTGAGGGAAACACAGCTAACTTTAGACCCGTTTGCTAATCACTTAAGGGTCAGGTCCTACAGTAATCCGTCTGATGGCCTGTAGTTTTTGCATGCATGTGATTTGTCAGGTTTGAATAGGTATGAAAAAAAAATGCATTTTGCGTGATGTCACAGCTGCCTACAGTCAGTTAAACACATGTTCTGCATGATTTTCAGCAGCTGGTATAAACACAGATGCAGTCTGCCTGAACGAGAGAGGAAGCAGTGTTTGTAGTGACAGCCTCGTTATCTCTTAGAGTGCCTGCATCGCTTGTCAGTTTATACAGTGGAAGGAATGTAACAGCTGTACACTTAAAATTCAACAATACAGCTGCATGCACGCATCAACGTGTGCGACGCAGAGGCGCAGCTCAGCACCGGGACGCTGAAGTATCGTCAAGGGCGTCTCAATTACGGTGCAAAGATGATTTTTCAGCTTTTTGGTGGAAGAGAAAAAAAAAGTAATGACAGATTACAGTTCTTAATTTGACTGTTGAATCTCAAATTTCACCTCCTCCACCAACGAGTTTCATATAAAACAAGAAGCGCTCAGAGCACAAACCTCAGCCAAGGCGGCTCTCTGCAGTGCTTACTTTTAAGGGAATAGTGTTGTACTTTGTATATATTCATTTTGTTTTCTTTTGTTCTTTTTAAGTGTGCTTTAAGTTTGTAGTGAAAACTGCAGGTTTTTGTTATTTGGCCTTTTGAAACCCGTTGAAATATACGTCACATATTTATTTTTTATTTATGCGGATATGGCACATCTGTAGCACTCATTTCATTGTTTAGTAAAGTTCATTTAAATATTTAGTGATAAATATCAAGTGAAAGAAGTTTTTGATCACCAGCTTATTTTCATATTCAGGTATTCAGAAACATTGTACATGTATTCAAATTAAACAGTTATAACCTGTAATTATATAAAGTCATAATAAAACATTATGCAGGAATGGATAATGGGTATTGATTTGTAAATAGCTGGGCATGAATAATTATTATATTATCATACTACAGAATATTTCTAACTAACTCAGCAGCTCATTCTTGTTCTCGTAAAAGTGAGGTCAGGGGTCAAATGTGACATGAAATTTGGATGCAAACTATAATGTCATATTTAGAATCCCCATATTCCAGTATCATTTGTTAAATGTTGCCAATACAAACAAAGGCAGTAGAATTTGAAGCACTGTTTTAAAGATAAGACATTTTATGAAAGTTTGACCCTGAAGAAGAGGTCAGAGGTCAGAGGCCTAAAGAAACATGATATTAAGAATCCCCATGTATCATTCCCAATATGTCTGTATGCTGTCAATGCAAACAATGATAGTAAGAAACGTAGTTTTAAATAGCTCTGCATAGCATTAATATCACTTTGACCTACAGATCAATCTACTGACCTTGAAGGAGAGGTCAGAGGTCAAATGTGACATATTTTAAATATACAGTTCTTTCTATATGTTGAACACATGCCAGAATCATAGTTTGAGCTGTCCGTTTACAGACAGAACGACACGCACGCACGCAAATGCCACCAGAAACACGAGCTCCTCGGCTGAGGGGACAATCACTGCTTATGCAAAAGATGAAGAAATGGACTTTGTGAGGCATAGATGTGCTTTATGCAACATGGGATCAGTCCACTAGAGGGTGGCCTAAGTTTAAATATGCAAACGTTTTACATAATGTGCTTGTGTGTGATGTGCAGCAATCCCAGTGCAGTTGCTTCAAAGTTGCTTAAAGCTTACGAGCTGTTAAAATAAAAAGAAAGAAGGAAGGAAATTATTATTATTGGCATGAATTCATGGCAAGTGGTTGTCAAATAGTACCCTGTCAGGAGGAGGGGAGGGAGCATATGAAAGGCTTTTTATTAGTGGCAGGACACGCTGTTAATGTTTGAAGTTTGAAGATGTTTAAGTCTGCAAGACAGACGTTTCACAGCTGCCGGCTCATCGAGTGGAACCCTTTCCAGTGTTTGTTAAAGGGAGAGGGGGAAAGGAAAAAAAGGACGTGCTACGCTTCCCGCTGTGAGTTCCTTCAGTCTGATGACAAAGATGGTTTCCACCCTTACTCGCTACAATAAGAAAAGAGAACATCTAAGAATTGTTAAGTGTTCTACATCCAGTCAAAACAGAGTTTAAAGTTTAAATCAGCTCCTGCTTCTGGATCAGTAGAGAGAGACCCTTCTCGCAGCACACGTGGTGACCTTACAGGGGATGCAATCGCTCGCTTTGAGGTCATTTTCCTAATGTTACCTCAAACTGACTTCAAGTGCTCTTAAAGGAGGTTTCATTCGGCTCCATCAGGACCCCGAGGCTCAGATCTCTCAGCCCAGGGCTGAGGCTGTTGTCAGGTGATTACAGGTCTTCAGAGGGAAATGACACTCCAGGACCACCAGTCATTTACCCGACTCTGTTCAAACACCTTCCTTCTCATGTTGTGCTCCAGCACTGCAAACTAACACCTACTCTGCATTTACCTATCTGTCCCCGAAAGCTAATGTAGCGCCCCGTATGCACTAACTTGCAAACATGCAAAACAACACAGCTTATTTGCTAAAACGTGCTAAAAACATGCATGTAGATGCTGCATCGTGGCTTGTGAGACGCGTCTCTGCTCCTGCCATTTTCAGGGGATTTAACTGTGGCTTCTTCTGACACATTCCCCATTTGCAATCCCAGACTTTCGTGCTGCTCTTTGGCGCTCTAATGAAAGAAATATCAGCGTTAAGGCACAGGAAACAGAATAGCGGTCACCTTGACACACTGTTTTGGTGAACAGCAGCAGCAGCCACGGCGAGGCCTACGTGTAAATGTATCCATGTTCTAAAACAATGAGGGGGAATTTTAAAATGTAACCACCCCCAAAAACTGTAAATTTTATAGTTTTCCAAAGATTTATGTGAATGAAACTTTGATGTGTTGAAATACTGGTATGAGTAGACCTACTGTTGGGTTTTAATTAAACTTTTTTTTATTTATTTTGCCTTCTTAAGCTGCAAACTAGCAGACTTCTCTCTTCTAATGTAATGGAACAGCTGCTGGAGTGTTCATAAGCTCTTAAAAAGTCAGTTTGTTGCTCCCTCTCATGCTTCCCCGCTTTATTTGGAGTTTAATGGAGGCTATTAATCTCATTTGCATACAGATTTCCTGCCTGATAAGTCGCTGCTCACGTCTCCGTTTTTCCTCAGAGCCGCCAAACTGCATCATCATACTCCATCCACCCAATCCGGCGGCAAAGCTGAGGACTGAACTGTTGGAGCTTTAGTGACGCCGTGGCTCGCCCCATGTAATCACCTCACGTATGCATCAGATATTATTACACACGTTTCTGAGGCACTCAGTGTTCCCTTTAAGAGCAAAGTGTTCTCCCATTTACATAAGCTGTAAATGATCATTGTGCAGTCAGTACATGCCTGTGCTGCTAATTAGCATTCAGGAAAGTCAAAGCAGACATTTCGAAAGGAATATGATAAAATGCGTGCCCCTTGGGAGCCTGGTTCACCAGAGATGAACTTCTTAAAGGAACAGTCCAACAGTTCAAAGGAATTGCACTATATATGAATCCAAATTATTATTTACACAGAGTGGATTATACACTGATCCTAAGTTAGAAAAAAAGAAGCATTATATCACACCAAACCACTTGAATACTGTAAGCAAAGGGGAAACTCTGTAAGACATCCCACAACAGACAGAGGATGATCCCTCTTGAGATTTAGGAGAATGCTGCGGTGATTCACACAATGCAGGGAGCAGAACAGCAGAAGAACTTTAATATAACTCACCACTAGGCAAACAACATCTGTGATGGTTCTCTCCCACAAAGACCAACAGCAGAACAGCAGACTGGCCTGTTACATTAGCTTCCTTGTTTATTGTCAAAGTCAGTCTCAGGCCTGGTGAAAGCCTCACGTTTCCCCAAGAAATCACGAAACAGTGTCAGAATTAGCGTTTACATCACGAGCACCAACATTTTTTAATGTATTCATATACAGTTCTTAAAATTTAAGGTAAGCTTTATGCCACAGCTGCCCTAAATAAACAGTATTGGTAATTAACAAAATTTACTGTTTTACAAAAAGCTGAAAAAAAATAGTAAAGCACTTTTTTTTTTTATTAAGATGCCAAATTACAGCCATTTATTTTCATTCAACAGAAAAAAATGTTTCAGCAGCTCAAAGTTATACTTCATTAATTTCTGACAGAAGTCCAGTGTGACGTCACATTTGGGTGTAGAAATGTAAATTTAGTTTAATTGTCTAATAAATAACAATAACAGCATTTTGCATTATGATTGTTGACATATTAACTGATATGTCAATGTCATGTCAATTAAGATGACCACCATCTTGGATATTATACAGAGGTCTGCAAAAAGGACACAAGTTTTGTCCAATCATCATCAAACGGATATTAAATCCAGACCAAACCTGGAAAATATTTTAGGTTTTCAGAAGCATTTGTCTCTTGACGTTATTTCAAATTGAGAGGAAATATATGGACTCCATCCTGAATTGTTGCCCCTCTGCGAGTGGTGACTTTTGACACAAGGGAGCGCTGCAATGAACAGACAATATTTTCCCAACCAGTGCCAACAGCCAAGCATTAAATATGGTCAGATTGGAGCCTTTTTGGAGTTGTGACCAACTGAAATACGCCCCAAATTTATATAGTCCTTTAAATTGCATATTGTATCTTTAAAATATCTACTTAGACCAATCCAGGCTTAACTAGTATCCTTTGTTGCCCTCAGTGTATTTTATATTTTATAAGTGAACCCAAATTATAGGGGGGGTACTGATGGCAAATGCTGCGTGCAACTTTTTTCTCCATGTGAGCCATACATCAAAGCGTCTGCTGGATTTTAGCTTCTTTTATTTGGATAGCAATATAAAGGCCTAGCATGCACACAGAAGAAAAAACGGCTTTCTGCTGCATATAAACTGCATAAACATCGTAAAACTACCCCCCCCCCCCCCCAATCCAAATGATGCTGAGCATAGTGCAGCACAGTCTTACATCTGCTCAGGCCAAACAAAGCTAAACAAAGTGCTGACCTACTATTCTGTCTGGTGGCCTTAAAACTATGGAAAGTATAAAGTCTCTGAACAATCATGTCAAGAAAGTGATTGCGGTGAAATAAAAAAAAAATAGAACCAATGAGACAGCAGATTGGATGAGTTTCAGGGTGGAAAAAAAAAGAAGGGAAGACATGATTCTGGTCATAGGTCAAAGTAAGCTGTGCACTGTTGCCAGCTGCATTTTTAAAAAGGAGTTCATACATCCTGCACATGCACCACACATCCTACCATAACCCCAGATCATTCCCACAGAACATGTTGTAGAAGTGCTACTATATTTTACCCACGTTTTAAAAACCACCTACCGAGGGGAATGTGACTCAGCAGTTCAACTCCACTTTACAGGGGGGCAAAAACTATTCAGCCTTCGCCAGATGGGGTGAGTTCCAGGAAATGAGGACAACTGGCTGAGCCTCCCCAGCCTAATGTGGCAAACAGAGCTGAGTGCTGAGGTTGCTGTTGAGTATTCTTCTTGAAAGGATTGCTTCCTTCAAGCTCTCTTGATTCCTCCCCCGTGGCATTTTTACTATGGAAACTCCAATTACGGTCTATGCAAAATTGACTTCGTCATTGTCTTTGAACTTAGAGACTCTAGAGAACCCAGTAATTATAATATGAATCCCTTTTGGCTCTCCTTTTTATGAACAAGGTTTGCAGTCATTTGTAAGGTCAAAACTAGAGCCATGGAGTAACACTGACCCATACTGTCAGACAAGCTGCCGCACTTCCTTACTCGAGTAGCTTCTCCTAGATCTGACATCAAGATGCTCTGGGCTGCTGTTTGGTATTTTTCTGTGTCATTTAAGTTTTGACTGGGTGGGCACATCTGAGGAGGCCGAGCCCACCCATGCTTATAGCTACTGTTAGTCTGGAAGAACTGAAGACTGACTCAGTCTCAACAAAATCAATTAATACTAACCTTTAATGCAGTTCAAATTCATGAACAAAAATGAGAAAAATCCAAATCTAGACAGGCACGAGGGAATTAGGGAGAGTGGAAACACCTGGGCAACTAGACACAGCAGAAACCAATCAAGATGATGAGATAGGGGCAAAGCCCTAAGGACACTAGGAGGCTGTACTAAACTGAAACACAAACAAGTAAATACAAACCAATGCTCTAAATGTAAATAGAACTAAAGACTAAAAATCTGAAGGATTAAACCCAGACTACAAAACTCAGAACTCTGGGTCCAAGACCCATGACGTAAACAAAATTCATGGTACTGTGTGTATCTCTGTTTGAGCTGTGCAGAATGATTCTGCGTACGTACTTGCATGCAGTCTTCCAAAAAAAGAACCCCCAACATTGTATAAGGTTGACGGTGATGACGCCATGCGAAGGTTGAATGCTGACTGGTTGAAAGTGTGAATACACATCAGCGATGAAAAGAAAAGCACAGACAGTGGCTGCAGTGGTTACTTTTCATTGTTTTTAACACTTAGTTTCACTTCACTAAAAAGAAGTTCATTGTGTGTTATCACTTCTGTGGTCTCCGTGGCTGTCGGACCAATAACTACACAAACTGGTTGTTCCATCTATTTCTGGCACTGCCCCCTAGTGATACACACCTGAAACATGTAGATGGTCTGCAAAGCTGCATGTTGGCTCTGCACAGGACTAACATGCAGTCATGGCATTCCCTTTATGCTGTTTTTATGTTGCTAATGATGCTTTAGTGTAACCTAAACTCATCTGTCAGCTCTTAAATCTGTTTGCTTCTCTCTGGCTCTCCAGTTTAATTCCTTCAGCTGTCGAACAAAGCAGTTGTTTTTTACATTTGAAAAAACATATTTTTGCTGCTCTGCACTGCTAAAAAAAGTGGTTTTGAAAATGCAAAGTCACCACAGGTCAAAGTTTCGGCCATATCATGTGCTGTGTGTGCTCCCATTGGCTGCTCTGTGCTGTCATAGACTTACTCAGGAATGGGGGCACAGCAGCACCAAAGGCATGTAAATAAATCTGTGCGATATCTTGAGCTGAAACTTAAAATACACAATCTTGCATGAATAACACGAGGCCTTTAAATCTTATCTGCATTCACACTTTGTAGGCACAACAACAAGAAGACTCCTGGGGGCATTTTTAAAACAGCAGCAGCACTATCATGTATATGTTAAATACAAAAAGGCTCTCTGAGTACACAGTGGAGTTCTGATTAAACATATATGGTGCCAAGCGTAGCAAGTAACTTCCTAAAACCAAAGTTATATGAAAAGCTCTGCATCAGCTTAGAGATAAATTAGTGTTATTGCTGGCAGGCTGTATGGAGGCTGTAGTATAACACAGCCCAGCTCCTGGTTCTTAAAGGAGAAATCCCAGAAAAAAAGCATGTTTAGGTGTTTGAAGATGGAAGTCTTGTTCACAATGACTGAAGGGAGAAAATGAAACACTGAAATATGACACATCTTGAAAAAAAAAATCCTAGCATACCCTCAAAAAGGCTGATTTACCCAGATTACTGTCTAATTGGACAGTCTGAAGAGGCAAATAAAGATTTTTCCAGTGTAAGAGGCAGCAGTCCAGCTACTGGTCCTGTAAAGCGCTAATGATGTGTTAATTCCTGAGTTGTGATTTAATATGTAGACTCACGTGAGTCACAATGAACCAATCTCTGTATTTACTATTATATGAGCTGCAAAACAGAGAACTATGTTATGCCTTTGACTTTCTTTTATTTATCCACATTACCCAAATTTGAAAGTTTTAACCTTTATTTTATGTATTTATAGCAGATATTTTTATTTTATTTTTCGACTGTTTGGATTTCTGTGAATATAATTTCCACTATGTAAACATCAAACTCTCCTCTGTAAATCCAGTCTGTATGTCTCTTACACACATTTTCCCAAACTCCAGCCTTGGAAACTTTGGGAATAATAAAGTTCTGTGGGTTTGAACAATTGCTGGCTGCACATGACTCTCTTGCTGCCAGGACAGTGGGATTAAACAGGACAGGGCAAATTTATATTTGTACATGGATTTTGAGTTTCAGTAGATGTTTGTAGGCATGAACAATACCACATGTATGTTAACATGCAAAAGGGGTTTAGAGACACTGTATACCCTATAAACCATTTTATTTATTCAGAACTATTTTATTTATTATTATTATTAATTTTTCAGGGTTAATAGGAGTGATTGTGGTTGATAGATAAATGAGTGATTTATGGGGTTATATATTTAGTTAGTTTATAATAAATAATTATAATAAACTTTATTTATCTAGCAACTTTCAAAACAAAGTTACAAAAGTGCTTCACAAGACAAGCTAGGAAACAAACAACAAATAAAACATTTAAGAAGAGATAAAAGTGAAACAAACATTATTACCGATTATTACCATCTTATCCATATAAGTTATGTGCCATTTAGCATTTAATATCTTTGATACAGTCATTCGCTGCGTTGAGTTTGAGGGTCAATGGAGTTGAAAGAGATCCACAGCTGAGTGTCATCTGCATAGGAGGGAAAACTCATACTATGCTTGCATGCTTAAAGAAAAGAGGGGAGGTCCAAGGACAGACCCCTGAGGCACCCCACAGGTCATCTTTATTGAAGATGATTGTGACCTGCCAATGACAATACTAAAATGCCCATCCTTTCAATAAGAATACAACCACCTTAAAACTGAACCAGAAATGCCAACCGAGTGTTGGAAACAGCTCAATAAAATACAGTGATACACAGTATCAAATGCAGTGCTCATGTCTAATAAAACAAAAATAAAACAGAGGATTTACCATCATCAGCACCAGTATGTCATTCATTCTGAGTAATGTTGTCTTTGTTTCACAGAAAATTGAGAAGACTCCTTGGATGGGCTGTACTTCACAACGAGTCATATAATGTTTTCTGATAATTCCATTAAAAGGCTTCAAAAGGTACCATCCATCCATCCATCCATCCATTCTCTTCCACCTATCCACGGCTGGGTCGTGGGGGTAGCAGTCTAAGCATAGAAGCCCAGGCTTCTCTCTCCCCAGCCACCTCCACCAGCTCATCCGGAGGAACCCCAAGGTATTCCCAGGTCAGCCGAGAGATATAATCTCTCCAGCGTGTCCTGGGTCTACCCCGGGGCCGCATTCCTCACCTTATCTCTAAGAGAGAGGCCAGCCACCCTTCAAAGGAAACTCATTTCTGCCACTTGTATTCGCGATCATATGCTTTTGGTCACTATCCAAAACTCGTGACCATAGGAGAGGGTAGGAATGTACATGTAGATCGACCGGTAAATCGACAGCTTCGCTTCTACACTCAGCTCCCTCTTCACCACGACCACGACCATGCAGCATCTGCATCACTGCAGACGCAGCCCCGATCCGTCTGTTAATCTCCTGTTCCCCTCTCCCGTCACTCATGAACAAGACCCTGAGATATTTGAACTCCTCCACCTGGGGCAGGAACTCGTCTCTGAGCCGGAGAGGGCACTTCACCTTTTTCCGGCTGAGGACCGTGGCCTCAGACTTAGAGGTGCTGATTCTCATGCCAGCTGCTTCACACTCGGCTGCGAACCTTCCCACTGTGAGCTGGAGGCCACCACCTGATGAAGCCAACAGGACCGCATCATCCGCAAAGAGCAGAGATGAGATTCTGAGGCCACC
>JAVDPK010002911.1:106623-124287 GCA_034780415.1 Cichlasoma orientale | reverse complement strand
CACACACACACACACGGACATGTCTGATCACACAGATCACACACACACACACACACACACACACACACGACTCCAGGCAGGGTTGAGCAGCACTGTGAAAACACTCCCTGTGAACTACAGTCCAACACGACTGAATAAATAACTTTTTGAAGAGCTGTCATTACTCACCTATCAGCTATTTGTAACATTACCTGCCTCAGGTTAGGTGTCCTTCATTTAGCTCTGTAAAGGAGGCAATTCATTCTGCTCTGAGGCTTCTGTATACATTAAGGGGTGTCTGCACAGGCATGCAGCAGGCATTTTGCAAAGAATAGTTGTAGGCAAACGGATAGTGTTGTCACTGGAGTCAAGGGAGGTTGAGGTGATAATCACTGTGTTATCTTTTATAGCTATCTGTGTTTGTTGTAGCCATAGTTTACTAGCAGGGTGTAGCTAAGAAGTAGGTTCAAGTTTCAATCTTACTTGCTCCTGTTCATAACAAATCAGATGTGCTGCTTTCTGTGCTGATGGAATTTTCTGTTGCACAAAAGTAGTGTTGTAACTTCTCATCTTGAGATGCTTTACATAGACTTCCTAAAGCATGCCCCTCCTCCCACTTTTTTTTTTTTTTGAAGGAATTACACTTTTTCCTCTTGACTCATGGACCTCAGAGTGATAAATTTCTCTGGTTACATTCCAGGTTGGGCTGGAGGAGACCCCCACTCACCAGACACACAGGGGTGGTTTACCCATCTGTGGAAGCAACTGGAATATGAGGGCCATGATTTTTTTTCCCCCCGTCGGCAGTGGAAAGAAAAGGCTCACATCCTAATAAAAGTGTGACATCACCACAGCGCATTCATTTGTTTTATACCCAGTGATTATCTCTGTTGTGGATTGTGATTTTCATGTGAGAAAATAGATCCCAGCTTGCTTTCTTTGACTGCAACTAGACGTGCAGTCATTACATATGTCAGTAGATTATAAGTAAAAACTTAATACACTTTCAGAGAAATTCCATATTCACATTTTCAGGACTATGGAGTTCATTCGACCTCAGAGTTGGTGCGTTGTAAAGGGAGATGGCTTTATTACTCGAGCTCCACGAGGCCTGGACATTTTCTGCCTTTGTGTGCAGAATCGCTCCCCAGCCAGTGGTCACATTGGTTTGGATGAATTCTACTTTTGCTGTTATACCAAATATTCCTAATTGCTTCAGTGTTCTCCACTGAAGAGGCTACACAGCAAGTGAAAGGTTCCGATTGTTCATGTTGTTAATATGAAATGGAATGTTTGATCATGTACAGTCAATTCTGTTGGTTTAATGTTACCAATAATGCAAAATATGATTTCCTCATTCACACATATAAGGGGTGGATTTTTATATAACTTGCCTGTTAAAGATTAGTTATACATAACTAATTTTTTAAAGTGAGTGAAAGGTAGGTGCTGTTCAGTCCTTTTCAGAATTTGGTTGAACTAAAAGACATTCTAAGGACTTGTTTCCTGCGTGGTTATTGCCTTAATGCCTCTGGGATACAATGTGTCAGATTAAGATGAAAAAGTCAAGCATTTCTTCATCTTTTCAAGTCACGGCTGGACCCCCTTCAAACATCACAAGATATAATGCAAACAGTCTGCCAGTTTCTAAATAGACTGACATCCATGCTGCAAACCCCGAGGCCATGCAAAGTGCATGCTTTAAGCCTGCATAAGCCTCCGTAACACTCACAAACGTGCATGTTCAGTCGTGTTCCCTACGAAAGGCTTTTAATAGGCTATTTGAGAAAAGTTCAAGTTTTTTTTTCTGATTTAACTTTCTTATATTCTATTGAAAAATTTAGATTGTGAGGTGGACTATGTGGAGAAGACTGATGTCGTGGAAAAAAAATACTGATTAAATGATTAAATAACTATAAGCAACTTTGTCGCTATATTTAGCGTTTCCTTTTTTCCTCTTTTTTTTTTTTTTTTTTAAATGCAACTGGCGACAAATCTAACGACTTTTTCTGGTGTTATTGGAGCCTGCACATGAAAGCACCAATCATTCTGCAGTTACTGTCCTCAGCGAGTTGGGGGTGCTTCTGTAAGCCCCTCCCACATCCCAATGCACTGACAGGCGCTTAGTCAGAGCAGAGAGGAGACCCACACACCACTTGGCGTCCACACTGGAAATGAATCCCGCATGCGCAAAGCTGCCACTGATCCTGTCCAAAGCATAAAAAGTAATATTTTCTGTAATTATGGCACCATATGTGAGTAAAGTTATTAATATCTGCATCATTCAAAGTGCCAAATGGCAGAGTAACTCTATTAGTTACATCAGTAGAGTATTTTAAGCCAAGCATTATAGAGTTTTCCTCAGCCTAGGATGTTTTGGTGCATAAATCCAACCAAACCAAAAAGAAACTACACAGCAAATGAAAACATACAAACCAAAGTGCAAACACAATGCACCCACACAGGATACAATTAGCACTCTCCTGGTTAAGAGTCTCCACCACCACCCCAACTTCCCTCCTTCTCATTCTGTGGTATGTCAGACAAAAAGTAACCAATATCACTGTGAACAGAGTTGTTTAATCAAGTGTCTAAGCCGCAGTAACAGGACAGAAGCACAGAGGAATGCTGATGATGTTATCATAGAGCCGCAGAGTCAGTTTAAAGGGGTCGAGGTGGATGCATGGGTCTTTCCAACTGGCTAATCTAATCTCATTAAAATTAACACTTTAAAATACACAAGTAGATTAATTATTGTGAGTGAGGCCTCAGTCATAAAGGCCTAGATACTGATTGGCGACCTCCTGGCAGCCACAGGTTTCTAGGGGAAAATGTGTGTTCCCCAACTGGTTGGTGAGTGGTTGCTGGAGGTTGCTGCGCCTTCTTGTAATTATTTTTGGTTGCCAGCAGGTTGCAACGGGACACTGGCTTATCTGCGAACACTTGCTAACTACTTGCTGAGCGGTGGTGAAACTTGAAAAAGTGTGACACAAACCCGAAACATGTTCAAAGTAAAAGTTGTGCCTTTCTGCGAATGGTCCTCGTTTACAGTTTGAATTGTGCTTCTCCGAATTTTGCTACCGATGAGTGTTTGCAGGAAAGTCAGTGTCTTCCATGCAAACTACAGGTGACCCTGGTGCAAGGAGGTTTTTCAGTGTAGCAACTGCCAGAAGTTCTCCGACTGGTCTCTAGGCCCGTGTGACTGAGGCCTAAAATTTAATGACAGAAAAATTTTTGTTCAGCATTTGGTCAGATGTTAGGTCCATGTAGAGTTCTCTAAGTGGTCTCTGGCTGCTCTGTCATAATTCGTCTTAAAAGCGAATCACAAAGGCGGGAAACTAAATATACAGTTTTAGGATGATCTCAGTAAAGAGATCCTTGGCAAGCTCGTCTTGAAGAAGGTTCTAGAGGAATGCTTTTTTCAAGCACGTATTGACCTTCACTCAATTACTTTTCACTTTTCTTCATTAGAAGAATCTTTGATTAATCAGTTTTGCGTCACCTACATCAATGTCATGTTCAGAGTTGTTTTTGAAGCCAAAGAAATATGGGAAACCTTTAATCATTGTGGCTGGTTCAGTATGCTTCTCAGCCTACAGTGAGCAGTCTTCAAATCTCACTAAGTCTGACTAATCATTACATCATTGTTTTCTTTGCTCACAAAGGCAAAGCACTGCAAATAAATAAGGCTTTTTGACCTGTTCTAAAAAAAAAAAAACAAAAAAAAAAAAAAAATCACACTTTTGAGAAGTAAATGCCACCTATGGTAGGTTTAAGTTATGCCATCCATCTGGAAATCTTAGCTGTCATGCAAAGCCATCATAAGCCAAATAAAGCATACTGATGTTAGTACCTTTTGATGTGTTGTGCGAGAAGAACATTGTATCAACCTTTTGCTTATATCAGTGTTTTAAGTTATGTTTCTTCCCACCATCTTCCCCTTCGTGCGCCTCTCGACTCCTCTGTCTGAAAAGTAAACAAAAGCCTGAGTCCGGCACTCAAAGGCAGGACTTCCATCCCCCTCAAAGATAGCTGGCCAATGACTCATGCTCAGTGGCCTCAGTCCTCCTCACATTTTCCACAAGGTGCAAATCATTTCCCCGCAACCATGTAAAACCAAATGTACATGTGGTTAGGCATTAGGCCACGCTGAAAAGCTTCATACCATTTATTGATCTGGTTGTTCCAGTTCTCTGGTTGTTGCTGTGATTTTAAAGAAGCGAAGCATATGAGCTGAAGCTACTGACCACTACTGCAGTCTCCCTTAACATCGGAAACTACAGCTTTAGCCAAAAAACATATAAAGTATTTCATTTCAATCGCAGAAAGGCAGTTTTTTTTTCATTATTTCTCAGTGCAACCTCATGAATACACGGTAATACACAGCCTGATACTGACACACACTGGGGATCGGGCCTTCTTTGTTTTACATATCTCCAGTGAAGTAAATTTAGTTTTCTCTATAAATGAGATATTCTGCTTATATTCTCCGTTTCAGTCCTCCCACATTACTGAGGAAATCCCTTCCCCAGATCGCCTGCTGCCTGCCAGAAGGAGCTCATCTGTGACAGATGACTGTTGTGTTATGACTATGTTTCATCATTTGTAACCTGACATTCCCATTGGTTGTTTCGTTTGAGAGGTATGCTGGGACTTGTCCTATTAGCTCCTCTTTAAGAACATCTATCATCATTACCATCACTGCTATTGTCAGGAGAAATGGGAACGGGGCAGTGAAAATGGTGATTCATTTAACAATTGGCTTATCCAATCACTGAGACAGGGAGCAGTTGCCTAAAAATACATTTGTAATTAGAGAATGAACAATTTTTTATTTTTTTTTGGCTTCTTTTAGTAACTACAGGAAATAAATTGGGTTCCACTTGAGCTGAGTTGCACAAGTTTCTACATGCACATTGATCTCACAACCTGAGAAAAACACTGCAGGGAAATTTGGGCAAAAAAAATAAAAGGAACATCTTTCAAGGTTAACTTAGATCACTTTATTCGTATCAAAGTTTGATGATTGTAACACAAAAGGTACAGTTAATTAGAAAGAAGCACCAATCAAAACCCATTACATGTTTTTTGCGAAAACATCTTGTCTTTTGTTTTTGGTTTGCATTACTGGTAATGAGACAGACCTGATCTCAGCGGCTGTCTTTGGTCACTGATTCTGTTCAGAATTTTCATGGACAGACTTTCTAGGCACAGCTGATGAGTGGAGAGTGGAGCATTTTGTAGTCTCAGGATCTCATCTCTGCTTTTTGCAGATGATGTCGTTCTGTCTGCTTCGTCGAGCCATGAGCTTCAGCTCGCACTGGGGCGGATTGCAGATGAGTGTGAAGCGGCCGGGATGAGATTTAGCACCTTAAAGTCTGGGGCCGTGGTTCTCAGTTGGAAAAGGGTGGAGTGCCCACTGCAGGCTGGGAACAACTTGCTGCCCCAAGTCGAGGAGTTTAAGCAGTTCGGGGTCTCGTCCACAAAGGGAGCTTGACAGACTGATTGGTGCTGCAGCTGCACTGATGCGGACACTGTACTGATCTGATGTGGCGAAGTGAGAGCTGAGTGTCACTTATATTCATGGACTCTGGGTATTGACTGAAAAATTCGATCACAGATATAAGTGGCGGAAATGAGGCTATCTGGGTTCAGCCTTAGGCATAGGGTGAAGAGCTCAGTTATTGTGGAGGAAAAACTGGAGCTGTTACTCCTCCACTTTAAAATAAGCCATCTGAAGTGATTCAGACATCTGACTGGGATGTCTCCTGGATGCCTTGTAGGTGAGGTGTTTTGGGAACGTCCTGCTGGAGAGGTTACATTTCATGGCTAAGCCCACAACTACAGACAACTGTGATGACTTTAACAATAGTAGAGCTATGAAACACAACATCTTTAGAACTCTCTGAAGCCTACATAAAAACTTGTTTCTAAAGTGATGCCCCTTTATAGTCACATAAATAGTTTCTACAGCATTATATTTAAATGATACAGAGAAACTAATTGGGATGATTATCACAGGCATTATGTAAGGAGGAGACATGCCACTCAAAGAATCCTGAATTGAAATCTTTGGGAGAATTCTTTCATGCAGCCTTCAGAACCTGGCGAGCTGTGAAATTATAGTTCATTTAGGTTGCGATGGCTACCAAGTAATGAAACTTATTTAGAGGAGTTTGTGATAGTTGCTAAGCACTCATTGGCCCTGTTTTCTTCAGGTCTGCATCAAGAGGTCAGCAAGAAGACTGAGGAAGCTATTCATTCTCAAGTTGACCCTGCTTTCACTGCAGCATGCAGTGCTCGTATGTGGGCATGAGGAGAAGGTTTGGTGTAGGTTACAAAGATTATGGGGCTCAGGCTGGAAGGAAACATCCTTCATGCTATAAACAACAAACCCCTGCAGTCCAGATGAGTTTTGGCTTCCATAATTAACAAAGCAAATTAGGCAAGAGCACAGCTGAAAATATAATACATGCTAGGAAGAATTAATGGTGGTAGTTGTAGCCTAGTCTTGTTGGCTGTAGTTCCACCAGCAAAGATTTAATGCTGTGGACGTTTGTGCAGATCATTTTGTACCTTAAGCATGTGTTTTCTTCTGTTAAGGAAATCAGACTGTCTTGTTTCAGGTTCTCGCTTGTTATTGTTTCTCTTTTACTGGCCTCCAATGTCTTCTCCATTTGGTGGGAGGGCTCGGGGTGAGACGACTTTAACAGATGAGCCAAAACCATGAAACTGCACGTCAGGAAATAGGGGAAATTCATCACAGCCTTGGCAGCCAGAGCGCGGAGGGAGGATTGTTGGGGAACAAGAAGGAGATAGCGCAGGGGAGATTTTTCCGTTGTAGGAAGTCAGCTCGCAGCGTACATCGCCAGGGAGAATTCTGTCGAGACTTTCTGCCTTCTGCTTTCATTTTCAGTGCTACTTGTTTCAGATTTTGTGCGAAACCGGCACCAGCTGGAATCAAACTTGACTCTAAAAAAAGCTTACATATATCCACCACAAGACCTATGTGTCCACACGGAAACCTTTCCCTTCTTCCACATACTTTGAAAAGATAATTCATGCTTTTGTGTCATCTTCTCTAAACTACTCCAGCTCTATTTACCCTGCCATCAGCTGCAAAACACCCGTGTTTACAAGTGGCCCAAAACACAGCAGCTAGGCGCCTTTCCATATCCAAAGGTTTCCAGTTGAATTCAGAAATGATTTTTAAAAGTTTTTACTAATCACGTAGAATGTGTTGTTGGTACTGGCTCAGGTCCAAGCTACACTTTGGACATCTTAACTCCTCACACTCAGGAATGCACCCCTTGGCCTGCCAGAAAGTTTCTCCTTGAACTTTCCAAACATTTAAAGACTAATTTTGCATTTGTGGTCAAAGCAGCCAAACTTTTTTACAGTCTGCATGAACACTCAATTCAGCCGAGAATGACATGCAACAGTTCCCTTACTGGATGCAAAACAGGGACCCAAGGGTCAGATTTTAGGGCTGCTGCTCGATAAAATCAGTGATTTAAAGTGTTTACGGTCTGTCAAGACAGAGGGCCTTTTCAGCCATACGTTCACTGTGCTGCCCTCAGCCATTCAAGTGAAAAGAGACGTGTAAAGAAGAGAAAAAGACGTGCGGATACAGGACTGATGACTGCAGAGATTTCCAATGTAAAATATGTGTGTGTGAGACTCATAATTGGCTTGTAGAACCACCTTTATCAGCAATGACAGGAAGTAATCGTTCTCTGAATGACTTTATCCGTCTTTCACATCATTATAGAGAAATTTTGGGCCCACTCTTCTTTACAGCATTGCTTCAGTGGCATTATACTAACATACACCTGAATGCTCCAGACCAGGAAGCTGTTCCAACTTCTGCTCTTATAGAGGTGCTCACACTTGCTGATGATCACTCAATCAAGTGCATTTGATTAGCAGCACCTGGCTGCTACTTACCCACCTAATTTCTATGGAAGCAATAAGGACTGCATAGAGTCCTGTAAAAACTTTCTTTTTCAGCTCACTATAGATCATTTTTCCGCCCAGTCATTTGGCAAAACATGAAATAGAAACTTTCAAAATAAAGGTATTTAAATTAAAATGTTTTGTGTTTTCAGGCTGTGCAGTTTTGCAGCAGTTCATGATATAGTCACAGCCTCTAATCTACTGATTTCTGTCCCTGAAACAGACTTTTCATCTGTCTGGTCTCATATGTACTGATTCTTGTCACAAATGTACACAAAGTGAGTATTTTATGCTTAAAAAGGGTGAACAAGTCCACACTTGGAGGCTGGAGCAGTCACTAGTGGAGTGAATCATACATGTCACAAATTTTTAGCTTCCTGCTGAAGGACCAATGAACTTTTGTCTTGGCAAGGAGCCCATATCGCAACAATTTGCAAGAACTCTTATTTCTCCTACAGTATTGGTCAGAATATAGTCCGACTTGCACACAATGATAAGCCGATGGGTCTTGAAGTAAAAGTCATTGGTTTCATGTGGGATATGAACTACAGTCTGTGATGTGAATATCTTAATCACTCCCTAATATGGACTGTTTTGCAGAAAGATTCATTTTGTGTCCATGTACATAAATTATTGGGTAGAAGTTCATGTGTTCTGTGTTGCATTTTTTTCATCATGGCCTCTGAAGGAAAAACAAAAAAACAATATTATACATATAAATATCATTGCAAAGGAATGCCCAGTATTAACACAGGTGTAGGTGATCTGGAGGCTTTTCGTTATCTTAGCGGGATCATGTGACAGGATCGCGTACATTACGGAGGTCTGCATCTTACAATGGGCTCCATGTGCTTTGCATGTGCTCCAAAACTCTTCCTGTCCCCTGAAAAAATTAGTTGAGAACAGAAGTAAAAGGAATTCTGTCCTGTGGTTTAAAATGTGATGTTTGAAATGCAGGGCAGAAACAATTCTAGTTCATGGTTATGGATGGCTGCCTCTTCTGAGGAATAGCGAGCTTGCTGATGGTGTGTGTGAGCTCTGGCTGCACAGTCTGTTTATTGCAATATTTTGGCAGTCGTAACCTTGGAGACTTCAGCTTTGCTAATTATTTCCATTCTCTAGTTCAGTCCAGAGCTAAGCTATCAAAGAAGCCCCCCCACCACAAAGTCTGTCAGTACCATCAGATGTCTTGAAAAGGAGCACAGAACGTACAGCTGTTTTATAGCTCGTCTTGCTTCGTAAAATAAATAAATAATAATTGTGCGTTTTGCTCAAGGACTCAAAAAGAACATTTCAAAAACACCTTCAGAAGTGCTAGCCCTGCCGTTTCAGGGCCAGGCCTCATTCTGCTTCAGCTTTTAAAACTGTTTTTAGGTAATTCAAATGGCAAGTTGCCTGTATTCCAAATCACTGTAGCAGACGCTTTCAGTAACTGCTGCTGCTGTCATCAGCTTTTGCCAGCGACACTGAAACATCATATTAGAGAATGAGAATGCGTGAACCGCTGTGACATAGTTTAGGCAAAGTTATAGAAGCAGAGTTTCGGGTTGGGAGTCATGTGATACCATTTCACTCTGGATACAGTCTTTATTACTATAAAAAATGCCCAAAGGAGGAGTTTAGTACTGTGGGAGGAGATGGGTGATTCCAGCTGTATCAGAGCAGAGATTCTGGTAACTACTTCCTTATACAGCAGACTCGCTAAAGTGAAAATAAAATGTTTTCAATGAGTGAAAATAAATGTTTTCAAAATTTGGACACCCTAACCCTGTATTTCAACCACAGGAACTTTCTCCAGGGACCGGCAACTTTAGAAGAGCTACACGGAGAAGGGCCTGCAATAAATTCCAGAGCATACTGATTTTGTGTACATGGACACAATTTAGGCAGATGGAAAGTTGTGTTTAGGAACACAAAATAATGTACGGAAATTTGTGTTGAGGTACATGGAAAAAAAATAGAAATTCCATGTCCAGCAACACAAGTTGGGACTATTAAATAACCCAGGCTATATAGAGATGGGTTATCCAGAGATATAATTTTACCCAAGGAAAAGTCCCTGTTAAGGGGTAGTACTGTCTGAAAGTTCATGAATACTGGGGATGAAGCCTACAGTTTATTCACATTTTTTTTAGTTGATCGAGAACTCATCATTTTATTTCAGTACCATCTCAAGTGTTTTGATTCCAATCTGCTGCCAACCACATTTGCAAAGCTTAAATCATGCACCAGGAGCATGATTTGAATTTCCTCCAAGCTTAGGCCCCAGTCACACAGGCCTAGAGACCGGTCAGCCACCAACTGGCAACCACCAATGCAACCGTTTGGCAAGTGGTTGCAGGCAGTTGCTAGCGTAATTAATGCTGCACCAAAAACCTGCTTGTGATTGCATTGGTTACAAGTAGGCTGCTAGCAGTAGTTTGCATAGAAGATGCCAACTTGTCTGCAAACACTTGCCAACTATGCACCAAGTGGTAGTGAAACTATGAAGAGAGTGATGCAAACCAGAAACCAAGACCTTCAAAGTCAAATCTATGCCTTCTGAAATGTGTTGGTTGCAGCGGTAACGCACAACTTTC
Organism: Cichlasoma orientale; assembly: GCA_034780415.1. NCBI lineage: Eukaryota > Metazoa > Chordata > Actinopteri > Cichliformes > Cichlidae > Cichlasoma > Cichlasoma orientale. The sequence goes on along the minus strand of JAVDPK010002911.1, from coordinate 113,773 downwards.
ACTTTAAAATCAATAAATTGTTAATAAGAAAACACAAGCATGGAGCATTAAAGATGAATTATTCCACGTATCGTTTGGAATTGATTAATTGAGTCAAATCTAAAAAATGAAGCTAAATTGTGAGTCTTTCTGTGTGATGCTTCTAAAATCACATGCTGATATGCTGATGATGCACATACGTTATAAGCATTTTCTTTGGTGAAAAAAACTATTGCTTGTTTTGTTTAATTCACTAATACAGTTCTCAGTCAGTGCGGCCACACTGATATACCACAAACCTAAAACCCAGGAGCCCGTCCAACCTGTACTCTTCCATTTAGCCTGAACAAACTCATGGAGAGTTTTCAGTTACACTGCAGTGAAGAAAGGTCACAAACATTCATGATTTTTTTTAGACAGGAAGCAGAGTTGGATAATCATCTCCCAAACCCCTGAAATCTGAAAATATAATCCCTTCCCCCTTTTATGTATTACCCTTAGTGATGACAACATAATTTTAGCAACTGATATTTGTTCATGACTCTGTGCCTTTATGTAAAAAGAAACCAGGAGCTGCAGATTGATCCGCTGACTGTAAAACAGATTACGAGGTCACCCATGAGGTAGCAGACATTGCACATGCAAAACCAGGTTATGAAAGGGAACCTATTCTGCTCTTCCTTGTTTTCTGCTTGTACAGTGGTAGATGTTCATGTTAGCCAAAGTTTCAAATAATGAGGATGAGGTCAGCATGCAGAACCAGTCAAATACTGTGAATCATGCAAACGCTACTCTTGCAGAGTCCAAGAATGAAAAAAAAAAATGGAGTTGGAAATTAGCTTACTTTTCCCCATTTTCCCATATTTATTCAGTCAAAAATATTTATGTGGCTGCAAATTTGGACCGCAGCAGGATTAACTTCTTACCTATTGCTATTTATAGTTATGGATATATAGTATCGAGCTTTAAAAGCATAATTTTTGTTTGTCGCTGTATTAGGGAAGTGACTGCTTTATTGGACAGGTACATGCCAGTAACACATGGCTGTAGCAACTAGCTCAGCTTACTGGAATCACTGAGGGGCACCTCTTCACCTTGTTTGTGCTTTTTGTGCCTTTTGGGGCATTTTAAATGAAATATCTGACACCTAATAACAGGCTGCTAGCTAATTAGCTGATAACAGCCAACACTCCTCTATCTCATCCAAATAATTTTACTTCTGCACCCCCCAAAAAACCCAAGATGGCGTTGGCTAAAATGGCAAATTTGAGGCAGAAAGTGACTTTGTCCTGTGCTTCATTCACTGTTCTGCAGCAAATGATTTAGCCTCTTTTAAAAAAGGGCAGTAAACATGCGGAACTTGTTTATTTATTAATAATAAGAATATTAAAGAAATAGTTTAATTGTAAAAGAATGTGAGGCTCGCCTGTTAACATACTGGCTGTCCGTTTAGGACATGCAAGTAGTCAGGCAGTGACTCTGCATGCAGATTAATACGGTTTACTTTTTAACCAACCAGCTGCCAAACTAGGCTGTAAACAAACCAGCGGGGGAGAACCCAGGATTTACACATATTGATTCCCAGATTGCTCTCCCTTTAACAACATTCTGTGTGATGATAAACAGGCAGCAACTCGCAGTGCTTGCAGCCAGTGTCCCGATGTTTCCTCTATCCTTCAGTTTCCAGAGAAAATATGGCTGATGCTTCTTGTGAGTCTTGTTGCTCTGTGGGACTCTGGGGGAATTGGCAGACATGGTTTCTGGGCAGGGCCAACAAGAAAACATCTGTCTTTCTCATTAGCTCTACTCCAGTGTCACGAACCCCCTCGTCTCTCTCTCTCTATAACAGACACGCAATTACCTGGCGCTTTTTGCACCCTGTGAACATGGCACACAGCCGTTTCCTGCCACACAAAAGCGGGTTTAGATGTGTGTGTGTGGCAAAAGCGGGTTTAGAAAACTCGCATTTTAATTGGCTGCATAAAGATAAATGTAAACTGACAACTTTCTGTTTTTGAGTTGTCATGATGTTTTTTATTACATTGATATCCAGATTATGTTGTTTGAAAATGAAACGTAATTCTGTTGGAAACTCTCTGCTATTCTTTTCTCTCTCTTACATGTAGATGAATTATTGGCTCATTTATAGCCTATTTCAATGACTTCTTGCAAATGTGAACAAATAGTAACCTCCAGGGCTGTAAAATGAAGCCAACACGCAGGTGCCAAAAACTGCAATTCCTCAACTGGCCACTTGGGGCTGCCTCAAAAAGTGAGTCAATCCCCACAGATTTTCATTAAAATGCCAAACTTTTACAACACATATAAACGTGCTTAGAGACTAGCAGAACAAACAGTTTGGGTCTCTAAGCTTGTGTCTTTTTCCATGGTAACTGTACAGAGGGTGATTACTTTAATATAAATCACCTGTTGTATTAATGCCCAATGCAATTAAGGGTGTGGCCACTTTAATTTACTTTGAGTGGGTATCATGTTGCCTTGTGGAGGGATTTTTGTTGGTTTGTTTGTGTTTTGCTAGTGTGTTGTTAAAATTGCACTGATGCACCTTGTTAATCAAGCTAGCTAGCCAGGGTTAGCATTAGCTAGTAGCTCCCCTGATCTACATTCTTGTCTGAATACGGTCCTATGTGGCTTAAAAATGAAAAATAACACAAAACAAGATAGTGACAGCCAAAATCCCGGAAACTGACGTCCACAAATTAAAGGAGGATATCATGGTGACTATGTCCATCTTTCATATACAGTCTATTGACTTTGCTTCTGTGGCAAGATAAATTATTTGATTGTATTAAAATTTTTGATTTTATTAAAGTACTGTAGGTTGGAGTGAAAATAAGAAGCCTCGTTGTAAGGCTTTTATTTATATTGAAGTATTGCTTCAGAATCAGATGTAAAACTTATTGGCACTGTAGGCAAATTCCATGTTCCCATCGTAAGTCAAGAGGTGCTGACCGCAGATTTCTTTCTAAAATTACACTCTAGGTTCCCAATGATGACCACCTACAATCACGACCACCCACAGTGGCTGTCACACTCTGACACTGCTTTTTATCTCTCTTTGTGTGCTTGTCGCTCAAGACGATATAATTAAAGATGTCAGTAATTACCTAAGAAACACATGTAATGTAATCTTCAAATGCAGTTTCTTGACTTCAGTTTCCCTTTGGAAAACAATTGTAATAAACTCTATTCTTGCTTTTAATTGCCCAGTAAAAAGTGCCCTGTTTGGTGCCCCAGAGACAGCAATAAAGTGGCACTTTTATGGTCTTTCTTAGCGACCACTTCTGAAGAGAAGCAAAAAGAAAAAAAAAGAAAAATCACCTACAAACAAGCAAAGTCATTTTTTCTTATCTCCTCCTTGGCATCTTTAACTGTGAGTCAGAGTAAAGATAATCACATTTTAAGACAGATAGAAAGAATCACTGGAAAGTATGAGCGCTTGTGAACATGGGTGTAGTTCTCTCACAGCCACAAAGCCTGTGAGAGGATGGTTATGGGAGAGGGCTGACAAAAGGGGGAGGAAAATTAGGCTCGCCAGCATTCTTCTCATTTAAAGCTGTAACTACACAAAAAAAAAAGCACTCTTGCAGTCAGGGCTGGGTCTGCTTGCTGCTTACAAGGAGAGGCACTCTTGTATTCATGGTGGTGCAGTGATAACCTGAGCACCTTTTTTTTTTTTTTCCTTTTCATCCCTTTTCCCTTTGCTTTGCACACAAGGAAGGCTCATGTATTTCTTATAGACATGGAGAGCTTTGTGCACTTAAGGACTTTCCTTTTTCTGGTGGTCTCCATTGCTCAGGTTTTGATTGTTTCATCTCAACCCAGCGGTAAGTGAACCCAATCAGCTGTTTATTTTAACAGCTATTGCTGTTGGTTATAATGTGCGAAGGTGGCTGACCTTCAAATATTGACTTGGACTTTTTGTGCAGGCATGTGCAAACTTTGAAGCACAAGCTGAGTTTGGCTGTAGAAACTCATGTTGATTAATTTTTATTGCAGAAACTTAATTAAGTGATCTTTTGATTTAGGAGAGGCTGCTGCTTTAGATAGACAGGTTTTTGTGTAAGATGTCTGAATTCTCCTTGCACACCACAACTTCATTTGCTCTCCTGACTTGTTTTGGTGTGGACGACAAACCTTTCCCAGTCACTGAGCACTCTTGCAGGCATAAAGATGATTTATAAGAAATGAAAATCTTGTGGATTATTTGCAAATGGCAAAAAAGGGAGAGGGGAAAAAAAAAGCTGTGCATGTCAGGAAACAGCCCAGTGGAAATCTGTCAGTGATTGCGAGTGATGTCACCCTGAGGCAGTGAAAATGTGCAGAGCAGGGAAATGAGGACCTTTGTGGTGTTGCGTTACTTCTGCACCATTCTACCACTTTGGAACATTCATTAAGCAACGCCACAACCCCCACCCCCCCTCCTTACATTGTACATCTGCAAAAAGAATCTCAGCTCACGCGCCTTTGAGGGACCACATGGACACATGGTACATGTTAATTCAGGGCAGATGTGAGGAGCAGAGATGCTGCTGGAGTCACTGAGACTGCGGGGCTGCTCATGCCTCCAGCTGGCGAGGCTGCGACCTGGAACACCTGAGTGATCTTGTTTTACTTGCACCGCGTTTCCAGCTTCTTCTTTTTTTTCTAACCGGAGGGTTCGATCTCTTGTGTCGTCACAGTTTCCGTTTGTGATGTCACGGGGCACACCGAGCGCTGGAAAGCTCATATGATGGACGCCTGATAGAGGGTGAAGTTAAAAGCTGTTTTTCCATTAATTATATCATTAACCAAATTGAGTTGGCTGTTCTCTTTGGGTCCAGTTTCATGTAAAGCAGAGACTGCTGTGCAATAGTGGGATGCTGCATAGAGCACCACCCTGTGGTGAAAGCACAAAGGAATCCAACACTGATGCTCAGTTTGATTTTCTCTGAATTAAAGATCTGAGGAGACTCAGCTGTGCAGCTTTATGTTTCTGCTGTTTTAACATTCCCAGAAAAAGACTTAATGTCATTTATTTTAATATAAGTTTGTGCTCTTAGAAGGTGTGTTTTAAGCATCTCTCTACCCTGGCTGGTAAAATCTCTGTTCATATTTGTTCATATTAAACAGCACTCGAGCTTGCATACTTTTTCCATGGAATTTAGGTGGATGAGGTGATTGCATTTCAACCAAATAAAAACTTTGGAAAGTCCGTGGTTTTTGTTGACTAAGGGAAAATGTGGTTCGAGGCTCTGTGGAACAATGTACTTGTGTCTTTATGAGGGGGCTTTAAAGAGACAGTGAGCGGCTCTGTTTGTATGGTTTTTGTATGGGATTCGTTCCATTTCGACTCCTTTGGCTGTAAGAACAGTTTGCAACAAGTCCTCAAACTATTTTAATGTTTGCTCTTAACGTCTGGAATGACTCATGAAAGAACTCCTGAATCAACACACAGGATTCTTCTACTGTAAAAAAAAAAGCACAGAATGCACTTGGCTAGGGTTACAATAAGATCACTCACTGAGCTCAAATACAGTCTTTTTCCAAATTAAATACAGGATTAAAAGGTCAATTTTTAACTGGGTGCTTTTTCCCCACCAGTAGACTGAATATAAAAGTTTAATGTAGCCACTGGGATCTCACCCACTGGTTCTTGTCTCGAAGCCTGGAGCTGAGCAACTTGGCCATCTCCAGCTTGGTGTTTTGAAACCGGATGTAGCAAATATAGGGTGCATGAGTGGGGGGGACTAAGAAACGCTCATACAGTAGCAACTTGTCAATCTAATGGCCAACCGCATAACATGCTTTATCGTCCTTTTGAGTCAAAAGGGGGCAGTAATTTAGTAAAATAAACACCATGCTGTATTCAAAGAGACTTGAAACTAGCAACTGAGGCTGTAAACTCATTAGGAAAGTGTTCACTGAGGTCATAAATCAAGGAAGCTAAAGTGCTGCTTTCCCATAAATTTCTTTACAATCTGGCTTCATTTTGCGCTGCCCCCTGCTGGCCGTTGGAAACAATGCTGACATGAGGCACTCTTGCTTCACTTTTAGCATCCAAAAAAAATCCTCAAAAGGTAAATTCTCCAATGCAAAATCTCAGAAAATCAAAGCACAACATTTCATATTGATAGTTTACTCCATTTAGTTAGAACATTTACGGAGAACTGTTGTCCTGTATACCCTCCTTTTTCTGAGAATTAATAAGGAGTCAGTAAAAATACACTGAGGTTACTGGGCTCCGATTTTTTGGTGGAACTCAAAAAATATGATGCTTTGAAGACAAAAAAAAAACATGCTCAAAGCAAATATTGAACATTTTAGTCAATACAGCTCTAGATTAGAGACATATGCCTGCACATGTGTGGAAAGTTTGCTGCATAAGAACACGGGTTGGAAAAGTGAGATCAAGGAGCAGACTTTAAGCTCACAATTGGAAATGGTGACGCCAGCGTGGATCAGCAGGATAAAAGGAAAATCTATAGCGCCGGCCTCAAAGAACACCTACAACCTGTGCTGGAAGAAGCAGAAGTGTTCAATAATATTTGTAGGAAAGTTTAAGGATGTGAACATGGAAAAAAATAGCAATAAAATACTGACTCCAATAACAAGAAACAGAAGCCTGTGCCCAGAGTTTTAGCCAAGGAGAGGGAGTCGTGTGTGTGTGCGCGCGCGTGTGTGTGTGTGTGTGTGTGACCACCCCTTCCACACACTGACAGAGCTGTAAAACATCTTCAAAGATGGCACTTTGCGCCTCACATCAAAGACGCTCAACACCCAGTCCCCGTGACACCACTGGCTCGCTCTGAGTGCACGAGCACAGTTACATTTGTCTCATCATCACCAGGTTTTTCATTTTCAGCACATCCAAAAACTCAAAGCGTCTCCAAGCATCCCCCCCCCTGTTGGAGAGAAAACATTTAGCAGAAAGCAAAAAAAAAATCTGGTACTTCAAATCAACAGACCAATATGAGGTCATCCTGCCTCCCAAATTGGTTCCAGTTGTTGTTGCCACATCAGTGACATCGCAACAAATGGGCTGTTTTCTACCAAAGCTGAAACGTCCAAACATGTGAATTCAACCAGGTCCACAGACGGCTTTGATTAGAAACACATGCTGCATTTTTGAGCTATGACTTGATTACACGCCTCTTTTCTACCAGAATTA
>JAVDPK010002911.1:89876-106592 GCA_034780415.1 Cichlasoma orientale | reverse complement strand
CCCCCCCCCCCCCCCCCCCCCCCCCCCCCCCCCGGCCTCACCAGGTTAGACATTCTCTTACATTGTTTTAGTCACGTGTTTGACGAGGTTTTACCAGTGAAATGTCTGGCTGTGAACACGGGATGTGTTGGTGGCAGAGACAGTGGAGCTGATTAGGATTTTTCATGCAGGACTGCACCATGGGAACCACTTATAAACTAAAGTATTGCAGTCAGCAACTGGAGGATTCGGGGGGGAGGATGACTTCCAGATGTAAAAAAAAAAAAAACAGTATTTGGCAGTATTTGGAACATATAAAAAAGTCTTATTTGGAAGGGGAGGAAGTTAAACGGCCGGTATAAAGCGATGTGTGAGTATTGCTTTAGGTAAACCATGAGCCACCAAGTTTCACATCCGTCAAAGCTAAAGTCACCCTAAACAGTCTGAGCGGGACGTCTTATCTCCTCTGTCTTTACAGGTTCAAGTTAAAGTAACTGTTTGTTCAAAGGCCGTGCAATTATGGCTCCTCCTGACAGGTTTCCTGCCACTTGATTGGCACTTGCTCACCCATCTGTCCTGTGATCCTCTCAGCTCGTCTATGTAGGCGGAGGATGACAGGGCAGACGGTAAACACAGAACGGGCTCGTGCTACAATTGTCCTAATGTAATTATAATTGACACCCGTCTTTGTGGTAGTCGCGAAGCAAGAGCCGGGCCACTAATTCACAACTTGTGTGTCACAGTTGAATAAATAAAACTAATTTTAATTCATGTTTACGCTGCCTTAAACATAGTTGTAAAGTGCTACAAAGTGTAACGCTTTAAAATTAAAGGTGCGCTGTGAGTTTACCGGCGTTGCACTGCTCATGCAACGTCGAGCACATTTCACGCGACATATTTGCTCCTTTCCATCATTTTTCTGTCATTTACTCTCATATGGCCACAGTTTTCCACTAATGAGGTTTGAGCCAAAAGTTCAGGCTTTTGGATGCTTTTTTTCCCCCAGTCTTGGCTCTGCATGATGTCATACATACTGCTGTTCAAACCTTCTGATCGCAAAGGGGCAGCCAGTCAGAAGAAATATGGCTAAATGGCTTCTTTCAGAAGATGGCTAAACTGAGGGGCTGCACCACAGCCCAGTGTAAGATAAATAAGAGTTATTTTGAACCGTGAATCGTGCAAAGCTACTTTTGATAGCGATATAGGCAGGCACCCTGATATTAATAGTGAGTATAACAATCTCAGCTTTTTCAATATCATTGTTTAATTTGTTAAGTGACACACAAAGAGGTCAGATTTAGGGTGTCCCTTATGGTATGAGATCATGGGAACGAAGCAAAAACTGCAAGATGGTTTTCGTTCTACTGGTCTACTTATCCTGAGCAATGATTTCTATGTGGTTCACATGAAGCTTTCCATCTGAGTGTCAATAAATATCCCAGGGATGCCATCAGTTTTTAATGTTCCATCCATCCATCTGGGTCTGGGCTGCGGAGGCAGCAGTCTAAGCAAAGAAGCCTAGACCTCCCTCTCCCCGGCTACCTCCTCCAGCTCAGGGACACCGAGGCATTTCCAAGCCAGAAAAGAGATTTAATCTCTGCAGTGTGTCCTGGGTCTGCCCCGGGGCCTCCTCCTGGTAGGATACCTGCAAAATACCTCTTCTAGGAGGCATCCAAGAGACAGCCGAGCCAAATGCCCGAACCAAGGAAGCAGAAATATTTCAGTACCAATCAAAATTTTACCAAACAAAAAGTCTGTTTTACAACCCTGGAGACGTGAAGTTTGTAAGAAGTCATAGCAGTAGTTTAAAAATTGAGCTTCATTTTGAGAAATGTAGGATCCATTCTTTTAGTGCTTTCACAAAAGATGCTTCATGTTCCATCCAATCGTTCGTAATCTGTCGTCTGTGAGTTCCCCAGCTTTAAGTCAGTGCAATACTAAACTGCAGGAGTAGGCCTTTAATCGGTCATAAAAGGAATGATTATAAGCTTTTAGACAAACATTATCTTTCTCAGCAATTAAAAAGTAATATAGTCCATCACAAAATGCCAGGAAAACAAACACGGCCTTCGTGATAATGCTTTTGAGAAGTCAGCGGTTGCTGGTGTGTAGCCTGCTCAGCAAGTGTTGATACAGCTGGTTGTAGTTTTTCCTGGAGATCAGGGGAACTTTTACCCTCTGGAGCTTATCCTCTGCAGCCTGGCAGTTCTCGGCGTAATGCAGCGCTCCCCGTGAACATGTTCTCTGTCTCTCCTCTGGTGACTGTTTAAAACCTGCTGTAATAGCTTTCAGGAGATGTTACATCCCATCTGTAAACCTTTCTTTATCTGTGGTGAAGTGCTTTGGCCCAGGTGACGATTCTGTGAAATCACATCGCAGTTGCTGTGGAGCGAATCGCCCGATTGTAACGCTGGCGAATGCAAAACTATTGTAATACACACTAGAAAGATAATAATTTAAGTTTGATGACATTTCAATAACTCCAGCATTTTTAAATGAAACTTTTAAAAGCAACACGGCCTCGAGTCTTCAGAGGTGCGGTTCTAAAGTTGACGGAGAGCTTTGAGAACTGAAGAACCCTGAAACATCTTCAAGAACCTACAAAAGACATCTGGTTGCATTAAACTCCAGCGCTCCAGACAACTATGACCCGGATGACTGAGAACTTACAGAAACATATTCTCAAGTCCTACCATGACTTGTTTGAATGCCACAAAATGGTGACAGTCGGCCATAATTGCAGGTTGTGGCCTGACCTAAATTCTAAGCCGAGGCCGGGCTGTGTATATTACGACTGAAGAGGGTGACTAAGTGGCGCTACGTGGGTTACAAGGGTTAGCAATGCGGCCCAAGACATGCTGTTAACAACTTGTTGGACAGCTGATTGACTTCACAGTGAAATGCCTCGTATATGTGCGGCGCAGTGCCCCGAGGTACTTTCAATCCAGGCGGCCGTGGAACTGAAGCAGCTGGAAATACTGCAGATTACTGCGTTCTGTTAAAAATATATTGCACAAACAGTAAAACAAAGTACTTTGTGATGGAAGTTTTTTTTATTTCTAACTGAATGTCTCAGTTCAGTTGGATCACATGTTTAAAGACTTGAGCTCTGTAGTTTTATAGCAAAAAAAAAGACAAGCTCAAAAATATTTTTTTCAGTAGTTGCAGTAGTTTTGTAAAAAGGTGAACACAGCTACATCAATGTCACCCATTGGTTATTTAAAGTAGGCACCTATTATACTAGACATGTGGCCATAATTTACAAAGCTAGCATCATGCTTTATTAAATAATATTGAAACTAGAGAACGAGACCATAAACCCATCAGATAATTTACTTAAGTGAGCAGTAGGGTCATTTACTCACTGACTTCTATACAGTCTCTCTGCTTTTTGCCCACTGCCGACCATTGGAACAAATACTGCAGTTCATGACAGTAAAATTAGACAAAGACTGAACAAGTATGGCTTGCTTGGAAGGGTTGCCAGGAATACATCTCTTCTCCCTAAAATGAACACGGCAGCACCTGAACAAGACCGGAACAATGTCCTTCGAGACCGAAGTGGAGATGTTTGTCCATAATGCTCAGCACCGCGTTCGGAGAAAACCAAACACACCAAATCAGCACAAACACCTCATACCAACTGTCACACACAGGACCTGAGCATCTCGCAGTCAGGAAGTCCTCTATTCCAGAGTTAGGTGTGAGGCCATCTGCCCAACAGCTAAAGCTCGGCCCAAACTGGGTCGTGCAACAGGGCAATGATCCCAAATCTGCAACAGAACAGCTGAAAAAGAAAAGAATCGAGGTGGTTGAACAGATTGTGTGTGCCTAAGTCAGTTTCAAAGACAAAAGCATCGCTATAGGAATAAAAGCATTTACAGCTTAAAAATTATCCAGCATTATTGTACTGTTAAGTATACTTGGGGTTGACCAGCAAGGTTGACAGTTAGCACCAGGAGAATCTCCTTCATCTCAGCCTTTTGAAAATCGATTATAATCTCTCTGGTGTTTTGTGAGGCCGGCTGGATTTACCACTTTAATGTGAGGGCCAAACCGAGCTCCTTTTCTATTGGACTTTAAAGGTTAAGTAGAGTTCGGGCACACACTGGGTTAGAGTCTTTTCTTATCTTCCCTTCCAGATCTCATCAGAGGGTATGATGTTTATTCTAATGTCATCTATGATTAAAGTCATAGTTTGCGCAGCAGATGCGTGCATTATCTGGGAGAAGCATCAGAAACCATGAAAGACACATTAGACTCTGATTCTGGGTGTTAAAGACCTGCTTTATTTCCCCACGTTTCTTATTTAGGTTATTATGTGAAGGGCTCGCATCATGTCCAGCGGGGAAGCACGTTTTTTGGGTATAAAAAAGGGTGCATTCTTTTACACAAAGTGAAGTCTGTGCTGTCCACTGGCCGCAGTCAGTCAGTGTTCCCAAACAGACGTGTCTCACATTGAGCCAGACCAGCGAGATGTGGAAATGTCTGCTTGTTGTCGGTGACTCATCGCCACCATTTAACCTCAATGGTTTTAGCAAATGGGTGAAATGCTTTTGCAGAGAAATTGCCAAAAGAGACAAAGTTAATGAGAACGAATGAAACCGGTGAAGCCAGCATTAAATATTTTAAAAAAAAGAAGATCTTGGCTGCATTCTCAGGGTCAGCTAGCAGCCTTCACACATCCAGCTTCTTTTTCTGCTCTGGCATTCAGTTGTTTACAGCTCGTTGTGGAAAGTTAGTACATTTCATCCAGACGAACAACAAACTCAGATGCTGGCATGGTAATTTACACTGTGCTGGCTTTAAAATTATATCTATATGAATGACATTAAAAGTGGCATTTTGCATTTTTGTAACCATGCTTCAAAACGAAAGGACAGGCTCGTGCAGGATAACCACGTAATTGGTGTGTTGTATAGATATTTTCCGCTCAGGTTTCACTTAATCAGACATATCAGTGTCACACAAACAAAGGTTTAAACAGCCTGAAGTCTGTTGTGCCACTCTTTATTTACCTTGGCTAAATAAGAGCACTAAGTGGAGGCTTTGAGCCCCTTTGAGTTTCCTTCAATCCCTCACTGCCTATTCTTTCTAAGCCTTTTACTGATGTGGCCCACTGTTCAAAGAGAAGGGAGGGTTAAGTTTTAAATACAGGCTCTTTTCATCATAATTTTATGATGAAAATTTCTACAGGATTGGGAGGGGGGGGCACTGAAGGGGAAGGAAAGTCCTGGCAAAGCTGCAGATCAGAGAGGAAAAGGAGAGAGGGCTGAAAGAGAAAGGAGGAGGAAGAGGCAGGGACAGAGGATAAGAGAGAAATTCAGTAGAAAGAGAGAGGGAGGAAAAAGAAGCAGCAGTGAGAATGTGAAAGGTGGAGGAAGTGGGATTGAGGGGAACCCAGAGGATTGTTTGGGACATGTGATCAACAGCAGATACCTCCCTGTGCATGTCGCAACAGGCTCCAGGATAGGAAGCTATGATAGAAAAGTGGCTGCTATTAATTGTGATTAATGGGCTAATGGTCTTTTTCATAATGTAACTATGAAAATTCAGTCAGCTGGTGATTTGCTCCACATTTGTAAAGGAAAAAAACACTTCACTGTAGCTTTAAGTGGTGGGAGAACGTCTTTGAGATTTCTGCGACTCACAGCTGTCGATGACATATTCGATAAAGTATGCATCTGTTACTGATAGAAGGGAGGGGTTTAAGCAAACAAAGTGCAGCAGAACTGCCAAGAAATGATTCGCTGCTGGCGAAAATAAACTTTTTCATTGGTTGATGCACTTTTTGGTGTTTTGCCATAAAGTCACAAGGATCTGGGTGGGAATATTCCCCTCATACTTCTGTCATTAGAGAAAAATGGGTCACTGTGTGCAGTAAGTGTTTGTATCTAAGAGAGCATTCGCTTATAAGGAGATTCAACAGCAGTCGTTTTTTCATTTATGAGATTTCTATTGTGAGATTTTTTTTGGCAAGTCACTAAGGTGACAGGAGACCTGACTTTTAAATAGCTGCGCCCCTCCCCATTTGATTACAATATACAGTGAGCAGGTGTTGGTTAAGTGTGTCATCATTACAGTGTGTAAGCACAGTTCCATATTGGAGTATACACCAGAGCTGCTGATTGATTGAGAGGTGTCGCTCATAGTAACTGCACAGTTTAACCAAACAAACATGACAAATAGGAGTTTTAAATGAATTAGCTTTAGCTCAGGTTCAGCTAACAAGCTTGGAACCGATTACTTGTGTAACTTCCGTTGGGGATATTTGCAAAATATGCATTATGCAGTTATGCACATTTGAATCAGTCGAGAAGGAAATGATAAAAATGGGCCTGCATCTATTTGGAAAATCCCTCATAGGGAACATGATTTACGCTGCTTTAGCCTGCCTGCTGTTGCTACATGCTGCAAACCACTTTGCAACCCACCTCGTCAAGGTGGGTTTTAGGTTTTCCTGCCGTGTTTCAGTTAGTGTCGTGTCTGATGCCACTGATGTCTGCTCTCTTCTGTATAGTGGCACTGTCTGAGATAAGTTTATGTAGCAGAGATCATCACAATCAGTGAATTTTCTCTTTTCTGTTTTCAAAACTTGCAAACCAACTGCTATCTAGCCAGAATGAATGGATGGTTACATACTGACACTATAAGGGTGTTTATAGTAGGCTGCACAGACACTCAGTGAGGATTACAGTTATCCTTTAAAGACAAATATGAGCTTCTTGTATCCTTTTGTTGTTTTGTCAGGTTTCCCTGTTGTTGATGAATTATAGTTAATCCAAGCCTAATGATGATCGATGCCATACATATTAATTTTATCTGCAAAACCAGACCCAGACAGTCAGGCTCCAGCAGTTTCATAGATGCAACCTTTTGGAGACAGAACCATGTGGCCACTCCTGCCCTGACCTTATCACCCCTTTCTGTCTGTGCCTCCAGCATTTACTAAAATGCAGGCTGCAGTAAAACTTCAAGGGCTTCATTTAGCAAAAAGGAGAAAGTGATAAATTGTGTGCGTCCCCCCAGGGCTTCAGCTAAGTGATGTCACCACAGGGAAGAGGCCTCAGCGTCGACCCCCCCTCAGGCTCCATGCTCACTTATCTGTCCAATCCTTACCACAGTCCGGTAAAACAGCTGCACTGTCTGTCTCTGCAGCAGCTAATGTGGTTCGTACCTGCAAGGAGCCGATCGCTGGAAACTAGCCAAGCTGCTGAGCCTCTGGGATTTCAATAACAGATGATTCCACTTGGTGCGCAGCTGAAATAGTTCACATGAAATGAAGTCATGGTTTCCATTTCAGAGATGATACTAGAATAATGTTGGATCAATCTTATCTCAAAATGTTTTGAGGAGTTTTTTGGCCTAAACGTGGGCTCAGGCAGTGTTTTCCTTTCAGATTCAGACACAGATCTCTGCTTCCAAAGGAATCTTCCCGTAACACTGGCTGTGTGTTTGATTCTTAGGGCTGGAAGCCATTAGTAAAATTGTATTTCTGTTAATACAATCACGTCACGTTAATTTATAACAAGGGTCTTCCAGCAATGTTTTGAATAGAACATGACTGCGCTGAAAAACTTCTAGAAAGTGCTGCAGCCTTTGAATTTGCTACCTTAACACCTTCAAAAATTCCTCAAACTTTCATGTAAAGGTTTTAAAATGAAGGCAGATCTTTACGGATATGATTAAAGGGTCTGTAGACTGCATTAAAAAAAAGAGCACGGGGAGGAAATTAAGAGTATAAAATGAAAAACTGTGGGGGTGTGGAGAGAGTTCATAGAGATATTGTGTCCTTTGATAGCGATAAGGGGAAAGAGAGGGAGATGGGAGAGCTTGAGGGGGATATGAGAAAACACAGGCTAATGCAGAGGGAAAAGTGGGATTTAAAATGGAGCCTCCGGCAGCCGTGGGCTTTGAGGAGAGGATGCAGCGTCCTTAAACTGCTGTAGTGCAGAGGTCAGACAAAATGTGGAGGCAATAAATCTCTCTTGCCTTCAGGCGTGCTCCTTGCCACAAATGCAGAATGCATAAAAAAGAAAAGAAAGAGAGAAAAAGAAAAAAACTCAAAGCTCTTCCTCACCTGAGGAATGATAGCGGCTGAGCATGTGTGTGCCATCATTCAGCTTGTAAACTGCTTGAAGTGTTTCAAGATAAAATGTCCTTGCTACTCTCCGGATTGTGATGAAATGCTGCACCTATACCAGCAGCTTTGTGTACACTGGAAGAAAGTTTGTGCACGACATTGCCGCTGTCTTATACAGCGAATGCGCAACCTATATTTATCCGTGTCGCCGCATATTGAGGATGATGCAAAGACAAGGGAGAGAGAGGAGACAGGCACATTATGCCAGTACCACAGTCTGCACATGAAAATGCAAACAGATGGTGTGAGCTGAGGACAGCGTGTTTAAAATTTCAGAGCGTGGATTTTACAGCGAAACTGTTGGTTAACCCGAAAAGCATACTTTCTCTCTAACCCCGACAGCGGCGTCTAACCATGCAGATCTTTTCAGATGAAGTTTATTTACTGGTATTATCTCAGTAACAGAGAAATAAACAGCAAGAAGTCAAGAAGTCTGTGAAAAAAAAATGAGCAGCAGCATGTTTTTGCCTAGAGTTCTGCTGATAGACTGTATATAAAAGATGGCGACTTCAGGCTGTTTTAAAGCATTTTGGTTGCACTCGTCTTGTTTCTTCTGAACCAAAAGTGATCATATTTGGGGAAGAAAGAAGTTTGGTTAGGAAGGTGCATCAGTGGACTCTGGGTGCACTGCACAGATACAGAGATGTAGTACGTAGTGCTAGCATATGAATAAAAACCAGTAACGTTCTCCCCAAACTGAAGCACAGACTTCTTTGATTATCATATTATCCCTGTTATTTATGGCTAATATGGCAGCATAAACACGAGGTGATGCCAAGCTTACAGCAATCAGATACTTGTGTTGGCATACACCTTTAATTGTGCACAACCTTAAGCCTTAATGTGATTTTGATGGATGAGTTACAGCCCCAGATATCTGTGCACGATGTCTGAACTTCTCATAAGGACTAATTCAACTAAGTAGGTTCAAATTGTTGACACTAGTTCCATTAGGTGCAGCATTAGTTAAATATTAGACTGTGAAAAAAAAAAAACATCTACAAACTGTGTCATGCATTAATCCTGGGAAGGATATAACTTTCTCATTGCCCTACACAGACCTGGTTTCATCTGGCAGTGCTTTCGGTCGATTTAGCCGATGCTGATATCGCAAAATCAAAACCTCAGTAATTCTCACTGATAACAAATGGCTAAGTGACTCCAGCAGACATCAAACAGTAATGCTTAAACAGTCCAGTCACATGCTATTCAGTTAAATTTATGCACAAAAAAGGACTTGTATTACAGTCATAATAGAATCGACGTGGAAAGAGCGCTACGATGTTACCAATTTATCAGTGTTGGCGAGTACGGCATTCATCCATCAAGGAGGAGGATGAGACTAAATCAGCCAGGAAAACCCTGCACTCTCCGCTTCATTAAATCCTTTTAATCAGAGCTTTATTAGACAAGTTGCTTGTAAATAAATTGCTCTGGCAGCTGTGCCAAAGCTTGGAGTGGGAACTAAGCTAAGAATGGAAGATGAGCATTAATAAAACAAGGCAGATGCTAAAGCTCTACAATTCATTTTGAGTTAAAGTCTCTCGCAGTTGCCCAAATTCCAGATTGCCCTTTGCTAACATTTGGTTTACAAGCACAAAGGCCTCAAACACTAGCTCTCTTTGTATTTCTCTGTGTTTTAATCCCACAGCATGAACAAATTGTGCTGGAGAGAACTTTCCTCTCAGTTTTTCTGTGTACACAATCCAGAGTTTATTCCTGCACATCTGGCTGTATGTTCAGTTGATGTAAAACACCAGGGTGCTCTGACCCCTTGTATAAGTTAACAGTCTGCTCTGGTAAACTGGAATGTCTGACATCACCCATTTTCCTTTGCCGCATACCTGCTTTTACGAGGACCAGCCATTACTATTTATTTATAATAATAGTGCTGCGTGCCCCTGATTGTAATTTCAGTCAGGACCACTCTGGTCAAAAGGGGATTGTTATTCCATCTGATATGGCTTCCTGCATATCGGAAAGCTGAGGCACGCATTCCCACCTTCCATGCACATACATGAAGCAGCAGTAAGATTAAGCAGTTACACAAAGTGTTCACAGAACTCTAAGCAGTCTTGTGAAAAATGGAGTACACCCTATAGGAACTAAGAGGGCAAGTAACAGCCAGGTGTTGCTAGTCACATTACCTTGATTAAATCAGCAAGTGCGAGCACCTCTATAGAAGTTTTAGCAGTTTGCACAAATAACAGGACGTCTGTGGTCTTGTCAGACAAGTCCAAAGGGCAGACAAGACCAAGATGGAGATGTTTGGCCATAATACACAGCACCACATCTACAGAAAACCAAACACAGCACCTCATACCAACTCTCAGCACGGTGGAGGAGGGGTGATGATTTGGGCTTGTTTTGCAGCCACAGGGCCTGGGCACCTCAGAGTCATTGAGTCAGCTATGAACCCCTCTGTATACCAAAGTTTCCTGAGTCAGATGTAAGGCCACCTGTCTGACAGTAAAATTGGGTCATGCAACAGGACAACGATCCCAAGCACAGCAGCAAATCTCCAACAGAACGGCTGAAAAAGAAAAGAATCCAGACCTCTACCTGATTGAAATGCTGTGGTGAGACCTTAAGAGAGCTGTACATAAACGAATGCCCACAAACGTGAACTGAAGCAACGTCTTAAAGATGCACGGGCCAAAATTCCTCCACAACAATAGGGGAGACTGATAAAGTCATACGGAAAATTACTGTAAATTATTGCTACTAAAGGTGGTTTTACAAGCTACTGAATCATGGGGTGTACTTAGTTTTTCACAGGACCACACAGACTCTTTTTCAGGACTGTATGGCACTGATTAAGTCAGAAAGCAACTGAAAAGGAGAAGCTGGGGTGGTGGTGGGTTGCAAAGTGGCTTGCAGAGGCAACTGCAACAGAATGCAGACTAAATAAACTTATATGGTGGGTCTTATGTGAGATTTGAGATGATGATGTGCAGAGTTGTATCAGCTAAGTCCTCTAAGCTAAGTTCATATGGGCTGGCACTGCGATCAGCTGTTATCACCTACAGTGATCTACCATAGCCTGCCTGAGCTAACGCTACACTACACTACAGCTTGCACTGATTATTTAGAATTTCATGCTGATGTAGCATCAAGAAGAAATGTCACAGTGTTTTATGCACTTTATTGTAAGTTCAGAACCATCTATAATGGCTGATTTGGTAATTACTTGAAGTGCATGCACGTGTTTGTGTATAACGTACACACCGACAGTGAGAGCAAAGGTTAGACAGAAGGTGAAACACATTGTTCACGTTAGTTTCACTGTTCCACACCTGGGAAGATCCAGATTCATTTCAATGCTCTGCTGGGAATTTTCACACTGCGATAGCAAGACCAGCCTGCTGGACTGCACTCAATAAATTTGTTCTCATTTTTAAATTATGCTGCTCATTTAGAAGCAGAAGTCAATGCGGGTACTTTTAGAGTCAGTGAGATTTAAGAACTGGAACATTAAGAACGATTTGATGGATTATAAACAGCGATGCTTGTGTTAGAACGAGTTCCTCTAAATGACTGGAACGTACTGCACAACGCTGCCATTCGCAATCAGACATCTGCAACATATTTTGATGCAGAAATGCAAAAGCAAACAGAGGAACCTATGTGGTCACAGAGTA
The DNA here is from genome assembly GCA_034780415.1 of Cichlasoma orientale. Classification (NCBI taxonomy): domain Eukaryota; kingdom Metazoa; phylum Chordata; class Actinopteri; order Cichliformes; family Cichlidae; genus Cichlasoma; species Cichlasoma orientale. The sequence continues at coordinate 94,829 of JAVDPK010002911.1, read as the reverse complement.
AACTGAATACAATCATACTTAAAGCCACAATGTAAAACAAAGACAGACCAGAACACTAATCCCCATGAAGAAATGCAATCTGTTTTGAGTCAGTGTGAGGACACTGCACTGCAAAGCTTTTCACATGAAGTTAAGAATTCTTTTAATACCACACCAGGAAAAAAAAATTGCACTTGTTTTGAACTTTGACACCGACCTCAGCGAGGGCCTCAGATCGTGCTGCAGAGTCCAGGACTAAAAATGTCTGCTTAGCAGCTTGAATTTCATCGCTCTCAACAGCTTGCAGTTCTGCAATTATAGAGAATTAGTCACTTTTGAGAATGCTGTCTGTCGTACAGCATAATTATCTCATTATGCAAAAGCACATGATGTAAATGTAATTTTCCGAAAGACACAAAGGCACAGGGCCTGTTTGATAGAAGCGAACCCCAAAGCTAACTTGATTAAACTCAGAAAATGCAATATTGTACTTGGTGAAATGCAGATTTAAATTACCAGCTCTGCCATGGATGTGTAATAGAAGTTGGAGATGAATCCATTCAAAGGCAACAGAAGCACAAGAGATGAAGGGGGGGGGGGGTACTTCAGCAGCACCACAATCGTCCGCTGACTGAGCACAGGAAGGGAACAGCTCATAGCTGTGGTTGCCTCTTTAAAAGGAAGACCCAGTGGAGACGGGGGCCTGTTGATGGAAAAGCCTAGACATGCAATCAGCAAGCCACTTATTAATTTCAACTTTCCTGGCCCGAGCTTCCTACCCCTCCCTCGAGATTCGGAGCTTTGTTTGTGGAAGCCGAGGTGCGGAGCATGTTCAAACCAGTGTGTTCCTTCAGATTTCAAGTCCTGTCAACATCACACAGCAAATCCTCCACACTGCTGAATATTAAACAGACAGGATGCCTTTTCTGATGTATTGAAATCCTAGTGGAAATAAAAGGAGGTAGATTGAGGGATAATCGCGGGGTGTTGATTCATGTCGCAGCAAAGCACTGTCGACACGAGAGCCAAAAAAAAAGTGGCTGTCCTTGTTTTTGACCCATTATGACTCCAGCTTTGGGCCCAGATGGCAAATACCTGAATCTATGTTTGCGGAACAGCTGCTTTTATGGACAGCTTTATCAGTGGACCAGTCGCAGGTTGAGCTAAAGGTCATATAGAGAGGGGAGATTTACGTTTGGCCATAACAGCGAGGGTTTTAAAGCGGGAAAGTGCAGCTGCTGCAGAGCCACCCCTCAGCAGCTGTAACTCATCTGCATCTGGATGAGAAATCATAGCTGCAGTCCTCACGGTACAAACCATGTCAGCTGGGGAAAGTCACTCTCACTGCAAAGAAGGGCTTGTTCAGAACAAAATGTATGATTTTTATAACCTTAACATGAATTGGGAACTATCTTTTAGAAATTTAGATGACGTTGCGGCTGTCAGTTTAGGACTTGTGCTCATCTTTGTTTTTCTAAAGGAGATCAAGGATCCTTTTTTTTTTTTTTTTTTAATAGGAGGATTCAGTTTTAAGTGACTCATCATTTCCATAAGTTCATTTTCTAACCCCTCAATTTCTGGCTGCCATAGCTTTTCCCCAAACACAGTGTGTTATGAGAAGTTCCATATGAGCCAAGGAAAATCCATAAACTATCCACGATTTTTTTTTTTTGCGTTCTCGTATCTGCCAACTACATCACAGAGTCGCTTTTCCAGGTTTTCTGCTCGTCGCTGGCGTGCGTCACGACTTAGGCGAAAGGATGTCGGGTCATCTGGCCAACGTCTGGTGAATGATACTAAATGATAGCAGCAGCAGACACGTGAGTCATGTTGAAGAGAACCAGACTCCATGTTTTAGACCAGGAGAGGAAACCGTCTGCCCTCTTAGCTGACTAGTGGAAAGTCCAGATCGAGAAGTAGAAAGGGAGCATGCCTTTTCACCGATGTCACAATCAAACCGTGGCATCTGTGGAAAAGTGCGGAAGCTGCAATGAATTAGCTGAAAGGAGGGGAAAAAGTGATCCCCCCCCCTCCCTCCCTCCCTCCTCGGGGCTTGTGGTGGGGTAGTAAAGACCACTCTTAAAACCACACTTCTCTTCCAGTAAATTTCAAACTCTCCCAACACGCAGCGTTTGAAAGCTCTCAAATCTCTACGGGATAAATCGCTCCCCAGTTCTGCGGCCGACGGCCCGGCCAGACGTCCCTGGGTTTGTGTCTCAGTACTGAAATGGGTTGAAGGTCCACACGAGTTACCTCTAATATATTGCAGATAACATTTAGCTGAAAGAGGTTTCAACAGAAGCTTGTTTGAGGCTGAAGAAAGTCAAACCGAGTCAGTTACAAAGACTTTCAAAGAGCGCTGCTAAGTTTGTTCTGGTTAAACTGAATGCCAGAATATTTTTATTAAAAACAGTTTTCATTCCAGATATTAAGATTCGCCGCTCGAACGATTCCAAGCAGATGACGAGAAATGTTCCGTTCGGTGCTGCTTCTCATTCGGAAAGGCCACAACAGCGGGATGTAACTGGCTGCCGAGAGGCAGGAAATTTCATTGCCGAACTGTGTCGTGTTGTTAGCGTCGTCGAATACTTTGCGGTCGACAGAACAAAGCCGGCTGAGTAAACATACCTTCGGGACGTGTTTGCCAGTTCGAGTGTTGATCTCCTTTGTGCACAGTTGGTTTGGATAAACAGTCTATGGGTGATGGCTGCTGTACCTCAAGGTCATTTATACTTGGCTTTTCCTTGTGTCTGGCTGAGTGTGACTTTTTTAAAAAATGCAACTGATGTGCACCTTTTGTAGAGGCTGGAAAAAGACCTAATGGAGTTTAAAGAGCTTCAATTATGTTTCGGGGGGGGGGGGGGGTTCCCTTTGCTTTCAAGGGTTAAGAGTTCAAAGCAAAAGGTGCTGGTGAGCTGCCGGAAACATCTTGTTAGCAATCCAAGCTTTTCTTCAGCTACTTATCTACATTTTATAGCATCTGGGATTTACATAAGCCTTTCCCAGTGGCTAGTTTGGCACGCCCTCAAACAACGAAGCTGCCATTTTTCTTGCTAATGCTTTAAAATGTCTCAGCCATCAGCAGCGCACAGCAAATGTTATCCTGTTACTGGCACTAAGGGACGCTTTTATGCTCTCACAGCATTTCAGGAGCTTAAGACTGAGTGAATCAATTTTATTTTTGATGGCAATGCCACCAGAACAGGGAAATCCTTAGTGTTAGCACGCTGCTTGGCTAATGTGGCTATAGTTAACGTTACCTTTGATTGTGTGCCCACAGGGAAGGGTATGTTTTTTAACTGTAAATCCTAAGGGCCTGTCAGAAATTGTGGAAAACTGAAGGCTATAAAAAATAATGAAACCTCAAGCATTCATTGAGATAAAACTAAAGGTCACAGTGCTAACACCACTCCTTGATAATATTGTGCATTGTGCAGTTTAGTAGGTGTTGCAGGAGGTCTGGAATTGATTCTAGTTCAAACATACACAGTTAAACTCTGTAGCTCCAACTGCACCTGTACTCATAGAATGTGGGCTTAAAGTACACATCGATAGATAGAAACATTAGAGCACATTATTCCAATGAACTCCCCAAAATATGGGATTCTATTGCACAAATATCTTCATTTATCATAATCAAAGGTTTCAGCGTTTGCCATTAATTTGCTTCTGTTCTTTTGAACCACAAGAATGTATAATGTAGATTTGCACTTACTTCTATACTGTGTATTCATAGTTCAAGTAGTCAGCTATTATTTCCATTTGTGGTAAAATGTATAAATAAAGCTAAATCAATTGGCAGGGGGAAAAAAAGCAATAATAATACAGTATGAAGGGGTCCTTCCAGCCCATTGTCTGAGATATTACCCAAATCACTGCTACCCATACTTGTGAGATTAGATGTAATGAGCTTAAGAGTGTCTGATTACATGGTGCATTTGTACACAATCCAAGCCTCATATTTCATTTAATTAGGGAACTTTCAAAGGTCTCAGTGCTGATTTTGGACTGCTGAAGAGTAAAGCATCACTCGTATTCTCAAACTATCGTTACCTTTGTTTGATCTTGTAAGAAGAATCTCAGCATAGCTCACATTTTTTAGAGAAGGGCCCTTCATTTCATCACCGAGGCTTAGCCTTCTGGACAGTACTGATGATCTGTTATTGAAGGAATGCTCTAAATATGTTTTTTTAATTACTTGAAGTTGAAAATCTATATTGTGCATTTCGACTGGTGTTTACTGCCTTCGGGTATTCATCTGTACAGGATTTATGAAAGCGTGACTTCACATTGAACCAATTTAAGGTATATATAGAATATTTTGTTTTTTGGATTTGATCCTCAAAGGACAGCATAAAAAAAGGTTTTAATGTCAAAAGCATGAAGTGTTCATACAACATCTAAATCATGCATACGTCACATAATAACTCAGCAAATCTTTTATGATGTTTGTTTACATGAACGGTGATGTTTAAGTCTTCCTACACATCTGACACCTGTCCAGACAAACATATGCATGCAAAGTATATTAAAAGCTACTAAAGGCTCAAAAGAATATTTACAAATTAACAAATATGGCCAAAAAAGATCAGTTCATGTTCTTTTTACACCAATTAGCCAAATGCAGTTGACAGGCTGGCCTCTTACCTGAGTGTGGCAGCTCTCTGACTGAGCTTGGCTGTTTTTGATTTAGTGTAGAGAGGGAGGCAGAATGCAGTAAGTCTCCTCAGGATTGAGTTAATGCAGCATCTTCTGTGATATTATAAAATCACAGAAACCTTGATTTTGTATTTGGTCCACCTCTTTGCACCTTCTTGCATCCTGCCACTGGCTAACCTGATTTACCTGCAGCTCAGAGCTGCCACCTGCTGTTTACATTGGAAACAGGTAAAGCTTTTAGAGCAGGGGTCGTCAACTACATTTGTCCGAGGGCCGGAATTTATCTCAGCAGACACTGGGAGGGCCAGATACTCT
>JAVDPK010002911.1:37849-83164 GCA_034780415.1 Cichlasoma orientale | reverse complement strand
ATATATTGGTAAGCTGCTTGTTTGAGAAAACACCAGCTTCTGCATATTCACAGCAGAAATGACCTGAATGCATAATGTTGCTGTTTTCAGAATGATGGATGTTCACGTTCTGTCTGTGTTTGTTAGGGTTCACCAGGGCAAAGGGGACCCGAGGGCCCTCCAGGGAAGCCAGGTGAAGATGTAAGTTAGCTTTGAGATGCTTGTCTGTCTTGATATGTGAAAGCTTTGAGAAATTAAAAACACACGTTGTCTCACTTAATTGGGGAAAGTCCTGGTCTTGATGATTGCAGTACAAGAGGGCAGGTGAAGAAATGGTCTGCCACTATCATGTTATTTAAAAAAAGGACTGTTATACTTTGCTGCAAAGGTAGATGTTCACATCAAACATGGTCACACTTTCAAATAATCCGGTAAGCATATTTAGTAATCCCCGTGAGACTAAAAAGCTCACGCTTTAGAATCTAGATATCCCATATCCAAAGTCCTTTGAAGGTCCACAGAAGCTCCAACTACGAGAGAAGGGAACTAAAACAGCAGCGAGAGAGGATGAACTGAGAATCTGCAGCAATGCCCAGTATGAGTGAATGAGGATCATTTTGAATCATACAAAGCTACTCCAGTGAAATACAGACGTAAAAATATGGAGTTGGAAATGAGTGAAATGCATCCCCTTGGTTATAAATCTTATACAGTACAGTATAAGTATGTTAATACTCAGGAAAAAGGATATTTTACAGTCTAATAATCTGTAAATATCTTTTCCTCACACAGGGAGAATCAGGCAAAGCAGGAAACACTGGGGAAGTTGGATTCCCCGGATCAGCAGTAAGCTTCAACCTAATAAAGTTTAAATCCCCTGCTTTATTATTGTTACCATTATCAGTAGACATAACTAATAATGCTCTTCCATGGTTTAGGGGCCTAGAGGATTTCCTGGGACACCTGGGCCTCCAGGCCTGAAGGGTCACAGAGTGAGTAATATCAGCTACGAGCAGTTATAAAACAAGCATCAGTGGTATCGTGATTACTTAAGTTTGCTTTAAACTCTTCTATCATTCTTTTTTTTCTCTGCATGTTTGCTAAAGAATAAAGCCAGTGCACTCAGCTCAGCTCTGCAAACACAACTTAAAGCAGCTTGTGAGTCTTTTTCTCTTTCATTAACAGGGCCATGGTGGACCACTGGGGCCAAAAGGTGAAACCGGAGCTGTTGGATCCAAGGTATAATTGACGTAACTCTGCCAGCTTGTGCCATTGGTTGATTGGATGTTTCCCATTAAACATCTTGTTTTCTGTCTTTTTGCAGGGTGCTACAGGACCAAGTGGTCCATTGGGAGCACCTGGACCTATGGTAAGTTTCTGTTGCTTAATTTTACAGTTTCCAGCTCTGTACCTGAGCATATGCTCAGGTACAGAGTGACGGTAATGAATTGCCTGGAGCAGTCCCATGCAGATCATACAGTTGATTATTCTTTTAAGCAGACGTGGACACTAAACCCACATTTGCTTCCCTGTAACTAAAGCTTCTCACCTCAAACCTGCGCATAAATAAAGAAACAGGTGCAATTTATCACTCTCTGTGCATAACAGGGTCCTGCAGGGATGCAGGGGGAGAGAGGACGCTCTGGACCAGGTGGTATAGCGGTAAGGATGACAACGCCATGCAACAGCAACACCTGCTACCACAATCTGTTTGTTTTTTTTAACCTTTGATAATTAATGTCCAAAATAATTATTGTTGTCATTATTCAAATTCTATAAGTACTTTTATGTAGACAATTCAGCTATTTAAAATATAGACGTCCAAACTCTGCCTGCTCTATGATTTTTGAACCAAACTGGTTTTTGCCTCTTAGGGTAAGCGTGGTTCTCCTGGTAACGTCGGGAAACCTGGTCCGATGGTAAGTCAGAATACGCTGCGTTTTACTTTTTAAAAATTTACTGTACAGCAAAGAGACTAACACCACATTTTAGACATCAGTGTGTGACACTGAGGTAAATCTGAGGGGAAGATATTTGGGTTTCAATCTATTTTTAACATATGTTGAAGTGTTTCTCCAATTAAAGTACTTTGCTTTTCTTCATTTAAACGTATGTGAGCGAGCCATATCAGTAATGGGCCTACAGTCACACGGGTAGAAAAGTAGTGATACTTGAGTAGTTGCTGTGCCCTGTTGTACCTGGAGAACCTTCATGTTTGCATATGTTTACATGTGAATGGGGTTATAATGTTACGGTAACATCCTACTGTCAATACTCTTTCCTAACAGGGTCCCTTGGGTCTTAGTGGCCCACCTGGATATCCAGGTACCCCAGGAATGAAGGTAAGTAACAGAGAATGTAGCTTTTTTTTATGCTGTCAAATATATCACTTTTTTGTGTATATTAATTTTTCTTGGCTATTGTTTTCTACAGGGACAGCCTGGCCCCACGGGAGTCCGAGGTCCAGAGGGCCCACAGGGACAGAGAGGAGAGACCGGTCACCAGGGCAGAGTTGGACCTGTTGGCCTCAGGGTCAGTTTCTTACTTAACCTATACTTGCACATCACACACACTTTAGAAAGTCACGTTTTTTACAGAGTCTAGATTGACTGAATGATCTAATTAGAGAATTTTTGTGTTCACAGGGGCCCATGGGAACAGATGGAGGCCCAGGTTCCAAAGGACCAGTGGTAAGTTCACACTTATTCACTCCAGGCATGTTCTTATTAAGAATAAGAACACAATTAAGTCACAAAAAACCATGTTTAACTCTTTACAGGGTAATCTTGGGCCGCAAGGTCCAGGCGGCCATTCTGGACCCAGTGGCCCACCGGGACCTCAGGGAAGCACTGGTCAGCCGGGCATCAAAGGACAACTGGTAAGCTGCCTCAGAATTTGAACTGAGTTCTTGCTTTTAATTGCTTAATGAACAGCGTTCTATTACTTAACGTGCAGGAAACTCACATTTTTGCATTTTTGTGTCAAAGGGAGACGTTGGTGTCGGTGGATTTAAAGGAGAAGCTGGACCTAAAGGAGAACCAGTAAGATTCACATCAAAAAGTTGATGCATTTGTGCATTATAAATCCAGAATCGCCTCTTACTCTGTTTTATGGGTTGATTTCCTAGGGTCCGCCTGGATCCCAGGGAGTGATTGGACCTCAGGGTGAGGAAGGAAAGCGAGGACTTCGTGGAGACCCTGGCTCTGTTGGCCCTTCTGGTCCCGTTGGTGAAAGAGTAAGCCAGGATTCTGCCTCCTGCTCTAACACTGATCCATCAGATAGTTGCTCTCCGGGACAGGAGTCAGCTCAGTGATTCAGTCCAGAAAATTATTAGTTTGGGGAAGGTGGGATTAAAAACGCATTGAATTCTGGGTTTTAGTTTTCTTTACTACGCTGATGTTATTTAATACGGCTTTGCATTAAATAATCATTTGTTTCTCAGGGATCTCCTGGGAACAGAGGATTCCCTGGTGCTGATGGGCTGCCAGGACCTAAGGTTAGAGTTGGTTACTATTCATGGAAATCACCCTGCATGTACATACATGACTGCAGTTGTGCTCTGAACATTTTATTTAATTCTTAACATTTCGTTTACTACTTGTTAATTTGTTTAAATCAGCAAATTCTATTTTTTGTCAAAAGGGTGCTCAAGGAGATCGTGGAATATCAGGCCCACCAGGACCGAAAGGTTCTCTGGGAGACCTGGGGCGCGCAGGAGAACCTGGGCTACCAGGTGCAAGGGTAACACAAGAGCTTGGCATTTTACTTTTGAGCTGCAGTATCTCTGAATGTTTATCTATACTGCTCCAGTTTGCTATACTTACATTTTAAAAACTTTTCTGCAGGGGCTGACTGGCACCCCTGGAGTCCAAGGTGCAGAGGGCAAACCAGGACCACTGGTAATTCTGAGTGATTGGACATTTCCGTGTGTTTGAATCACAATCACTGTAAGTCTGCTTTAAGATTTTTAAGCGTTGGTTTGTGTCTTTTTAAGGGTGCCCCAGGTGAAGATGGTCGCCCGGGTCCTACAGGCCCCATTGGAAACAGAGGGCCTGCAGGAACCATGGGAGTACCAGGCCCCAAGGGCTTCAGTGTAAGGCTGCAGAGTCAATGAAGCTGTGTGTTAATAGTCACCTTATCACTCTGATAATGTCCTGTTCTGCCTCTAATTCAATGCATTTTGCTCTCAAAGGGTGACCCAGGAAAGACAGGTGAACAGGGATCTGCAGGAGTGCCAGGTCAAAGAGTGAGTGCTATTTCTGAATGTAGACTTCTGCTGTGTCTCAAACTGCATACTTACATCCCACACATGCTATTACACACTTACACACTATTTCAAGTGCACAGGAAAAGCCACACATTACACTGTGGTAGTATTGTTAGCTGATTATGCAGGATAGTATTAGATGTGGTCAAAGGAATGACCAGATGCAAATGTTCACAAAATGTAGTAGCTGGAGTGACAGTCACCATCAAATGAGCTGGTGCGTGCATAAATTTCTGTGTTAAATTTAGGACAACACTGCTGTGTCAAAATGTTTATGCTACACAAGAAAACTGCGTATACTGGGTACTACACGAAAGTACTAATATAAGTATCTGAACTGAGCAGGAGCACAGAAGTCATTAGTAATGTGATCAGCCTAAACCCATAGGAGGCTATCGGGAGATGAAGGAGTGGCTCCCCAGCAGGTGTGTAATGGGCAGGTTTTCTAAGTGTGCCTTTGTCCTCAGGGTCCTCCAGGAAAAGATGGAGAAGTTGGGCCTGCAGGACCCCCCGGTCCACCTGTAAGTGTCTGATTACTCTTTTATGACACTATTTCCTAAGACTTTTTTTCTTTTTGTTGCTGTGGAAAATGACACAAATGTTTGTCCTCTCTCAGGGTGTTGCGGGAGACAGAGGAGAGCAGGGACCTCCAGGTGTAAACGGATTCCAGGTGTGTAATTGTTCTTGACTGATGGTAAAATGGCAGACGGGTTTCAAACAGTCCATAGTTCATAGAGTTGGATAATGGTGGTTCAGAAATGATTTCAAATAACCTGAAATTTATCTTCTTTTGCTTTTTTAGGGTTTGCCTGGAAATCAAGGGCCTCCTGGAGAGTCTGGAAAACCAGGTGACCAAGTGAGTCAAACAAAAACTATGAAGGCAGTTTTGAGTTACATCACATACTATATTTAGTATTGCAAAAAGTTTTGGATGAATTTAAATGTTATATTTTTTGGACTCAACACACAATACAACTCCTTTCTTTCAGGGTATTCCTGGAGAGCTCGGTCCTGTGGGTCAGGTCGGACCTCGGGTAGGTGAACTGCATTGATTTCAATCAGTCCATGGTGGAGTTTGGCAGCCCTTTGCTCCCCGAGGAGTTCACAGGAATAAGAAGAAATGGTTTGACCATCTGAGACTCAGCTGTTCATATCTATTTTCTAGGGAGAGCGTGGAATTCCTGGGGAGAGAGGAGAACTGGGCCCAACTGGTCTGCAGGGAGCTAAAGGAATTCCCGGTGCACCTGGTCCAGATGGGCCAAAGGTACTGTTACACAGCGTTGACCAACATCTACATCAAAAGTGTAGAGTAATTTAGGCCAATTTGTGCTAACCTTGATGTTTGCCACTGAAGGGTAGCCCTGGTCCCACCGGTGCTCTAGGTGATCTGGGTCCTCCAGGTCTTCAGGGGATGCCAGGAGAGAGGGGCATCTCTGGTCCTCCTGGGCCCAAAGGTGAAAGAGTAAGTCTGTCATCGTCTTCGCAAAAATCTTAGTAATCTTTTAAAATGTTCTGAGTCTTAGTTTCTTCATTAGTGCATTTCTCTTCAGACTGATTCCACCTCTTTTCATTTATTGTCTTTGTTCAGGGATCAATTGGTGAGAAAGGATCCGAAGGTACACCCGGAAATGATGGCGCAAGAGTGAGCAAAGCATCTTTGACTTGTTGCAAACACATTTACTCTCAACTCGCCTGTGAACAAAGAATTCTGGAAACCTTTGTGATGAACCAAAACTAATGCTTGTCCCTGCTTGTTGAAAGCAGTCTGTCTGCTGACGTGACTGCACAAGTTACCGTTAATGATGAGTGACGGTGTTGAGCAAAGATCCCCAACCATGTTTCTTCACTGTCAACAGGGAGCTCCAGGTCCTGTTGGCCCACTAGGATCTGCTGGACCCAGCGGTGAGAAGGTAGAGTCTTTATCAAACACACAAAAAGCACCAAAGCACTTCAAGGTTCTGACAGCAGGAGTACAGTATGCCCATTGTTCTGTGATAGACACTCCTTACCTCATACTGCTTTTACACATATAAAAATACCGCATGCTCCATGAAGTGGTGTTCAAATTATTGCAATAAACCTTACAGGGAGAACCTGGACCCAAAGGACCAGCTGGACCTCCAGGATCCAGAGGAACGCCTGTGGGTAGACCTCACCAGTGTTTTCATCTTGCACATCGAGTATAAGTTGTGTTAAAATATATCAGGTCATTACAAAGTAATACAAACATTCATCTTGTGCTGCAGGGGTCGAGAGGCGACCCTGGCCCCATTGGTGCTGTTGGATTTTCTGGACCCCCTGTAAGTACACCGAAACACTTTCCTAAATATATGTGTGTCTTTGAAAATGCTGCAAGAAGTAAGGGAGGAAAAAGTATTTTATGCTACCTTCACCTCACAGGGTCCTGATGGCCAACCTGGAGTGAAGGGAGAGCCTGGAGAGCAAGGCCAGAAAGGAGATGCGGGGTCTCCCGGACCACAGGGCTTGGCTGGTGCCCACGGACCTCCTGTGAGTAACTCGCCACTACACTTTTAGTTCATCCACTTTGGATGAGAGTTTTAGAGATGCTGGCTTTCGACCCCTGCAAGCATGCAGCTGAGAGATTGTGTTCTAATGAAATATTTGTATATTCTTTAGGGTCCAGTTGGTGTTGCTGGACTGAAAGGAGGAAGAGGAACACAGGGAGCACCGGTAAGATCCATTTGTCCTACAGTTTTAAGTTCATTTAAAAACACTATATTATTTTTGAAACCAGCTTTTGTTATGAATCAGCAGTATCTGAGGGGCTTTCTGTTTGCAGGGCCCCACTGGTTTCCCTGGATCTGCAGGAAGGGTTGGACCCCCTGGCCCAGCTGTAAGTACTGCTCTGAGTTTGTATGAATACAAAGTAATTAAAGATAAACATTCTTTTTTTTTAATAAAAATTTAAAATTGTAAATATTACAAATATCAAACCACCAAAAATGACATAATTGCCTGCTTTTGTCAACTTTGCTGCTAAATTGCTGTTTTGAAATTGTTTTTGAAGCAAAGCAAAGAAAAATTTGTATGAAAAATCTGCATGAAAAGAAAAAAAAGGCCAGAAGAAGATGACAAAAGCAGGATATGATACACAGACATTTCCATCCCCCTTCTTCAGCCAGCCCACTTTACCTCCCCTCCCAAATCCACATGCACCAACACAGGGTGGAGAAACATTTGGTTTTCTCAGATGGCCCTACTGACGATGATGAAGTAAATGAAGAGTCACACATTGGACAACTGGATTGAAACATGACACACACGGTGGCTAAACTGAATGATTTTGGTAGCTATAACAGAACGCTGTTGGGATGGTGACGGACAAAAATCATTCCGTTTAAACGCTGCATTTATCTTTTACAGAAATTCAGATGATATGACAATTATTTACAGTTCATCAAACACAATGTACAGGAATTCATTTTCTGCAATGTTGTACTCGTGAGATTCTAGCTAACCTCTGAGTAGTATGCTTTCAAACACAAACATGTATTTTATGACTGTAACTCATCCTATCAGGGTCCAGTCGGAGAAGCCGGACCCCTGGGAGCTCCAGGAAAAGAAGGTCCCGCTGGACTCCGTGGAGATCATGGACCTCCTGGAAAACAAGGAGAGCGTGGACCTCCAGGACCACCAGGTAGCCCAGGAGACAAAGGGGACCCTGGAGAGGATGGCCCCACGGTAAACTCATGTTATTTTATATAGTTTTACACAATTTTAATTAATATTAAAAAAAAATCCCAACACAAGGCTCCTCTTTAACACAAATCAGTTTGTGTGCTTTTTCTTCTGTTTGCCTTTAAGAGAATTTCATTTGATGTTGTCCGCTTTAGGGTCCTAACGGTCCTCCAGGACCAGCTGGAACTACGGGACAGAGAGGCATTGTGGGTCTTCCTGGTCAGAGAGGAGAGCGTGGGCCGTCAGGTCTTCCAGGACCAGCGGTCGGTATCAAACCCCATTCCTGCTGTGCAACAGTTTCATGTCACTTACTAACTAAAAAGTGTAAACTTGGTACTCGTGTTTGTTTGGCTGCGTTATGAGTTGTTGGCCTCGTTTTTGTAGGGTCCCCCAGGAAAACAGGGATCCACAGGCGGATCTGGAGATAAAGGCCCTCCAGGTCCAGTCGGTGTTCCTGGTGCTAATGGACCTCGTGGTGATCCTGGTCCTGATGTAAGCACATGTTTTAAAGTTGTTGCGGTTCTCAAGTTGCACTAGCAAAACTGTCTAAATGTTTTTTTTTTCTTTTATCTGGTCCTCAGGGTCCTGCAGGGTCTGATGGCCCACCAGGAAAGGACGGTGTTCTTGGACAAAGGGTAAGCTGCAGAGAGGGTCAAAATGTGACCGTGGGTTACATTCTGCAAGTGTCAGACCATCCAGCAATTACTCATATTAATCTGGACTAAGGTTTCCTGGATGTTCCACTTAGATTTAAATGCCTCTCCAAGTATTGGGTTGAACCTGAAGTCATACATAGAAAAAAACCTCTTCATTGAAGGACTGAATATAAAAGAGTGTGGTTACACATTAGTTAACTATTAGAAAACAGAGCAAATATTCAGCTTTGGCCACAGGATGTAGGGAGGTATCCAATTTACTGTTTAATAGGAGTGGACACAAATGTCTATTTGTTTTGCACTTTGTTCCTCCAGAAAGAGTAATTTGCTTAATTGGGTGTGATGCTGTTATTTAATGTGTCTACTGCAAGTGGTATTGCAACCAGGGCCATTTGTGAATGTGGTGATGATGAGTGCTGGACTTTGGTGAGCGAAGCGAGATGAGATTTGTTCATTTGTTTGTGTTTTTATTATAAATAAAACTTTTTAATTAGAACAAAGGAAAAAATAAACACATTGCAAGTGGCTAACACTTGTTAAATGTTTATATTTCCAGGGAGACCGAGGAGATCCTGGTCCAGAGGGCTTGGTTGGTCCTCAGGGACGTCCTGGACCTCCTGGTCCTGTTGGTGCCGCGGGCGATGCTGGAAAGAGAGGAGAGCCTGTACGTGTTTTTCTTTCTTTTTTCTCCCCTTGTGCTCTCTGTTTGTTTGCCTCTCTGTTCATCTGCAGGATGTATTAACAGATGTACTGAGGGCACTTGAGGACATTCTGCAGGCAGATTTGATTGAGACCGTTAATAGTAACTGAATGATGTGTTTGAGTACCAGAAGGCTGGATAGTCTCTCAGTGTTGGCAGAGGTCTGTGCTCCCCGAGGGCCGTCTAATTATTTTGCTCCTTTGCAGGGCTCAAGAGGACCTCCTGGACCACCTGGCTCAGCTGGAAAAAGAGGATTAGTGGTGAGTCTTCAACTTGTGGTTAAGTGATCTGTTTTATGAAAGTAAATTACCTTTTCAGAAAGATTTCGATGAACATTTCTTTGGATGTCAGCGCAGAACAGCAGAAAAAGCCATCTTCATCATTTCGGGGCAGTAATTATGAAATGCATGAAATCTTTTTAAACTCAGGGACCCCAAGGACCAAGAGGAGATAAGGGTGACTTTGGCGATCACGGAGAGAGAGGCCAGAAGGGACACAGAGGCTTCACTGGTTTGCAGGGTCTCCCTGGACCTCCAGTAAGTGAAAATGATCATATTGACTTGGATAACTTTCCTAACCCGCTGCATACGGTCCAGTGGAGCACGCCTCCATTATTCCACTGTGACGACCTTCCTCAGAAGTGCAAAATGCAAATCAGGCAGTGATCAAAAGGTTCTTTAATGTGTTAATTTAACATAATTCTCTTTAATTTTAATGCAGAGATTCTAAACGAGTGCAGGTTCATTCCATTTTTCTGCTAACAGCGCTGTTTCACCTTGTAGGTGCACTCACAGTCCACCTTAAATACTCAGTACTGTGTTAAACAGGCTTTCGACACAAGGGCTCTTTCAGTATTGTGATGGTTTAAAAGGACGAATCTCAGGTCCAAGTAAGTCAGACGACATTGCTGAAGCAGATTAGTTAAAGCTTTTCCTAAAGGGCCTGACCCAGATCACCAAAACCTCACGTGAGATTCAGTTTTTAAGGTTGTTTAAATTTTGTCAAGCAAAACCTGACTGTTGTCTAAAGACATGCTTAAAAACTCAATCAGCTCCATGTGGGTGGTGATACATGACAACACCTAACAAACGGGACCACCGCCTAATCTTAATTTACAGGTTAGGCGTCTGATCTAACGTCAGATGAGAGGCAGGACCACCAATCACAGGCCTGACACAAGCACTATACAGGCATCATTTAATCAAACTTTGAGTTTATGGAAACAACATCTATGTAGACATGAAAAGAGAGAAACAGTTAAAATAATCTCATCAATCCACCCCTCGTGACCCAGTCACTGGCAGGTATAAGGTAAACCTATTGTAGTTGTTTCTCTGTCTCCAGTCCCCTAAAGTTGACACTTCGTTTCTAAAAATGAAACTGAACAAAAAAAATGTTGCCAGTAGCTGAAGTTTCCCGTTTGAGTATCATCAACAGGTTGTGTTCATCAAGCTCAAGCGCACCAAGCAGACTAATAAATATTGACTTCTCGCTTTTAGGGCACAAGTGGTGAGCAGGGAGCTCCAGGAATTTTTGGACCCAGTGGCCCAAGGGTAAATACCACAGGTTCATTCATTTTAGGAGGAGAACATCCTTTCATGTTTAAAGATAATCGTCTTCATACCAACTCTGGAATTCATTCCTGATTCTATTTGAGGCTGATGGCTCTTTAAAACATGACGTTTCAGGGACCTCCTGGACCTATTGGGCCTCCTGGAAAGGAAGGATACATAGGACTGCCTGGGCCAATGGGACCTCCAGGAACTCGTGGGATCACTGGAGAAGTTGGACCAGAGGTATTGCCTCTTTATGCAGTAAAAAGTGCAGAGCTCATAAAAAGAAGTCAGATGAGACTGTTTGTTAAAATGCTAAACATCTTTTCAGCACATGTTTGATGCATAGAGAAAAGGGGATGGTTATTTTTGTCCATGCAACATTTCGATGTGTAAATAAAAACCACAAATAGTACAGGCTACAAACTACTATTCAAAAACCCACAGGGACCTCCAGGAGAACCTGGACCCCCAGGCCCTCCAGGCCCTCCAGGACGTCCCATGGCGGCCGTGGACGACCTCTTCGGCGGCCCCCAGGACTACGACTCTGGGCCGCCTCCTCCTGAGTTCAGCGAGGACGAGGCTCTGCCCAACAGCAATGCCTCCACCATAGTGCCCGTCGACCCCGGCGTTCAGGCCACCCTGAAAGCCCTCAAGAGCCAGATCGACAGCATGAAGAGCCCAGACGGCAGCAAGAAACATCCTGCCAGGACCTGCGATGACCTGAAGAGATGCTACCCCCTGAAGAAGAGCGGTGAGTGAGAGGAGGCTCAGTCCCACATTTATAAAGATTTGATCCTGTTGAGCAAAACTGAATAAGAATGTTTTCCCAAAACTTAGCATGCATTAAAGAGAAACTGCAGGATGCATGTACACAGAATGAGAGAGAAGGGTCTCATAGGGTACATCTTTGTCCAAGAGTTTTTTTATTTTACATTTTTATTGATATAAATATTGAAATGCAAACTAAACTTGGTTGCATGTAATTTCAGTGACTTCCTTAACAATATTAGAGAAAATAAAGTTCCTTGTTGCACCAGTGCGGTACAAACAATTGTGGTACCCTTTAACATATAGCCACTGGGTCTACAGAGACCAGCCTTGAACTCCTGATGGCAAATTTGTACTTTCATTTAATGGTAATGAAAAATCAAGCATAGGGTTATAAGGAGGACTTCTGGTGACCGTACCAACCCCCGCACCACTGCGCTGCCGATTTGAAGGCAGATACACACTGAAACGTGTCAGAATGCTTTTGAGGAAAGTTTACTCAAATTATTTTAGTAGTTGGCTAAAAGCAGACTATCACCCTAAAAACTAGAAGAAATGGGATGAATATGTGCCGTTGAGGTACTCAGGAAGAAACACACACACGTGGCTTTAAGGACCAATCGTTAGCCCCAGGGGTCGATCCATGCAGACACAAACAGATTTTACTGCATCCCTGCTTCTCAGAGTGCATTTGTTTTGTTTTTTTGAGTGTCTCCATTTTGTGATGTAGGTGAGTACTGGGTGGATCCAAACCAAGGCAGTGCAGAGGATGCCATTCAAGTGCACTGCAACATGGACAGCGGAGAGACCTGCATCTCCGCCAACCCGCCCAGCATACCTCGCAAAGTGTGGTGGACCTCTTCCAGGAACAAACCTGTGTGGTTCGGAGCGGACATCAACAGCGGAACACATGTGAGCAATTACACACTAATCATGCGTGTGTGAAAGAGAGAGAAAAAGAGAGCATTTTACATCAATCCAGCACATCTGGATTAACTTGCTGTATACATATTTGTGTTTCCAGTTTGCTTACGGCAACAAAGACCAGCCAGCAAACACTGTCGCGGTGCAGATGACCTTCATCCGCCTGCTGTCCAAAGAGGCTTCCCAGACCATCACTTACCACTGCAAGAACTCCGTGGGCTACATGGACGACAAGACGGGCAACTTGAAGAAAGCTGTGATCCTCAAAGGCTCCAATGACCTGGAGCTCAAAGCAGAGGGAAACAACCGGTTCAGATACACAGTGGTGGAGGACTCCTGCTCAGTAAGTCCAGTGTCCAGCTGTTTATTTTTAACACATGCCTTCAAGAAAACCCAAATCAAAAGTGAGTCAGGTTCACTCTTTGCTCACGACGGCCACACGAGGCTTCAAAACCATAGTCTACAAACCAGCTGGTTAAGTCACGGCGCACATCTTTTATAGTCTATGCGCTGATATTTTTCTATTGTGTGCCTTGTGAAAGTGGTAACATATTCCTATGGTGCTTTTAGCTTATTTTGATTTTATGATCCCCAACGTTACTGCTGCGGTCGAGCCTTTCTTGCCCACATCAGCAGCGTTTAATGCTGCAGCACTCAGGCCCAAACAGCTGGACAGACACAGACGGTGGCTAGACGGTGACCACAGTGGGACATTTAGTAGCTACAGCGACAGATGTTTCGCTGTGTCGTCGGCGAAGATGAAAATGAAGCAGCGAGTTAATACTTCATCGGTCAAATCATAAAGATGCTCCATGTCTGCTGCGTGTGAAACCAGGCAGCAGGTTTCTAGATTCTACCGAACACTAATTTGGTTTAGCAGCAGGTCGGCGTGTGCGCATGGATAAAAACTAGTCTCCTCACATTTAAACATTTAAAAACTATTGAAATTCTGTTACCGTTTTTCTTTTTTGCCTTGAAATAACATTCCCAAATTGTTTGCCTCCAAATTTAAAGTCATTAAAAACTCAATATTGGTCATTTATCGGTTCATTTACTCACTAAAGTGCCATGGCTGCCACAGCTGGCCGTCTTCCTGCCAGTTTTGGCATCTGTGTCACATAATCACTGGACTGTAACTTGAACCTTTTACTTCGACTGCAGAGCTTAACAAATTTATTAGAGCACCTGACCTTAGAACAAGAAAACACAAATACTTTAGAAATCTGTCAAACAAACGTGTTCAAAACTGTTGATGGATACAATCAATAATTATATTTTAGCATTAAAAATTCAATTTTTAATGATTAATACTGGAGGATTGATCATTGCACAGACATAAAAGATGAGTTTGGAAATTACCAATATTGTTAATTTAGGGAAGCTGTGGCTGTGCCTTACATTGGGTGGTGGTGTAATAAATGCAAGCACTGCATTTTTACTCTAAAATACTATAAACTATACATGGAAACATGTCTGGAATTAAGGCGGCTTAAATCCAGGCAGAAAATAGAACACGTGAATTCAAAGAAAAAAAGATGTGCTAAAAATTTGATGCTAAAATGTGGTGAGACAGCGATGTTTCCATGTTTATGGAAGTGAGGAATAAGATGTATTTGAGTATTTGGAGGTGCAGATGCAACAGTTTTCATGAGGATCAGCTCGTAGCTGATTTTTGCCCTTTTCCTGGCATTTCCTGGGTTGGCTTTAACACAAATGCTGAGTTCAGAAATGGTGCAAAAGTCTTGCTCTTCATACTGCAGGGTTCACTGACGAACCCGTGTCTTCATCTCATTCACAGCAAGCGAATGGCAACTGGGGCAAGACCGTGTTTGAGTACAGGACACAGAAAACAGCAAGACTTCCTATTGTGGATATTGCCCCCGTGGACATTGGCGGCCGGGATCAAGAGTTCGGCATCGAGATCGGGCCCGTGTGCTTCTTGTAAAGGCGTCAGCAGGGAGGTGCCGAGGAGAATCCCGAGACTGTTGAACTGACAGCTGACACGATCAGCCACGTTGTACATACGAGTAGCGAGGACTATTGTGGCTCTGTGGCAAGATATTTATTGTGCTTTTCGACCCAGTTCAAGACAGCGAAGATTTGTTTTGGAATTCACATGAAAAATTGGTAAAACGGTTCCTCTGTCATCTTCTGTTTGACTTCAGGCTTTGTGCATTAAGAGGTCCAAAGATGTCACCCTTTAATTTTTCCAAAGAACACAAAAGCTTTAAAGTTTCACTTATGACTGCCGTTCATAAGCCCAGAACATTTCCTCTGAAGCTACGCCAAATGTCTCACCACTACTAATTTTTAAAGACTTCTCTTATCATTTTTTTTTTTTAAACTTCATTGTCTAATGTAAAACATCTTTGTGGTGCTAATGAGGAAGCAAATCCAGCCGCCGACGCGTTCACGGGCGCAGGTGTTTTCTCATGACTGTCTGTATCCAGTTACTCTAAATTCTGTACCGAGCACGTAGAACATTAAAGCCGCTTTGAGACTGTGTTCAGTGTTAGCTACCTCGTCAGCGGAACTGAGAAAAAATGATGACACTATGTGTAAATCCTTCGTTTCACACAGGTGCTGTTTTGTAAGTAGTGTGATCTTTGTGCACTTCTCCCGGCCGCGCGGTGCAGGGCAGGGTTTGGGGAAGCTAATAAAGATCTCTCTGTCAACAATGAGGAGATGAATGAGGTGTCACGTGAGTGGTGTGTGGTGATTTGTAACTCCCCCCCCCCTCCCCTCCCCTTCAAATACATTTATGGTACAGTTAAAAAAGTAGCACAGAATATTCTATTTTTATGCATGTCAGCTCCCCCTTTGCAGTATCCTGGACTTATATGCTCTTGAAATTCTTTTTTTTTTATACTCGGTTTTATAGAATAAGGCGGCTGTGAGTGCCTGTTTGCTTTGTATTCTTTTTTTCTTTCTTTTTTTTTTTTTTTTGCTATGCAACAAATTAAACTAAATGCTTGTTAATCCCCCTAAGCTCTTGTCATATTAATTCAGGTATAGTTAGGCCCTTTAAGTTGGCCGTTTTTGCACCTAAATTCATTTTTAGTTTAATTTACTTGACAGCATTTCACAGTGTTTCCAATGTGAACAGTTCCTTGTACATTTTTTCCCCCCTGTGCTTTCAAGTAATTCCCTTGTGACCATTTGGTTCAAATTTGAGTATATTTATTATAGATTTGTTAAAATTATGCAAGGCTTGACTGCCTGCAAACACCCCCAAGGCAGAGAAGAAGAGGAGGAGGTGGAAGAGGAGGAAGATGGGGTGGGGGTTTCCACACTGGAAGCAGATGCGTTTCTTCCTTTGAAAATAAATATTGAAAATACGTCTCTCTGCCTCTTCTTGTTCGAGAAGACTTTATTTGGATCTTTAGAAATTTAGTTCCACAGCAGCCTCGAGAGACGTGAAAGCTTGGGGTAAAAAAGGGAGAGGGAAAAAAAAAGCTGATGATTTTCTTTTTTTTTTAGAGCACAACTGAGGAATTAGGACAAAGACTGAGTGAATCACTCTGTCCCTCCCTTTCAACTAACAGCTCTGTGGTGATGTACTTCAGCACCGCAGCGGTTTAAAGTAAATGCTAATTATAAAGACAATCTGTTTAGACAGTGCGCCTAATCGGAGCTACTGCACCCACAAAAGGAAAACAATGACACCTCATTTCATAGTTATATCTCACGGGGCTTTCACAGAAACTAGCAGTGATATGGCAGCTGAGGACCAAACACCAAGGGCCAGTCCACTAATGAGAGCAAAGGATACCAATGACTGGACTGTGACAGGTTGGTGAGCACAGTGAAGGGTTACTTGCCTGAAATTTCTAACAATCAATTATTGGCTACAAAGCTAACTGTGGCAGATTGATTGCTTTGTATATATAGAAAGGACTTTACTCTCTCATAATGAGGTAAAAACAAATATATATAAGTATAATAAGTAGTTTTTTTATGCATTTCCCTCTTTGGTTAAAACTCAGTCACACTGCAGTAAAAATAGAACCTCCTTGCAACCAGAAGGGAAGAAAAAAAACTGGTGATTGCAGTGGATGCACTTTCAATTGCAAGGTAGCCGCACAGGTTTCCTGGTGGGAGGCAAACAGTCTCCAGACCATCACAGTCTGACTTGGACTGACTGCAATCACTCCCAGACAGACTGGGTAAGGTTTGCAAGTAATTTATAAACACAGATAAAATGCTGAAATCAATCGGAGTCGGTCTGCACCAACGAGCACAGCTCGTCTGCTACACGTCTCTTTGCAGTAGGGTCCTCGATTCGACTGGTTGCCAGCTGGTTCTATTCTGGTTATACTGCTGTTTAAAAGTAAGGTTGCCAACTGCCATCTTGGAGTTAAATTGCCATCTTGGAGCAACAATTTGTCAGGAAATGTGTGAATTTTTGTTTAAGATCTGTGAGGCTTTGGTCGGACTCTGAATGTAAGCAGTTAATGTGTGTATGGAGGCAGCAACAGACGTGCAACTTTCAACAATTTACCTGAAATTTGCAAAGAATTATCGCCTGAAAGAGGCGTTCATGTTGCAGGATAGAGGTAGCATGCAATCCACATGGACATTAAACTTCTTATTTCTAGCAGTTCCATCTTTCTTCATTTTCCCCTTCACTGCTTCGAATTATCGAAGCAGCGCTTTGTACCAAAGCTGGCGGCGATCTTGCAGTTCGTGTGAATATTTAAACCGAGCCAAAAATGCCTACAACATGATATTCATTCTGTTAGTGGAAGAAAAATATTTCAAAAACAAAAAGCCACAAATAAATAAAATCACATGAATTATATAACACGGAAGAATCAGTGGGGAGCGGTTTTTGCAGTAGGATTTTCTTTAATATCGGTAACAGCAAAGTCAATGCAACCAAAAGTGAAATAACAGGAATATTACTGGCAAAAGAGCAGAAAACGAAAGGTAAATACTGAAATGGCAACAAAGTCTGAAAATCGGAACAAAACAAAAGGAAAACATCAGTCTGGATTAACTAACTACATAATGTCGGAATTAATGTGGAGTAAAATATGTTAAAAGCTCAAAGGTTTTGTCACAATATAGATTCCATTTATTTTTCTTGCCAGCTTGTGTTTGGCATACAAACAGGAATGTGTCGACAATACAGAATTCAAACGGTGCATACACACTCACACTCACACACTCACACACATATGAAAATTCTGCCACAGAGTGTACCATTGAACATATTCCACTATTTACATCTCTCGCCGTCTGTGCAAGCAAAGGTACTCAAAACTAACTCCTCCATACACGTCTTTTTCTTTTTATTACAAAAATAGCTCTCTTCTATAATGGATCTGAGTTTACCTTGAAATATCGAAAACCAATCTAAATGCAAATGCATATAAACCTCAAGATGAAAAGTGTGACATCTTGACTCAACCGTGGAGTGGATTTTGGCACTTCTTCATACAAACGGGGTTGAAAGTGCACCTCGAAGGGTTAATCTTCTCAGCATCAGCACCGGCTGTCTAGCGGGTCCAGGGAGAAGACGGCGCCCTCTAAGGTTAGTCCCATTTTGAACCCCTCCTGGAAGACAAGAAGCCACATGACAGGAGGGATGTTCACCGGCGCCGGCTCTGTGAGAGCACGTGTGCTGGTTTTACTGATAAACAGGCCCCGGCTGGAAAACTGAGCTTAAACACCACTGATGCTGCATCATGCTGGATCATGCATTTTAGACAAGAACAGAGACAGCAAGGCATGAATCCTAAAGGGAAAACTCACTTAAAGCAGATGAAAGTCAGTCAAGCCTATTTTACAAATGAGCCGTAATGCACCTCCAACATTGCTTATGTGCAAAAAATCAATATTTTCGTGCTTAAGAAGCACATATTTGCTCTTGTTAGTCAAAAAGACAGTCAGTCATGAAGAGAGCCACAGACGCACTGGCAGTGTTGGTGGATTCTGCAGATGCGAGAGCGTGCAGCTGCATTCGGAGCATGCAAGACGGAAACACAACAGCACAGGCAGAGAGCAAAAGAGTACAAACCATCTCTGCCGCTACGAGCGGGAAAGGAAAAGAGACACAATCAGCTGTTAATCATTAAGAAAAGAGAGAACTGTGAGGAGGGGGGGGGGGGGGAGAAAAACAAAACACCAGAGCAACACTGCCTCCTACTGGCGACACACTGCTAAAGCTCAACAGGTGTTTTCCAAACTGAACCACTGACGCTGCAGCAACACAAAGTTTTGTCTTGAACATCACCCAAAAAAACCTGGCTCACCTTATACATGACTCAGTAATGCAACATTTTCATACAGGAAGGAAAACACAGCTGACAGTGATAAACTTTATTAACACACACCTTTAGGAACACAGTTTCGGAGCACTGAGCCAGCCGAGGATTTTACTAAAGCTTTTCTCATTAGGTAACTCCTCGCATCTGCTTGTTTTATTGCTCTGTGACTACATTTTTCCCCATTTAAACATTATTAATTTTAATAAAGAGTACACTGGAACTCATTTGGAGCCAATTACAGCAGCGTGCACTGCTCTTAGACAACTGGAGGGAGTTCGTTATTGGGTTCAGCTGAGGCTTCGCTCGCGATGCACAAAGCCTTTAATATAAAGACACGAGAAAATCTTTAATCTTCAAAGCCGTGGTTGTGATAATAAAACCGTTTCACAGCCTGCCTGCAATTCTTCTAAGAGAGAGACGCAGAAATGAGCTCACCTGCATCTCATCCAGCTTTGACTGGATATCTGGGGGGAAGTCAGCTGCCCCGCAGGTAAACGGATCAAACGGTTCTGCTCCAAACAAGTCTTTACCTACAAACACAGAGCACATAAACACTGTAAAGATTAAGAAGGGGGGGAAACCCCAAAATCAAATATAAGTTGTGCACTTACTCATATCTGGTGGCAATGTAGTCGGTGGAGGTGGTGGGCAGCCATTGCTGGCCGGTGTGGGCACCAGGGGTGTCACAGGGGAGAAGGGAACCATATCAAAAATGTCTGTCGACTGCGGCTTCATTGAGACACTCCCCGCCTGCATACAAAGTAACGGTTGAGCCACCGGCAGAGACCTGTAAGTTCACCCATGCACAAACTACACAGCTATTTTCTTTTCTTTCTCTTTTTTTTTTTTTGCACCAAAGTAATAGAAGAAGCAGCACAAGCACCACACAGACAAAGGCAGGAGATAACAAGGCTCCAGGGACAGAGACACAGCACAGAAAGAGAGAAGCGGAGGGTGTTTACGCGAGGCCGCGGGATGCTGCAGCCCTCGGTGGGCTTAGCAGGAAGGAGAGCGGGTTTGGCAGGCGGAGGAGTTAGTAGCCCGGTGGACAAGTTGGACTCCGGTGAGCTCATAGGAGTGAGAGTGACAGAGGAGATTTCCAGACAGGAGAGCGACTTGATGCTGTGACACCAGAAGAGAGAAGACGGCCTCTGCAGCATGTACGCTTCATTAGCTGCGTTTATGTGCAGCGGCTGAGAAAAAGATGGCAGACAGAAAATGACCAGAGAGAGAGAGACAATATTATTCAGTGTTGTAGAGCAGGGGAGCTGTGGGTAATTGCATTCGCAGGAGGCTGTCACAAGTGCTGGCATTTTCCCCAATTAGATGCCGAATGTATCGCATTCCTCATCAGACCAATCAGGTGTGTAATTGCTTTGCTTCAGATACAGCTTAGACCCCCCTCGCTGCCTGCCTCCAGATAGGCCTGGTCATTCCAGACCGGAGGCGGGGGCCGTGCATTTAATCGCACAAACACAATCAGCAAAGCCAGCTGTCCTGAACAACACTTTCAGAACTCAGCGGCTCAAATTCAGGAAACTTTTATAATTAAAGGATGGTTTAGGTTGTGCACTTCTGGCTGATTCAGAACACTTGAATCACAAATTATATTATTATTACAGAACTACTGCATTAGTCAGCTGTTTAAGCTCTCGTCTGCAGACACCAGAGTAAACGCTGCATTAACACATAATGAAAGTCTTTGAATTAAACAACAAAATGCACTTTTGTACCATTTAACAATTCAGCTGCTACAGCTTTACTTGCTCTGGTATAACAGGCTCTTCTGGCGGCTATTAGATGGATAATGTAGCTGATATCATTGAGTCTTTTCACTGAGTTTAAGATGCTTCTTCACTTTTATTACAGCCTATATTTCATTTCAGCCTCTAATACAGTCACTGTAGTGTTGGCTGCGGCTACGGTAACTGCTGTTAAAAAGGGAAGAAAGCCTAGGGAGTCATTTTCTTCTGTAAAATCTAAATTTCTAAACTGACGGTCAGCGTGTTGAGCAGTTTGTCCTTACTGGAGGTACGTGCGCTATCATCAGCTGTTCTTCCAGCTCTTGGAGTTGTTTCTTTAGCTCAGAGTTTTCCGTTTCCAGTTCTTGAATCTGCAAAAAACACAAACCAGAACAGCAGATGGGTAAGCACGAGAATACCACAGAGATTTTACACCATAGTGCAATTTTTTGTAATTTAAACTTTATTAACAAGTCTCTTTTTAAACTGCATACTTTAGCACACTGCTAAAAAAGTATTGCATAAGCTTGAGGTTGCTGTCAAACTCAGCAGTGAAATATCAAAGGCATCGATACCTTTAAATACAAACAATATCTCACAAATCTTTCCTGAAGCATCACTAAAATCACGTGATTGTAGTGATCAATAAAAACCCATGACACCCATTGGTCCACAGCCTGCTTAAAATGTAAGTTATTCACTGACTTCCTTCTTCTAAGAGTTCTGAATCTAGACTGTACCGAAGAAAAACTGATCTATTGCCAGCGATGCTTCTTCATGGAGATGGGGTGTGTTGGAGGGCGGGCAGATTGGACATCATCTGCTACAAACAGAAGCATTAAAATATGCAGAATTTGCAGTCATGCTTTCTGCTTTTTTGTAGTCCGCTTGTTGTCTCGAGTTCTGACCAATCACGTTTGAACAGACTTTCGCTGCATAAGAAGTCCATGTAGAAAGCAAAAGGAGGATTAAATCTGGAGAAAAGTAGTCTTGAAAGCATCAGCTGACATCTAACAATGATTTCATTTTTTTGTCTCTGCATCCTTAAAAAAAAAAAAAAAAAGACTAGCATACAAACAGGTGGTTTGAGTGGATATATATTGGCTACACTGAATAAGAACTGTCCATTGCTCCCAATGGCGAACTCAAGAGTTCACAGACTGATTTGATGCTATACGTACTCCATGCATCTTACGATATTAAAGGCATAAGGCACAAGGGGATGGGTTAGCACTAGCCGGTTAGCAAGCTCACTATATTGCACCTTTAAATCAGCCAACAAATAGACTAGTTTAGTAATTTCCTTAGAGTAACATCATTTTTCACAAATGTTACTCAAATGGGAGATAACAGGATTTCTCAGCCATACAGTATATGAGAACACACATGCTGCTCTGCTGAGTACTGACAGCAGGAGGCTCATTCAAAATGAACTGCTTACTAGCCGTTTCTGCACCTTTGGTCGTATCACAATGTTTATTCCTGTTGAATAATCTGAACTCAAAGATCAGTTTGTTTTTGATTAGGCTGAAAGCTCATAAATAACCCTTTAGCTGTGGTGGTATTCTAAAGTTACCATTTCAACTTTCAGTGGTTACTGTGTCTGCCGGTCTGTATACATGCTCATACACTGCTGAGCTGACCGCACTGTTTAATACATTTAAATACAGCTTAACCACCGTCCTCCAGTTGAGGTTAAAATACACGTGAGGCCGGTGTTTAGGTAACACATCATGTCCCTAATTTGGTCAAATTCATACGAATATCTGAACAAATCCCATTTTAAACAAATCCCACGGGACGGCTCTCTGCTTTCAGCTGGGTGCACAATAATTTGATTACAGAACTCTGTCATTAATATTCATTAACATCTTTTTTCCTTTTATCAGCACAGCTTAATTGTCCACAGTGGATGATTTAAAACAATCAATAGAAACAAGCTCTGCATTAATTAATAAAAACATCAATGTGTCTACACGGTGGTACAGCACACTCTTTAAAGGCAGACTGTGTGTGTGTGTGTGTGTGTGTGTGTGTGTGTGTGTGTGTGTGTGTGTGTGTGTGTGTGTGTGAGCGAAGCAGCTCCGTGAGCCGGCTGTGAGACGCACTCGTTTCTGCAGGCTTCCAATCTGTTTCCTGGTTTCCACGTCTTTGCCTCCAGACTCCAGGAACTTCTTGTAGGCCAAGTCGAAGGCCTGGCCGATCGTTAAAGTTATCTCTTCTGCCTGCAGCACAAAGGAAACAAAGACTTGCTCAAAGACTGATTATCTAAATCCGAGTATAGCTGCTGTTTTCACTTGAAAGGTTAACCACAAGACGTCAAAACACCATTTTAAGATGTCAACAATTTCTCATATTACACATTTGTTTCCAGGAAAAACAAGCAAACTGTCAAAGCAGCAGAGACTTACACATTTTTCACTGTCAAACACGTAGCAGAGGTGTTTGTTGGACTCCGAGTCTTTGCAGATGAAAGTAAATATCCTTTTATCGGTTTTGTCATCTGCGCAGAAGGATATTCTGTGCAGCTGACAGTTATGCTGCACATCCTGGGGGAAAGAAATCATTTACTCGCTCTTTATATGAGAGATGACTTCAAATTAAGCCCTTTTCTGCATGGTGGTTACATCCTGTGTAATCATAGGTGTCATATACAGCTGTCAAACAATCAAAGTCACCTCTTTGGACTCACTTTTGTCTTGGGATCTAGTATCTTCACACCATAAATGGAGATCTGAAGTTCCACTTTGGGGATCTTCTGTCCCTCTGACTTTTTGATATGCCTCTGAAACTGCAAGAGGAGAAAATGCAAAGGGAAAAGTTCAATAAGTACAAAAAAAACATGCCACGTGACACATATTAATGCAGGTCCAGCAAAAGGACAACCAGGATGGAAATATAAGAAGCTGAAAGCATCACCTCAAAAATGTAGTTATGATGAATGTTCTGGCAACATTCGCCAGATTTCTGCACAAAATACAGATGCAGTTATATGGAAATTATAGCTAATGGCTGCTGTGAGTCTGAACCAAAACAATTAGTTAAAAGATGCAACATTCAGTAAAGCTGAGGCTTCATAATTATATATTATATTAAAAAGTTCATTTTGCAAAACAACAATAAAACTGAATGGTGCTCTGTGTAGACACAGACCTCTGTGCTGCATATCATTTTTAAATGCTAATTAGAAAAGATGGAGGGAAATGCAATCATTACAGGTTCAAGTTTTGCAGAAGAAATGCGTGAACCATTTAGTGGGTCTCTGCCAAAAAAAACAGTTTAAGTCTTTCATAGTTTTGTTGCCAAATGTTATAAATACAAACTCAACTTGCAGTGACAGTTTAGGACAAAAACCCGAACTCACTGCCATGAAATTAAACGCCGTCACTTGAGAAGCCGATAGCAGGATGGCTCCTTTTTAATCTAAAAGACACATTGCTGAGCAAAAGATTTTGACACTTGTTTGGATTTGTTTGTCAGGGAGAAACATGATCAATCCAAAATCCACAAACAGCCACGACACTGAAACCACTGACAGGTGACGTGAATAACGCTGACGATCTTGTTACAGTGGCACCTCTCGAGGCGTGGGGTGCATTAGAAAGTGAACTGTCATGTCTTGAAGCTGATGTGTCAGAAGGAGGAAAAATGGCTGTAAGAAACTGACTGGGTCACGGCACCTTAGGCTCACTGATGAATGACCCGTGCGCTCTCACACCACAGAAGAGCTACTGCAGCGCAACTTTCTGAAACCTTAATGCTGGAAAGGCATCGGGGCACAATGTGCATCACAGCTTACAGAGTGCATCAACTTTTCATAGTGAACACGACATCAGCTGCTAGTTATTCCGAATGTGAAGCCTTGAGCTGAGTGTTTTCACCGTCACTCCTGGTATTTTGAAACCACGGGGGAGAAGCGAGGGGCGGATCTAAGGAACAAAGCACGCTCAGAGTTTTCAATCATAAGATTCAAAAGAAAATGCATGCTTTATCTCCCTGTTTGATGTTTGAGCAAAGACACAAAATGAACAATACTTTGTAATTAAGAGTTACGTAAAGCTATCTTATGAAGCCAGTTTTATGAAGCTAGGAAGCTTAAGGCCTTTTCCAGTATGCAGTCCTGTGAAAAACTAAAGCCACTCCTGTGATTCAGTAGCTTGTAGAACCACCTTTAGCAGCAGTAACCTGAAGTAACTGTTCTCTGTATGACTTTATCAGTTTCTCACATTGTTGTGAAGTAGTTTTGGCCCACTCTTCTTTATAACATGGCTTCAGTCCATTGAGGTTTGCAGGCATTTGTTTATGCAAAGCTCTCTTAAGGTTCCACCATAGCACATCAATCAGATTGAGGTCTGGACTGTGACTGGGCCACTGCAGCACCTCAATTATTTTCTTTTTCCACCCATTCTGTTGTGGATTTGCTGCTGTGCTTGGGATCTCTGCCCTGTTGCATGAACCAATTTTGATGGAGCTTTATCTGCTGGACAGATGGCCTCACATCTGACTCTAGAACAGTTTGGCACACAGAGGAGTTCATGGTGAACCCAATGACCGCAAGGTGCGCGGGTACTGTGGCTTCAAAACAAGCTAAAAATCACTAAAAAACGAATTTAACCCCCACCACCCCCAACCCAACCACCACCACCATGCTTGACATTTGGTATGAGGTGCTGATAATGCTGTTTGATTTTTGCCAAATGTGGTACTGTGCATCATGACCAAGCATCTCCACTCTGGTCTCATCTGCTGGCCTGTTGTTGTTGTTCCAGAAGTCTTGTGGTTTGTTCAAATGTAACGTTGCAGCCAAGAAGATTCTTTCACCTGGCAACCCTTCAGACAAGCAGGTCATACTTGTTCAGTCTTTTTCTAATTGTGCTGTCATGAACTTTAACATTTAAGATGTAAAATGAGGCCTGTAAAGTCTGAGGTGCAGGGTTAACGTACGTCTGCGTCTACCTTTTTTATATGACTGCATATGGAGCTGTGCAGCTTCAGCTCAATGTGCATCACTCAAAGGTCCTACATGGGCTTTAGAATGAGCCCATCGACCAACAGAATAAGATGAATCAGTCACGGAAGGACGTTTCTCCTTTTATGTTCATGTATGATTCATGTACCAGGGGGAAGAGATGTCAGCAAGGGAAGAAGGGCACCTTGGTGTGGCCCACGCTGGTAACTCTTGGTTATTTTGACATGCACCACTCACTTAAACACTGTTTCCAATCACACTGATCCCCAAAGGCAGCGGTATTCCCTGATGGATGTAACATTCCCTCATAGAGGCGGTATTCCCTGATGGAAGTGGCCTCTTTTAGTAGAATAATGGACTCTGCCACAGTGCTAACACTGTGCAGGCACGGATTGAGGAAAATGTACAAAGAGGTCAAGGTGTTTACTTCGCCTGAATTCCCCAGATCTCCATCCAATTCAGCACCTGTCCTTCGGTGGGCCAGAGCTGTTTTGGGGGCCCAGTGACAGGCAGGTGGTTCTAATGTTGGCAATGGATCAGTGAATAGACACAGCCATAAAGACGGGAGCTAAATGAGGATTTGACCCTGCAAAGTCAGGACTCCGTCATCATCATCAGCATGAAATCAGTCTGAGATTACACAAAGAGAATCAACTGAGAGCTAAAGACATTTAAAAACTCAGCATTATTTTCAAAAAAACATCCTCACTTTACTTTTAGTGCCTTCAGCAGTGAAACTACAGATAAATGTTCACTAAGTATCTGCTCCAGTCATTAAAATGGGGGGAAAAAAGAACGCAACCTGAAGCTTTAACATTTGCCATCATTAAGAGTTCTTTTATATTAGCCTCCAAGACTAAGGCAGTAAATTAATATATTCAACCAAGCTTTTGTAAAGCTCTGCGTTATGTTTATATAATTTAATACATTTACATTTCAAAGCCTGCAGACACAAACACGACCAGACACAGAGAGAGAGAGAGAGAGAGAGAGAGAGAGAGAGAGAGAGAGAGAGAGAGAGAGAGAGAGAGAGAGAGAGAGAGAGAGCAACAAATGTGTGTTTCATGGAGATGCATCTTACTTGAGCACAACCATAAGGGCATTTATATTCTAAGTGATAGAAGAGTACATTATTTGACCTGAGCCATGGAGACATGCCTTTGAGGCTTTGCACCACTTTTTTCCCCCCTCCTGCACACAATCTCTGGAAGCACAGCTAAGGCTGTTCTCACTGCCAGCGTATCTGGGAGAGTAACCATGGAGCCTTGGTCAAAAACAGATCAAATGTAATGTAACAATAGAGGTACGGGTTTGGGAAAACAAGCCTTCCCCTACAAGTGGCCTCAGAGATTCAGCTCTTGGCAGGAGAAGACAGAGGGGGAGGGCCAGCATGCAGTGAGCACTGCCTGGGTTTCAGGCTGTTCCCATGCTTAAGGGTTTGATTAAATGTCTCCAGAGTTGAGGAGTGTGTGTCTCAGAAGTAGCCCAGGTTAAGTGCGATTTAGTGGGCAGGTTTAATGAAACTGTACTAAACTAAGTTACAAATAAGGCTGTTTGTCAAAATGCATTTGGTGTTTAGCAACTAATACTACTTTGACTAACTCTATCCTAGTCTGAGAAAACCAATATGGACTGCAACAGGGTGAAATATAATAGAACTTTAAAATTCTACAAAACTCAAACACTTTAAGCTGAAACTCCAGCAAACAGCAGCCGTCAGCAGTGTGTGCTATATCAGGAGTGCTTAATGAGAGCACTCAACAACAAATCATCTGTTCCTCCACAGTTCTGCTTCAGTGTTTTTCAGCTCATTGTTTTGGTTGTGATTTTGAATCCCCCCCTCTGAAGACCATTTACCTGCCCAGCACTAAATGGCAGTAAGATATAGCGGTACTGGATCTTCCACTCATTTAACACTCCACTTCTGGCCACCTTACAACTTCATGTTAATTACTCTGTCTGGCCTCCAAAACTCCTGAGGGAAAAGTCTGGCACTTAAAAGCTCCTCCGTGTTCATAAGCTCTCCTAATGCCAGTCTCAGACTACATGATATGTTTCTCTGTAATAATAGCCGCTGTGTTGGATTATTAGGTGGTTGCAGAGTCATAAAATCTCACCTTTTCTGACTAAGACCTATTGACATCATCCACCCTGAGAAAGGATGGCCGAACAACCTGCTGTGTTCTTCCAGCAGGTACAGACACGCATGCTGGGGAGCTGAAAAACTCCAAGGGCACCTTGGTGCTAGCAGATGAGGGAGGGGAGCGCTTGCCGCTCACTCCCACCCTCCCCTGCTCTGAGCCCCCCCAATCCAATCCGGTCACTCACGAACGCTTTCCTGTCCTTTAGGCTACAGCTCGGAGTTGAGACTGGCTTTACCTTGAGCTTTCTCACTGCATCCTTTACAACTTCTGTGCCTTTTGGGGCTTCAACCTCTGTGTTTCCAAGAAACTGAAAAGAGAACAAAAAGACAGAGAGCTGATGCAACAGTAAAACAAAAGGGTTACAATATACGGTACAAACAAGTATTTAATGAATTAAATAGCCCAACACAGAAGAAAATGATGAAAAATACCTCTAAAAAGGCAAAAAGCAGGAATTATGTATTTAATAACTGTGCTGAGGTGTTAGTGTGTGTATTAATCAAGTTTAACAATGTGCCAAATCAATTAATGAGCTCCATAATTTGCTTCCCCCCCATGTGCCCAATTTCCTCCTTTCTTCTTCTTTTTCATGCCAAGTTTAAGGTCCGCCACAGTGAGTCATGATGCAGCGACTGTGGCGGGTGGAATCGGTTTAAAGTATATGTTTTAATAAAAGTATCAATTGGCAACAGTGTATCTAAATTTGTGCTCAAAGACAAAGTGTTACAAAGTGTCTCAGTATTGTTATTCTGTCCTGCAAAGACCGGCCTAACACTGGGTAAGGAAATGATTCCATGAAGGGTGAAACAGACCTTTTGTTAAACTGGAAACAGGTTTCCTGCAATCATAAAGTTTCAGCTCTTCGGAGCACTTCAGGGACTCCACATTTGTGTCACTAAAATCTTAAATTTGTTGCTCTAAGTTCAAATAAATGTAGATGATATTTCAGAGCCCGAAGGCATGAATATATATTCTTCCTCGTCATCTCGCATTTCACTTGCAAAAAGTTATAAAAGTGTCTTTTACACATGAGGATTGAGTGAACACACACACACACACACACGCGAGCAGCACTTCTGCTGTTCGCCAACAGATGGAGCCGTTAACCTTTGAGCCTGAACGTTGTGCCCCCTCCCAATCTGGCAGCAGCACTTCTAATTGTTGCAGTCACACACGCTGCTTCACTGCCTCCTGAGCTTAATGTGTGCAGCCTGTTCCAATAGCAGACTTCAAAAACACTGGTGTCAGACCCTTAAAGGCTGGCAAAAACAAAATAACAATGTCTGCCATTGGAAGGCGGCGAGCAGCTCCAGCAGAGATCGACTGTCTCTATTGCACATTAAAATCTTTGTGATGCAGTGCATGACTTGGCTGTGCTAATATCCATAAAACTTTGGCGCGCGCACCGCCGACTGCTGCGGCTGTAATAATGAGAGGTGATGAAATACCAAATTATTTATTTTTTATCCTGCACATGTCTGATGGCTCTATAAAAGGAAACATTCTGTCAAAAATCGAATCAAAGAATAAATAATATTAATTCCCCGTCCAAAATTTGTTAAAACATGTCAGTCTGTGTAACTTTTTGTCAGCAGGGCGCCTTCGACTTCTTCCTAAATGCAATAAGACAGGTGAACCACCACCATACTGCAACTTATCAATAGAGCCCAGAAGACAGATTGAGGCTTCATAGCAAAGTGTCAGCATTCTGCATCGGTGTGACAAATGTACTCTCCACACTTACGGTCATCTCTGGAGTGCTGCTGACAGATACCCAGAATAGAGTGGAGCAGCACTTGTTCCTGACCAGTGCATTCTGGGCTGCGACTGGGGAGGTCTCACAAGGCAAACAGAGCTCGGAGGCTCATCCATCAACCGGCGCACGCAGCTGAAAACGAACCAGCCCTACCTCTCATCCCCCGCACAAAGAATTCACATTTTCAACTGCGGACGCGCACACACGTGTCAGCCTTGTGGCAGGTCTCAAATGTTCACTCAGATGACACGACACAGAGCTCAGGTCCAACTCTGCGTTCACCCCTCCCAGCTCAAGGTTCACATTATTTTTTTTCCATACACCTCCAGAAAGGGTGTTGTGCATAAATTAAGTGACTTCTGAATGTGACATGATTGCTGATGAAAGACACGGCAAATCCAGCAGCTCTGAAATTCACCTCTCGGCATCCTCGCAGCCCACGGGTCAGCGAGGCTGAAGAAGCACTTTTAGGATTTGTCTAACTGTCAGATCAGATCAAAGAATTGGCAGACTGACCGAAACCAAAACTCACATCAGTCTCAGCAGCTGCCGCCACACAAGAAGATCAAAGTAATTAATTAAAAAAAACAGTGGATTTAGATACGGAATTCTGAAAATACAGCTGCAAGTAATTAAGATACTTTGAAACGTGTTTGTAGGCGTGAATTCTGGGGTCGTGTCAAATGGAAGGTGGGGATATTTTCAAGATTGATTTATTCAGTTACTTGTTCTTAAAATTAATTCAAGGAAACGCCTCCACCGAGTCACGAACACGAACATAAAATCAATCAACAGTAATTTGATCTACATATTTCCATAAACCCCTTCGGAACGCTTTAGTAAATTATGAAAGCAGAAAACTCAACAACTTCCACTTTGATGATAAATTAATCATTTCTGTCATTTTTCAAGCACGGATGAAAATAACTTGTCAGTTTGTGTCCAGCTTCTTTAGATTTGCAGTTTTTTTTCTCTTCGCTTCTTTTTACCCACACGCACGATCGCCTCATCACCGTCTGAGAGAGAGAAAAAAAGAAGTCCATCATTCGGATCTATTCTCAATTCTGTCTTTACCCGAATAATAGACGAGCGCACTCCAACCAGCCATGAACCACCACGCTTCCAATTAGCACATCATTACATACACACATTACCTAAGCAATGTCTCAACCTGTGTTTACACCAGGGGCAGCACAGTGTTGTGGTGGCTGGCAGTGGTGATTCAAATCCCACCTGGGGGGGCTTTTCTGTGTGGAGCGTGTCTGTGTGGGTTCTTCCTCCCACAGTCCAAAGACATGCATGGGGTTAGGTTAACTGGTGATACTAAACTGACCAAAGGTGTGAATGGTTGCCTGTCTCTTTGTGTTAGCCTTGTGACACATTGGGGTGTACCCTGCCTCTCACCCGGTGACAGCTGGGATAAGCTCCAGCCCCCCCGCAACCCTGAACTGGATCAGCAAGAGAGAACATGATGGATGGATTTTTACAAGTGAGAAATTAAGCTAGTGTGAAAGTGCCAAAAACTGCAGTTCCCTGGCTCCAAAAAACAAACCAAATCAATCCATACAAATGAAAAGTAATCAGCATTAAAAAGCAGTTACTGGGCTCTGTGGATCGTTTTCTCCCCTATAATAACTGCACGGTGGCTGAAGGTTTTCGTAACTCAACTATTTGGTTTTTGCCAAGGCTAACATTTAGGGGAGTGGCCTGCTTTGATTGACAGACGTGCCGACAAAAAGAACTAGCAGACAGCTACAAACTACAGATCGCACATAACAACAATAACTGCAGTTTTGCTGCTGTCATCAAATTCAGGGTTAGGGTTCAGGGTTAATTATAAAATCAGACACGTGCCTATAGCTACAGGTCTGATTTTACTTGCTGCTATATGACAGCTTATACTTTATCTCAGGTTTAGTTTAAGAAAACCTCTGAAATGTAAAGAGGAAACTAGAGCAGACAGTTTTGTAATGAAGGAGAAAAAAAACAGTTTAATTTTCTCGAGACTAAAAAAAAAAAAAGAAAGATCTCTCTTTGCTCCGACTACATGGCACATTGTTCAGCGAACTGCTAACAGCTTATTTTTCAACAATACCGAGAGGATGAAACCTGGGAGACCACGCCAAGCACATTTTCAGCACTTCTGCCCCCGATTCCTTCACTGACGAGTGCTTAACTCAGATCTCAGCAAATTTAACCAGACGAGGAACTCATCAGTAAAAGCTGACGATACATAGCGAGTATAAGAACTGACAATCTGCTTTGATTTTTTAGAGATGTGCCTTCTGCCGGGTTCCTTTGCCGCGCACAGGAAGGCAGCTTGAGCAGTTTGCAGGCATGTGGCGGTTTTGGAGTTCCACCTCCGTTCCCTCACGGCATTTGTGAAGCACGAGGATGTAGGCTGACAGTCTCTGTGCCTCACAGGAAGGAAAACTCTGTCGAAATGAAGCAGAAAACCAGCCTGACAGGGAAGTCCTCCTCAAGGGACACAGCCCCCCCCCTTCCCTCAAGATGTGCTTGCTGGATATTTGAAAAACACTTTTTTTTAAAGTGTTTTATAACAGATCATGATTCCAGGCAAGCTTGAGAGCCATTTCATTTCAAGTTAGTCGTGCATCAGATCCAAGAATTTTTAGCTATTTCCGCATAAGCATGTGCAGCTTAACTTAACCCCCCCGGTTCATATACTCATTAAAAATAAACAAATCAAGAAGGCTAAAACACACGGAGTCTCCTTCAAATTAAACTTTGACAAGGATGATGCCGTTACCCACATCACAGCACCAAGAGAGAACAGCTGCTATGGAAGGTAAATGAAACAATATCAATTTTTAAAAAAATACTGGAGCTGCGCCGGGCAGGGAATTCATTCAAACACCTTTAAAAATCCAAATTATTGTCACACTGAAATGAGGACTTAAAGCTTATCAGCCGTCTCTGTCAGAGAATTTTATGCAGCTTCAGCATAGAACAAAATATCTATGGTGAAGCTCATTTGGTGGACAATACCAAAGAGTGCAATGAAAGGCCGGTTTTTATCGAGGGAAATGCATTGTGGGACACGTGGACTGAGAGCTTTAATGGGCATGACTAGAGGGAATAAACACAGACAAAGGTGGGAGCCACAAAAGGACCAATGTTGTTTTCAACTTGCAATAAAAGTCTGTCACCATTTTTTGTTGTTTCATTATGTTGCAGTCACTCTGCTCTGATGGAACTCATTAAAATGTAGCAAATACAGACACCTACCTTGGCATTGTAGGCTATGTAATGCTTGGCCAAAGCTTCTGGAGTGTGCATCCATGATTTATCTGAAATGATACAGACAACTGACTCAATACAACAGACAACCAATATGGTACAATCAGTGTGGTGAGGTAAGGTACAAATGGCCACATGCGTGCAGTGGTTGAATCTGAGGCAGTGAACATGTGAGGAATAAATGAGCCACAAGAAGAATTTGGTGAAATATAGAGAAAATTGGCTCATTTTGCTTTCTTCCCCATATATTCACACCTGTGAACCAGTGGCGGATGCTGGTCTTTCAAGGAGGGGAAGCTCAACTTCGGCCTACATCATAAAATGTGTCGGTTTATTTATATGTGAATTCTACCCTCCGTTCCTTTTCAAGAAAATGATCTNNNNGCATGCCTGACAACATCGGGGCTCCTAATGAGACGATGGATGGTGTCCTGGGGGATCTCCTCCCAGATCTGGACCAGGGCGTCACTGAGCTCCTGGACAGTCTGAGGTGCAACCTGGTCACATCAGATGGGTCGAAACACGATGTCTCAGAGGTTTTGTATTGGATTTAGGTCAGTGAGCGGGGGCCAGGAGGCTGGGCATTGTCGTGCACCAGGAGGAACCCAGGACCCACTGCACCAGCGTAGGGTTTGACAATGGGTCCAAGTATTTCACCCTGATACGTAATGGCAGTCAGGGTGCTGCTGCCTAGACTGTAGGTGTCTGCGCCTCTCTATGGATACACCTCCCCAGACCATCACTGACCCACCACCAAACCAATCACGCTGAATGATGCTACAGGCAGCATAACGTTCTCCACGGCTTCTCCAAACCCTTTGACACCTGTCACATGTGCTCAGGGTGATCCTGCACTCGTCTGTGAAAAGCAGAGTGCCAGTGGTGGACCTGCCAATTCTGATATTCTATGGTAAATGCCAATCAGACTCCACAGTGCCAGGCAGTGAGCACAGGGCCCCACTAGAGGATTTCGGACCCTCAGGCCACCCTCATGAAGTCTGATACTGATTGTTTGGTCAGAGACATTCACACCAGTGGCTGCTGGAGGTCATTTTGTAGCTCTGGCAGTGCTCGTCCTGGCCAGCTCTCCTAGAGTAACTGCCTGTCTCCTGGAATCTCCTCCATGCTCTTGAGACTGTGCTGGGAGACACAGCCAACCTTTTGGCAATGGTACGTATCAAAGTGCCACCCTGGAGGAGCTGGACTACCTGTGCGACCTCTGTAGGGTCCAGGTATCACCTCATGCTACCAGTAGTGACACTGACCTAGAGCCTGGATCTGGCAACCGCCAGTCACTAGGGAAAAGTGTGTATTTCAAGGTTGGCTAACGAGGTTTGTGGAGGTTACTGGCAGTCTCTAGAGTGAACTTGGTTGCAAAGATAGCTACAGTGAAAATCTCCTTATGATTGCTTTAGTCTGCTTTTGGCAGACATTGACTCGTCTGCAAACGCAAACAAACTAAGGCCCCAGACAAGACGGTATCTTTCATGCAATCTACAGGTGGCTGCAGCAACCTGCTTATGAACAAAGCAATCACAAGGAGGTATTTGGTGCAGCACCCTCTTTGTGACTGATTTCATTTAGCACCAGCCAGCAACCAGTAAGGGAATTCACATTTCCCCCTCATGACCAGTGGTTGCCAGATGGTAGCTAGGCATGTGAGACTGAGGCCTGAAGGCAGCTTATGATGGGCTCCGCTTCCTGACCTTGTCACGCTCTGCCGGCTGTCATTTTTTAGTTTAGACGATCAAGTTACTTAAAATAAAATGAACATTTCTAAAAACTCGGGATCTTTTGGACCCTTTGGTGGATAGTAAACGTCACTGTTTTTTGGTAGGGTTAGTGCTGGCTGACTTCAGGTGTTCACTGTGATTGAGCACGCTCTCTTTAATAAGTGTGTTTCAGATGGGAACTGTGCTGCCCTTCTGTTAAAGCACTTGTTTTGTTTTCAGTTCACGATGTTTGCTGGTTCTCTTGGGTGCACTTCAGAGTTTGATAGTGAAGTACACCTCCGGTCTGTTGCTTGCTCACAAGTTTACTATTTAAAACTGGCTCAAACCTGGTACACCACTGAAGACCAGGTCGAGGCTTGTTAGGTTGAAAAAAGTTAAACCTGGCACACTGAGCTTTGTAGGCTATTTTGAGAGCATTTTAAAACCATTCACTGCACCATCAATGCAATAGTGCATCACCAAATAAATACATTTGCATTATATACTGCTGAGAGCATCATAAACCTCATTTTAGCATTAATCCATTATTACTTCATTTTCAGGCATGACAGCTGTTTAGTTACTGTAGCCAGTCTTCACTGTGATAACTCACAGAAACATCTGTCAGCCTTTGAAACATCAGCGCATCACCAAATGAATCATTTTGGGTTGCATAGAGCGTGGAGCTGGAACTGAACAATAAGGTGGCCTGCACATTTGCGTGGTCTTCTAAGATGTCTTCTAATCAGATGTCAAACTAACTAGATGGAAATATTCTTTTTCAAGCTGGTCCATCAGATAAACAAACTGCATAAAATAATATTGTGCTTTGATGTTTTCTTCTGCATTGCTAGCACAGCTGGGGTGAACTAAATTTAGACCTTGAAATGCCACCGTTGACCTGAAACACACTCTTCTGATGCCACTGACAAAAGGGGCGATAATCTTGAGTTTGTGTATTTTTTGACAAATCATCCCACAGTGCCAACAGTTAATGACCGGAGACGGTCTTTGAAGATTTACACCAACACGAGGCGAGCGGCGGTTCAGAGATCATTGCAGGTCACTGACGGCACAATCCACATTATGCTGTTTTCAGCATTTCTTAATCACCCACTGATTAAGGATTCTTTCCGTTCTTCATTTCCCCCATTCATAAACGGCTTATCGCCCCGTTAATGACTCTCGTGACAAAAGATGCATGACTGTGACCTTGGGGCCCCCCCGGCTCCCGTAGGTTGATTGCGTTAATCAAGACTGCAAGGTGCAAACGATGTGAATCAACTTTACTGTGTCCTCTGCACAAGTATGCTAATCACTTTGTTTACATTCATGTGTTGGTTAAGTGGCTTGATGAATTTAAAGTCTGTTCTAATTAGTGTTAATTTGGTACCCAACATTTGCTTAATTGTGACCGTTTAGAGTTGCTAACCTACAATCTCATTCACAGGGAAACTTTGGCAAAAGAACACGTAATGACAAAATGTTTTGGCCAAATACTTTAAAATAATTAATTTAACGATTGCTTAACGCAATGCATTTCATTTGGTGAATATTTACCTGAAGAAAAATAAATAAGAATTAAATACAAACTATTTTGTATTTACATAACGCACATTTGTTTCCTGTGCTGTTAAAATACAAATGGATGCAATGCAGACAATTTGGGTCAATTAGGCTCGTTATTTTTATGTATTTAAAAGAAAATTGTGTTTACTTGTTTTGCTTATATTTTGCTTGATGGAGAAAAATGCATCACATTAAGTCTATTAAAGTTTTTAAAATGATGTTATCCAAATGAGCGGCAGTGAAAACGTTTTGTTTGTTTCTATATTTTGCTTACAAAGAGGCGGGCTTTCCTATTGGTCGTCAGCAATAGTTCTGCAGGCTTGAGATTGGCTGCTTTTTCACTCATTTTTAGTCCAGTCCTTGTACCTGAACATTTTCAGAGGAAGGTTTTTCACTCAAGCGTAAAACCTAAAAGACAACTTAGAACAAAGCTTTAGTTTAAAATTGTATCTTTAGACATGCAGCATGTTGCAAAAACACAATTTGTTGAATCTACCAAAAAAAAAAAAAAAAAAAAAAAAGCCAAACACAGTCTGACAGACATAAAACAGAATTTTTGCTCTTTTGAGGCTGAAAACATGGCATATCTTGGCATGGTGTGCAAAAAATAAAAAATAAAAAATAAAATTAAGAAACTGGATAAGCAGAGGACAGAAGGAATGGCAGGTCTAAAAAAACTATCTACAGCAGATGAACAGTACCTGAAATGATGTCCTTAAGAAATAGGAAAAAGCCTGACACAGGACCTACAGTAAGAGATGCATCTGGACCTTCAGCTGATCCATCTACTGTTCACTGAAACCTCATCAGAAATGGTCTCAGTGGAATGGCGGCTGTCAGGAAGCCATTGTTAACGAAGGGAAACCGGGAGAAAAGGCTGAGGTGTGCTACATTACACAATAACTGGATGGAAAAATCAGAGGCAACAGGTCTGATGGAGTGATGATTTGAAATTTTTGGTCCAAATTGTCTACAGCCATCGGTAAAACACGTTTGAGGCTCTGTGATTTTTTGGGGGCTGCATTTCAGCCAGGGGTGCTGGAGAGCCTGTCAAAAGTGATTGAATAATGAATGCAGAAACAGATTTTGAACCAATGTGCAACGCCATCTGTAAAGTGTCTGACTGGCAACAGCTTATTGATCCCACACTGCCAATGCATTAAAAGCAGACCTGGATAGAAAAACACAGTCAGTCATGTCTTATATACTGTATTTCCATCTATGTTGGCAGATATCTGAATCCTAGCGACACGTGAAGAAATGAGGGGTGTCTCAAAACGTTTGCACAGTACTGTACACATAATTGAACTACACAACCTTAAAATCAGGTTTTATTCCTCTGCAAACAATTTTGATGGCAAAAATCTACACAACCGTGCGGCTAAAACAACACTAACACATCAGTGTGGTGGTCTCTGTGAGTTTGCTGTGCCGTGAACTTTCCTCTACTTAAACTGTCCTCCTTCCAGGTTTACTTAACAGCTGTGCAATGAGATTAAACCCGTTTACACCTTGCAACAGTCTCCTCTAAAGCACAATCAATTTCTTAGTGGGAAGCTGGAATGAAAGCTGACAAAGGAACGAGGCACCTCCTCCCTTCTTTTACAGCCAACAAACTCTAAATTCCAAGAAGGAGTCAAGAGAAAGGACAGGAGAGATACTGTGCAGGGTGGCACGGATGCATGGCAGGTAGGCTGGCATTATTTTAACGTGTCAGCACACGCAGTTCTGATTAAAGGAGAGAAGTGCAGGTGGGATTTGGGTGGTGGGGGAATTGGTTTTTGTCTCTCTTTGCTGTATAAAATAGCAACTATGCAAGAATGGCAAAAACTGGCAACAGTGATGTCTGTACTTGAAATAACTGTTGGAGCGTGAGGAAGAGTCGTGGAATCTGAAGGTCAGCTGTGAGTGGACGAACTGTCAGGTGCTGGGAGAAGATGAGGGAAAATTTAAGGGATGACAGCCGGGAAAGTGCCGCTGCTCCTGTGTCACACTGTAACGCAGAGACAGGTTCTGCTGCTTAAAGGTCACAAGCCCTTCATGCATGTTTCACTGCAGCTCTAACTGTTAATAACACGAGTTATGAGACCAGTGCTGTAAATACAGTCAGGTTCAAATACATTTCTCCTGGAATTAAAGCTGAAATTCTGCACTTCAGTCACATCTTGATTATGTGATTCAGAATCCACTGTGGTGGCGTTTGCACCACAGGTAAGCAAGCTGGAAAGCATGAAAAAGAAAGAAGCATGGCTTTGGTGTTCTGGTCTTTAAGGTCTAAGTATAATGAATTACTGCAAACAGCTTCACTGAAAAAAAGAAAAAGAAAAATCCATTATTGTTCCAAAATACTGCTTTGTTCTCTAAAACTGCCTCGTGTTAAAAATCTATTGGCAAGTTGGTAGACTAGCAGCTTAAATACCGCCCATAGAAACCTGCTCTAATTACACAGAGTAGACAGATATAAATGGTTAATCGCTGGGCGAGAGTGAAAATAAGGAAGAAAGTTTACTTCTGGCTAAAATAACAATACGAATCAGAAGAAGCGTCGGAGAGGTGATGGTCTTCCACTGCAGGTTTCACAAGTGATGGTGAAGACCAGAACAAAGTTCACCAAGTTTTGAAACGACTCAGCTCTGGGAACGCTGGGTTTCTATTATTAAATTAACAAAAATTTAACAAAAACTTGCCTGACAAATATTTTAATGCGCTGGAGGAACAAGAAACCAG
The DNA here is from genome assembly GCA_034780415.1 of Cichlasoma orientale. Taxonomy (NCBI): domain Eukaryota; kingdom Metazoa; phylum Chordata; class Actinopteri; order Cichliformes; family Cichlidae; genus Cichlasoma; species Cichlasoma orientale. Next base: position 44,463 of record JAVDPK010002911.1, on the reverse strand, counting down.
CAGTTTCATCTATTACACTGTTATTAAACAATCATCCACAAGCTAACAGCTGCATTTTGTGATCTCTCACATATTTTTTTAAATCTCAGTCTCTACAATGAAAAGTTTTTCATGTCAGCACAAACAATGGGAATACAAAAAAAAACACATCTACTTCGTCACCTTTAAAAGTACAGAATTCAATCAATATTTAGTCAGTAAAAAGCAGCAGATTCAATGTAAGTACCTGTGAATTAAAAATCACCAAATAAATACATGAATCAATAAGTAAAAGGCTCAGTGAATAAATATTTCAATAAATGTGCCAATAATAATAATAATAATAATAATAATAATAATAATAAATATTAAAACAGACAAAGACAAATTATTTGCAAATTGTGAAGAATTAATATTCCTTTTCAAATTTTTGTCTATTTATTTTCCCTTCAATTATTTAATTTTTGTCGGCAATATTTACTAATCATTTTAAACTGTATTTTTATTTTAAATATTATTTTCGTTTTGCATTTGATCTATTTTCTTTGCATCACTTTGAACATACTGGCATTACTGCATGGATTACAAAAAGGTAATGCTATTAATAATAAAATACAATGCCTGGTACCAGCCATAGACATTGACCCCAGGCTCATGACTCTAAATTGGATAAGTGGTTTAAAAAAAAAAAGGATGATGGACAGATGTTGATTTCTACTGCAGCTAACTAGAAAATTGTGGTCACAGAAAAACCTCTTCATATTCCTCATCCTTGCCTTGAGTGCCACGCTGCAACTGCACTTTTTTTTTTTTTAAATACGGCCACAAGACGAGAGCAGGCAATAGACTAATTCACTGCAGTGCTCAATCAATGACAGACAATGAATGTGCTGGGTGTGCACAGTTCTCCATCAAGCAGAAGACAACTTCAAATGGGCTCCAAGCAGAGCCGACCTAAAGCACAACTCTGCTGCAGACCTGTGGGAGAGTGCTACGTTGAGATAAAGACTTGGAGAGTTTAAACTGTACTTCTTTTTGAGAAGTGCAGTTTAAAAATCCGGTCAGCTAAATAAATGAAGTATAAATGCAAAAATGTTGCAATCGCGCAGACACAGGGACAGTAATTCCTCTGAGAAGAAATCTCTTGAGGTTTTTTTGTCTTCATCGTGCACAGAACGTTTGGGGAAACGGACAAGAGCGTCACAACTGCCCTGCAATTTAATGCAATTCAGTACAACAACACTGCAATACGGTGCCTCAGAAATGAAAGCTCTCTGCGAGTACAAACCGAACATTACACGGTTCACTGTGGTTTCATTATTGCAGAGCTACTGTATTAAAGTTAATTATATTCTGCAAATGTTTATGATTGTGCGTCAAGCCCCTGCAAACTGCTGTAATACAACTCCTCCATTCTGCTGAAAAGCCACGGAAACTCAATTTAAAGTGAGGAGAAATCTGCAAATATTGACTGAGCGAAGAAAGTCCAGGCTCCTTCACGGCTAATGCGGCTTTCACGAGGCCAAAAAAGGAAACGCTCAAGGATCGCACAAACGGTCACGTGGCTTTATAAAACAGCGCTGTCACAGCAGACGTTAATGCACTGACACACAGCTCGGGACTCTCAGCACAAGGCAATCTGACATGCATGAATTACACCGTTACTACTTATTTGTGCTCCGATCATATCACAGACCAGTAACGGCGGCTTGTGTAATAGTTCGAGGGATCATTTCAGAAATGAACATCACTTGGACTGGTATTCATACTGTCCAGAAATTCAGCTATGATGGCCACGAGCAAATTAAAGAGCCCATGCATCCACATCTCATTTTCTATGTGGGCGCTTTCAGTTATATGTAATCATAATGGGAGACAAAGGACATCTGACCCTAATAAAAACAATTTTTAAAAAAAGCACACATGCACAAACCTCTTTCATTGCATTACTTGGTTTGGATTAATTTAGCTACTGACATTAATTCCACGGGACAATTACAGTACAGAGGATTCTGTAAATATGCAGATATTGCAGTAAATGTCACGCTGCATTTGCACTGATATGAACTCACATTAAGCAGCAGAGCTTCTGCAGAAATTTTGGTAAAGGCGCATTTTTGTGTAAAACATTTCAAAGCCCTCATTTACAAGAAGTTTAAAATCTTTGAAAATAAACTAAACCCATCGACAGAGACCACGGCTCTGCGGTCACGTCTGCGTGTTGTGTAGAAGCTGAAAGCGGGCCGGGCTGGACTCCCTTTTAATGCCATTGTGAACCACAAGGCGGCGCAGCAAATCAGTGCAGTGTCTAATCGTTGGTACAAGGTGTCCTTTGACATCAGTGCCGCAAAGCATCAGATTACAGAAAATAATTGGCACATATCATTGAGGTCACATTTAAACATACTGGCTGCGCCGGGTTAATGTGGAGGGGCGCATTTTAACAAAAGAGCCAAAAACACGAAGCTTTCTAAAAGCACATCGAGAAGTCTCAGCTTGCAAACTTGTGACTTACTGCAGCACCGCTCCCTCAGCCCCGAACATGGATTATGCCTGTTTTAAAAACCAGCAGTTATCTCTTGGCCAGTCTATCAAGACACCTGTGCCAAAGAGGCCAGCAGCATCTTTCAGAGCGACAATATTTAACGACCTTGGGGGAGAACATGCTGAGCATCGGAATGATGCTTTACCCAACAGTAAAGCCTTCATGAAGATAGGACGGCATTAGAGGTAATCAGCACTAACTGTGAAGTCATGTCATCACTTGAAAAACTCAGTAGGCTACATTAATGTTATCAAACATGCGAATAAGTGATGTTTTTTTAAGTATTTTTCCTGCAAATCACATCCAGTGTTGAAGCAATCAACACAGGAGATAAAAATGATCAAGATCCCTGCTGGTAACACCTGCTAGACATGTTTGAGCCCACCAAACACGGGCCAACACCGATAAAGGGGGAGATAAATCAGTGCAGTGGACCAGCTTTCAGTGCCAGCCCAAAGACGCAGAGGCAGACGGTGCAGGTGCGGGAACAGACGAAAACTGTCGGATAATGCGGTGACTGTTCGTGTCAACTGTTACAAATTAAGAAGGCAACACTGCGTAAAACCTCTGCGTATAAATCAAAACAGCGACACAAAAACCTAAAGACGATAATTGAAGGGGGCGATGTTATCAACAACAAGAGGCAATTATCCTCTCCCACTCGCGTAAAGAGCTCAGCAGAGACTGAATAACTCACCAACGTGAAATCACTGGCAAATAAACTTTTGTTGCGCTCACGCGGGAGGCTGCCGGGCTGCATATCCGGTGATATTTGGGATCGATGGAAATATAGCATGTGCAGCTGTGCTCAGATTATTAGGAGACTCAGAAAGTCATGATTTCAAAAAGGAGTCACAAACCTCACACCTTCCCATCTCATCGCATTTTCCTTTAGCTCACTTGAAGGTACGGCTTAAGTCAAACATCAAATCTATGCTTTCATTCATATTTTTGTCTCTGAGGACATTTGAGGACAAACACTTAAATCTCTTTGTCAACACTGAGCTTGGCTTACAAAAGGAATCCTGGAACATCAAGGTCCACTGAGCATAAATGAATATACCGTACACACACACACACACACACACACACACACGACTGGCTACAGAGATATATTTTTTCAATATTTTGGTTCATGCTCGCGAATAAGAGCGTCGCATCTTCCTGGGAGGGGAAAGCTTTTATCATATACTGTGAATTCTTGAACCTCTCGGCACCATCTGCTGAGGTCTGACAGTAACAAGTGTTGCAGAAATTAAATCTGCAGAGAGGCCTAAGGGTCAGACATCTGTTGGTATTCTGAAGTAATAGTGCATGGTGGGGGTCAGGAAGCTGCTGTCCTTCTGTTTAGTAAACAGGCTTGAACACGCTGCTGTGACAGGTATGCGAGTGGAGGAAACATTTAGAGCTCTCAGCAGTTACAAAGAGGTGGTCAGTTTGTGCGGCTCGTCTGGACACGAGCGCGTCTGCTGTCTGTGCGGCTGCGGCCTTCACCCGTCTGCTTTCAGACCCTCAACGCCGTGCCGCCTAACTTTAAATGAACTTTCCTCGTTCCCTCACTGTATGTGCTGAAATTCACAGAAATGAAATCAGCATTTCAATTCCGTGCGATTATAAATGGAAATTTTATGTGAGGTGAGGTCCTCGCGCAACGTAATGGGGGGGAAAAAGTGAATTAAAACCAAACATCATTAAAGCCCGGCACACCACCTGGGCCCCGGACGCTTTTCCTCAGCGCTGCCCAAGGCTTCTCCAGGTCTGATGATTCACACCAGAGGGAGCGGGACAGATGGTGGTAAACACATCAAGCTGTTGGGCAAACTGCGGTCCCAAATATCTCCTCCTCTGCACTCGGGCAGGGTCAGCTCAAGACGCCGACATCGCCGCGTAACGCTGCAGAGGCAGGCGCTATCTGCTGCCGTGACCGTCCAGCTCTGCTGTTCCGCGGCTTCGTGGAGATGAATAATTTGATGTTTTTACGCTGATCGACTGCAGCAGCCAACATTTGCCGAACAGCGTTTTGGAGCTGCACAGTTCATCATTTTGATCTTAAACATGAAATCATTTCATCAGAGAAAATAATAAACATTAACATCAGTCAGTTTGGGGTTTTTTTTTTTTTTGATTTGATTTGATTTTTGCAGGGAGCTTTTCAAGCGTGAAGACTTTATAGTGCTGCCAAACTGATGAACTGCACCGAGGAAAAATTTACAAGACCGCGGCAGCCCGGCACCGAAAAGATTTTGCACATGATTCATTGAATGAGCTTCCAAAGCCCGATAAACAAAACCATAACAGTGAGCGCTTCATCCAGATAAAGCTGTTTGGGCTCTCTTATCTCCTGCCACGGCATCTGAAGACAGTGTTCCACATTGTTCCACAGACAAAGAGCCAGAATTTGTTTTAAAAATATCTTTTAAAGAAAGAGCATGTCAGCGGTTGAGCACGTTTAAACCGAGCTTTCTGCCATTCACTTCACCTTCCCAGTGATACTGTAGCGTTCCTGAAATAGAAAAAACATCCAGGTGACTCAAACACATTGTACACCTGCATTCCTAAATCATGGTCCTTTAAATTAGGACCGGGGCTTCCTGCTGGATAGGTTTGGAGAGCTGAGATCCAAAACATGAGTAGGTGGGATGCACGGCCGCACCGGCTTCCCTGCATATTCTGCAGCAGAGCATCCTCTTCATGGTAGCGTAAACATTTTGTTTTGGACTGGACAGTTCAGAATTTGCAGTGGCTGCACCACCAGCTGCTGTCTGTTTGTTCCAGCTTTCTCGATGATCCAGGGACAGAGGTACAGAGATCCGTCTTCTTGCCAATTTTGGAGGGGGGGTGGAGGCTGCTGGTGTAGCTAGGATAACAGGATAGTGGATAAAGGATATCCAGATCAAGACTTCCTGCTCCATTTTTTTGGGTCATTGTTTGCATCACCACCGCACAGTAGCAGATGTTTTCAGTGAGCTCAACATAATCTCTTTCATACACCACTCAGTACAACTGTCAGAGCGAAGACCTTCACAAAGTATTTGCACTTCCTGTTACGCTATCTAATATCACTGCAGTGTAACCGTGGCGTGGAGGAGCTCGACTTCAGCGTTTGAAGGCACCACCAGGAAGGATTCCCAGATCACTCCGCAACAAAAACCAGCGTGGGTGTGCGTGTTTCATTATGATGCATTATTTATGCTGAGGGTGTTTAAAGTCTCTGTGAACTGATTATGGTAGTGTACTGAAATGAACTGAAAGCAAAGAAGTACTGGAAGGTGGGAAAAACTGTGTAATACCACTATAATGGCACTTTGAAGTATACCGTGCCCACTGACGCAGGTGCTGGTACACGCTGAGCAAAAGCTGGCCCATCAAAGAGGCAGAAATGATAGAAGGGACACTGGTTCTATTCTCGAATATCTGACAAAAGATGCCAGGTGTAGCTCAAAGTTGTAAGCTACACGAGCACCGGATGTGTGCGCTCACCTTTTTTCCTGTTGAAGGCGCGGTTCATAGTGGAAAATGTGAGTCTCTGCGGTCCCTCCTGAGTATCTGCCAATATTCCACCTGGAAAAGCAGCGGGGGGGAGAAGTGAGTTAAAAATGGTTTCCACCACAAACATTCAGCAAAAGGCAGAAAGTCTAAAAAACAAGCAGTCTAAAGTTTTCATTGAGAGAGAAAAAAAGAGAGTGAGAGGGAGAGAAATCCCACCCTCTAAGACTGAGGCAAGGATTTGCTGTCAGAGTGTGTTAAAATTAAACTCCCAGTGTTTCTGCATTACATTTGTTTACCGCCGAGCCACGCCATCCCCATCTCGTCTGCGGCGCCTTTAACCTCGCGCTGCTGATAAAACAGAACTCGCTGTTCTTCGTGTTTAATGGTACAAGATGTGTCTAAGAATGGAGATGTGTACCAAAGGGAAGCAACAAAGCTGCACAGTAAAACGCTGCATTGTTTACCGTGATCCTCTTACAGGCGGCGGCCTTAATGTTCAAATCTTTCCAACAGAAGTAGAGCAAATGTTTCAGCTACACACACACACACACACACACACACACACACACACACACACCCACACACACCCACACACACACAC
>JAVDPK010002911.1:0-37749 GCA_034780415.1 Cichlasoma orientale | reverse complement strand
CACTCACACACACACACAAACACACACACACACACACACACACACACACACACACACACACACACACACACACACACTTTTATGCTACACAAAGACAACAAAAATCCAAAATTATTGGATGGATAGAATAAGAGATGAATCTGAAATGTGGCCAAAGTCAGTTTTTCTCCTTTCTATAAATTCACCGTAGCTGCAGCAATCCATGCTGCATGTGTCCAAACACACCGTGCACGTGGACGCTGTGCTACCTCACAGGAAAAAAAAAAAAAAAAAAGTAGCAATTTCTTTTGCAAATGAAAAACATCCACCTCCACATCGACTCCGAATGTGACACCGCTTTGACGTTTTCCGAGCTTTTCCATCAATTCCCCCGTGAGAGCCCGGGCATCGAGAGGGCTGCAAGGATAAACTGCCCACAACCAGGTAGCTGTCAGTGACCTAGATAATCATAATTTTTCACAATTTTGCTGTTGGGAAAATATGCAAGGCCTGCCACACAACAGCTATTTCAATCCTTGCCTTTGCAAACACATTAACCGGGCTGTGAAGGGAATGAATGCAATGTTTCCCTGACATTTACCATGCAAATACTGAGCTATTAAAAGTTTTTGGTTAATGAAACAACAAATCGTTGCCCAAGCAGCTAATTTTCAACATGCTGCAAACTGACAGTTTTTATAAAAAAAAAAAAAAAAAAAAAAAAAAAGGATTTGGGAACATCCTAGAATAGCCACTGGAATGGGAAGAGGTCTCGGCGAGGAGGCATAAACCTTTGAACGTTCTTGTTATGTGCGATCATGCACCACACAAAAATGTCTTAAGTTTATTGAAGGAAATCTCATTTAATAGAACTGATGAAAAAAAAAAAGATTTTATTACAATACTGGTGATTTTCCTCGGTTTTAGGCAAAGTCATTTTCACGATACAGGAAACACTCCGCTGTCCACGAATCCCACTCTTGTAAAACGTCATGCAAACTAAAAGCCTCCAAAGCTGGCGTAGATGTGCACTTGAGCTCAATGAATAACTGAATAAAATTCAATTGTGTAATAAAAACATGATTATGACCAAACACACAACTGCTACTCACACACCAATGTTTATCTAAGGTTGTGTCAGGACATTAAATAAAAAATTCTGATCCAACGGGGAAGCTGCAAAGTGCCCCCTGGTGGACAAACTGTGCAGAATCAACACGCACACCATCATGGAAAGGTGCTCATTTCCATTTATAAAACCAATATATCAGCAAAAACTGGGCTCTAGATCAAACCACACAACGTCTGGAGCAGTGTCCTTTGGACAGCGAAGAACTGAGTGGAGATGTTTGGCCAGGATGCAAACACAGCACATCAGCACAAACACCTCACACCAACCGTCAGCACAGGGGTGGAGGGGTGATGATTTAAGGGCACCCTGTGGTCACCGAGTCGGTCGTTCTGAGTCAACTCGACTCTAGAGTCAGATGTGAGGTCATCAGCCTGACAGCTAAAGCTTGGCAAAATTAGGTCCTAGTTTGGGTCATGCAACGATCAGGAGCACAGCAGCAAATCTCTAACAGAACGGCTGAAGAAGAAGAAAAGAATGAAGGTGCTGCAATGTCAAAATCCAGCCCTCAACATGACTCAATGCTTCTTCATACAGCAATATTCTGCTTTCTGGCTTAGTTTCAATCAAATAAAATGGTGGAATATGCCATGTGTGATTTGCATCTCAGGTTATACTTAAATCATTTTAGAAGACGTGATCCTTTTTATTATGTCCCGATACATAAAATCTTAGACCTGAAAGAGAGAACACTTTCTTTTCAAAGCTGTAGCTGTGAGCTTCAAGCTGCTTGTTACGACCATGAGGCAATGTTTATTGTTTTCTTCTGCAAAATGTCTCATGAATTGCTTTAGCATGATTAATTTATTGCAAAAGTTGAAGTCAAAAAGCATCATCCAAAAGCACCAAAGACTGCCGGAGCAGACTGAAACACCAACAGCGCTTGTTTAACCCAATTCAACACACAGAGGATGCGAACGGAGCTAAACCCAGAAAACAACTGCAGCATCATGATTTGGCACAAAGCCTCAGCATCGATTCACAGAACTGAGACCTGGAGCTATAAAACATGATCTAAAAAATGATGCTAAAAAAAAATAATTAAGGAACACCTTTAAAATCAGTAGAACTTTTGGGATCTTGATGTGGTCAGGTGAGTAGCAGAGGGGGTTGCTAATCAGTTTCAGCTGCTTTGGTGTTAATATGGTCTTTTCTGACGGTCGGAGTCACTACTGATAGCACGAGGTGATACCTGGACCCTACAGAGGTTACACAGGTAGTCCAACTCCTCCAGGATGGCACATCAATACGTGCCGTTGCCTGAAGGTTTGCTCAGCACAGTCTCAGGAGCATGGAGGAACCTTAACCCATCAGCAGGACCAAATTTTGCTCCTTTGTGCAAGGAGGACAAAATGAATGAATGTCTCTGACAAACTCTTGAAAGGAAGACCGACTTACGACAGAACTCCAACTATTTCTGAACTTGCATTTGAAGCTGCCTGACTGAAAAATGAAACACTCTAAACTGCACATAATTTGAGGCACGTCTCTCAGGGAAAAACAAACACAATGTAGCGGGCTCTCACTGTAAGGGGATCTTTTTTCTCTCTGACGGAGGCCCTGGAAAAGGTTGTAGAAAATTTAAATGGAACAAGCTTGAGGGTGGAGACTCTGACATTCCTCAGTCAGCTAAAAGAGAAAATCTCTGCTGCAGAAAGTGACGACGCATGTTCCTCGTTTAAGTCAAATATGCTGCTGTTGCAAGCGCTGCGCAGGCAGGTGAGCCACAAGGACACTATTATTGTGTGCATTTAGCCAAAGGCGACAGCGAGAGCAAACACTGCAGATCTCAGGCATCAAACTACTTTGCAGTATGTGGTTTGCCAAATTAGGACCTTGGCAGTGGCGGCCTCGGTACCTGGAGCTGTCATTTTAGATTTAAGCGCATTCTCACCTTCGTCTTTGAAGCAACTTAGATATGCATTTGCTGTTGAACAGCACAGTATTAAAAGTCTCATCTTCTCTTTAACGGTTTCTGGTATTTTGATAGTGTCAGGATGCTTTCTTGTTGTTTTTGTTTTGTTTTTTTCCCCCCATTCAAAACTGTGGCGAGAGCAGCAGAAAGTACGCCGGGGTGTGAACGTGGACCTCCTTTCATTTCCATCAAGAGCATGAAAAGCCTTTTTAACCAAAGGCAGGACTCTGGAGGTGCAGCACACCTGAAAAATAAAGATAAAATAGACTTGAAAATTAAAAACATGCTCCCACTGGGAGCTGTGTTCCACCCTTTTTTCCCCCTAAAAGCACAATAAGGCATCCTGAAGCTGGGGGGAAAAAAAGTGTAACAACAAATGAAAGATTGAAAACTGCTCTGTTTTTACATGTGTCCAAAAGCGAACCATTAAAAACAACAACAACAAACAAAACTTCACTGGCCCGAATCCCAAATCGTGCAGAGTGGCTTACGACCTCCCTAAAAGTCACAGCTAAGAGTTTTAACTTCTTAAAACAAAGATTGCCTCATTCTGGCATCCACAGCGGAAAAGGCCGGGCAGCGGCCAAAGCCTGGCAACCTTTTTCTTTGTTTGTGACACACTTGGACGTAACGCAATGCTTCGCCTGACGCTTGACTGTGATATCACTCATTCTGATTGACAGCTGCAGTGTCGGGCCCGTTTTAATAGCTTCCTGTCTGGTGATTCAACAGCACCCTCTCGGGAGAACTGCCGACCCTGAATCACATGGGCGCGCACGCGCACACACCTACACACAGACACACACACGCACACACACACAACAGACTTAACACAGAGCTGCAAATGTCGTCAGTCTTCTTAAATGTTTACCAGCTGGAAGCACCGGGTTCTGCTGAATTCCTCAACAGCGGTTCACACTATACTTACTTCAGCGGGCATCACAATTAAGAATGCATTAATAGCATTAGAGACAAGCAAATGAACACATATGTCAATAATTAAATGGCAATAAAAGCCAGGAAGCCTCTATATGGTACTGTAACACACACTGAAATACATACACACACACACACACACACACACACGCATGACTTAATCATAAAGCACATCCTATGTAGGCTGAATTTTGTGAATTACTAGCAAAGCTAGTGGAAAATATGAAGCAGCATTTACTTACTTAGAGCATAATCCTCCCAACAACCATGTCCAGAGTCTGACGATTCACCTTTAGTGACTCAAACATTTGGAATTTACCTCGGGAAAGAAACTTTCTGGAACCGAGCGCAACCTACCCTGACCCTGTGCGGTCTTCCCCTTTAAGCCCAGCCAACACACGGAAAATGCAAAAGTTTAACAAACTTCAAAAATGTTTAAAAAGGCTTCAAATGAAAGAAAGAAAACAAAGTTAATGTCCCATTTAAAAATGCCCCTCAGCTGCTCACTAATCCAAGCCATATGCATCAAAAGGCAGCAGGCTTTTAACATGGGATAGCAGCAGAGCATGCACTGTGGTCCCAACACAATGCCCCGGCAAACAGGAGAGAGGGAGAGGAGAAAAAAAAAAAATCAACAAAGATCCTTTGTTTTCCTCACTTTGCTCTCACCCCGGCTCTGAAGTGTTGCCGGCTAAGTGCGACACATCACAAACACAATCTGTTTATGAATTTGCTCCCAGAATTCCTCAGTCGAATCAACCGTGGCGTTTCTGGTGTCTAATCTGGAAGGCAGCGCTGCTTCTCTCACAGCCCAGCACTTTCAACATTGGTGGATCAAATGCAGAAGCCCTGACAGATTTTACAAAGGAAAGGCACCTCTCCCCTTCTGCTCTTTTTAAATGAGGGGGAGAAAAAGACCTATGGAGAGAAACATGCAAAACAACAACAGAGCTGAGATAAAAGCTACTTACTTGCCTCCAAACCGGGGTGGAATGGTGAAGAGGAAGTTTCAGAGGATCTTAATAGTTTTCAGCTGTGGGCCAGATGGTGGTACACTGAGGGCTGCAGTAAGGAGAGATGATGAGGCTTGCAAGCTCAACAAGAAGCGTTTGCCTAGACACAAGATACTTGACATTCAAACCCAACTTCCTCCGCCCACAGTTTGTCCGAAAGGAGTTTTGCATGTGCAAAAAAACAAAAAAAAGAGACCCCTTTCTACAGGGACTATTTCACTGCGATGCACAGGGGCATGCCAGAGATGAGCCATAAAAGCCATCTCGCCAGAGGTTGCAGGCTGACCCTTTTGCTGCAGTGCGTGATTCATCATCACACTATGTGCCCTGGCAACAGCTTTAGGTCAACATCTTGGCATCAATCAACTCAGCAGTACGGCCAAAACATTATGAAGTAGAACTCACAATACTTCTTCAACTTAGAGCACAAAAAGCCTCCCTGCGAGACGATGTCAACTTAATAATACCCTTTTCCTTTTCCACCGCACTCCAGAAACATTTATGGCTCGAAGTGTGAGTACCGGCAGCTGAAAGTGTGTTATACTGCTTTAAAATCTGACATTTGATTTTTATCACATAGAGAGATGAACTGCCCGGGACATCCTCAAAGTGAATACCAGAGGGCAGGGGCGATGCAACAACAAAATTGGAGCTGACAAACAGCTGAATCCGCAGCCTACTTTGCTTATTGAGATTTTTTTCTATGTCAACATCTAAAGCCTTATGCAAATGTTGTCTCCCAAGGGGCTATTCGGGAAACTGTCAATCTGAACCTCTCCTTCAAAAACTTTTGAGCATCTCGTTGAAGTACAAATACTTAAAGAAAGGCAACTGACCACTTTTATTAAAAGTGTATCAGAAGAGGCAGATCCAAAGAGGCAGATGAGGTTGCTCCTACACATGCTGTCCTCCTCGTTTCAGCTTAATGCACTTCAGTTTTTTCACAGAGTGGGGGTGCAGTTCTCACAATAACACGTCTGCTGTCTCATGTCACAACACCGCAACGCCATACATGGAGCCACTGCCACCACAGATGAGCTACCCACGGAGTTCAGGAACTTGGTGCGTGATTTAAGACACGGACAGTATGACAGATGGATGAAGCTTTCAAGTCTGAAAAGTCACGAATAAGCCTTAAATCTGCACTCCTTTTAATGACCATCAGGGGGCGACACCTGTGGCTGCAAAAAGACCTCCAGACCTATAGAAGTCTGTGGGAAAACAACCCTTGGCCCAGTCTATGCACACACTTTCCTGAAGGCACGGTCAGATCCACCACATCCGCTTTCAAAACACTAAGTTAACAGTACTGAAAAACCCTCATTTCTAGGCTTCATAACAAGTCTTTATTAGCCAATGGGTGCCTTCACAGAGGCTACGCCCTTTTTTAGAAACTATTAATTTTTTTGTAGGATTTAAAAACAGGTCAGTTAGGAGGAAGTTTTGACAAACATCAGAATGATTACGATTATCTGACAGCAATGACAGAAGCAGAGGAATTTAATCACTGCAGCGATACTGGTTTGTTGGCAGACCCGTGTGCATTTAAACACTGCTTAAATTAGCATGCCATACACCAGATTTATTAAGATTGTTTTGTGCCATGTTGTGTGTTTCATGTATGTGCATATAGGCTGAGAAGTGAGAATTGAGAAATAGCTTCAAAATCTCTGTATGTAATAATATGCTAACTAGCTCATGTTGCTATGCTAACCAGTGGAGCTATATATATATATATATATATATATATATATATATATATATACATATATATATATATATATATATATATATGTGTGTGTGTGTGTGTGTGTGTAGCAATGCTAATGTTGCATTTCTGATGCAATTAGGCCAAGGTTGTTAAAGTGAGAGTTAACTTTAGTAAATAAATTTTTCCTTTACTGTTAAACAGAGAGTGGCATCAGTCTCATGATGCATGTTGCATGTTACCAGAAATACATTTATATTTGTCCTAAAACTATGTAGTTTTGGTGCGTAAAGCTAAGTAAATGGCTAGAGAAAGTGAAATTTAAAAAGTTAAAAATAAATAAATAAAATAAATCAGTGAAAGATTTTTTTTTTGTTCAGTAAGTAATAGTAAATAACTATTACGTAAAGGTTAATTTATCAATTTATAATGTGTTGTTATAAAATGTTATAAAGTTTTTTTCCCCCTATTTTTTCCCTTCACCAAATCCTGAGTATGAACCAAACTGCTGATTTGGTGAAACACACGTGCTGTACTGGCGGTCAAGCGCTAAAGGGGAAATGTAACTATTGGGTTTCAGTTTCCCAGCAAATAAATACATGCATTAAAATTCAAATACCTAAAAAGCCTAAATTATCACAAACGTGAAGAAAAAAAGTCACAAATATGCATTTGCAAAGCCTCTGTAGGACTATGCATGTGAAATGCAGCAGCTAACAGGAATGTAGCTGTGGAGATGAAGCATTCTGTTTGGGAAATAATCAATTTAAAAATAATTAAAAAAAAAAAAAGCTCTCTTACAGTTTCCAGCCAATTTACCAAAGGTCACTCAGAGAAAAAGAGCACATTTCTTGCTCTCTTTTGTATGCCGTTAGAGATTGAGCTCGGTCAGGGCTCTGGGTGGTGGTGTGTTTTTGCTGGCACAACTTTGCTTTCTGCATGAGAGAGCATTTAAAGCAGGGAGGGTCTCAGGATTTGGGCTGTTCTGTTGACACTTTATTTTTCTAGGGGTTTTCCTCGCACTGCCCAGCATCATTTCACATTTGTGTCTTGTATGAACAGCTGTGGTGGGGTAAGGGAAGTGGCTGGGCCAGACACTTTCTGGGAAAATGGGGCCTTTTATGCTGTACTGACACAAAAAAACAAAACATGCCCATAGAGGAGAAGTAGAAAAAAGAAGTCATAATGAATGATATCTGAAACACTGTGACTCTGTCAACGATTTTAAAACTAAATTTCACAGTAAAGAACATCAGTTAGATGAAATCTTACCATTTAAGGAGAAACAAAGATATTCAAGACACCAGCAAAGGAGCACGACAGACACAACAACTCAAATGCAACTAGGTCAACAGTTAAAAACAATGAGTCATCTCTTCAGACTGTTTCGTAACATCACACTTTTCTGAATCACTTCATGTTGAGCAGGAAACCAAACAAGCAGAAGAAAACCGCTATGCCATCCAAACGGACGGTCCAGTTTATGTGTAAGGATCCAATAACTTAAAACACCAACTATAGCAGTACTGTTTACTTGTAGCTAATTTCCCCATGAAGTCCCCAGTACACAATAAACAACTAAGTACAAAGCATTAAAACACACTGGAGTCGGAATGAAGATACTTCACACACTTCTTATGCTTTGCAGATTTTCTACAAGTTCAGACTCCAATATTTTCTGTCCTCGCCTGGGATGCATGCGTGAGCGTGTTTGTGGGAGTGGGGAGTGGGTGGAGAAGCAGGAATGCGCATCTCAATAAGAAGCATCTCCGAGGATTTACAATGAGATTCACAGCCTCCATATGATTTGTGTTCGGTCTAGGCAGCGATGCAATGTGTGATACGAGAGAAGTATTTTCAGTCTGCATGGCGCTGCACTGCAACAATAAATAGATAAATAAATAAACAGAAATCTGATGACTGATTGTCGGCCCTGCGACAGGCTGGCGTCCTGTACAGGGTGCACCCTGCCTCTCGCCCTATGACAGCTGGGACAGGATAAGTGGAAGAGAATGGATGGACGGATGGATGGAATCTGATGACAATGCCCAACAGAGAAAATAATCATTTCAATCCACCATTACTGTAAAGCCAGCTCAATGTGATTCCCAAAAGTGAAAACCAAATACAGAAGAGATGAATATTAAGTTCCAGCTCTAGTTGGTAAAATGCTAACAAATAGCAGGTGTGATGTCAGTCTGATCTCAGTACAAAGGTGTCAGATGTTGCCATTTTCTCAAAGCTGCTGCCACCTCAAAGTTACACACAAATAAGCAAGTGAGCTAAACAAAACAAAGTCCAAAACCTGTGACGTCTCCAGCATCCTTCCATCCGCCCAATATGGATTATGGCTATAAAAGAGGCCTATTATCTCTCAGCATGCAGTGCTGCTATGACCGGTGTGTTTAGCCGAAAACCTCAAACGTCACCCTGCAGGTGGCGCCGGGAAAAATGTCAGCGCATCACCGACGTCATTAGTTTTACTCTACGGGGGAGCTTAAATGTCTGTTCAGTAGTTGTGGTGGATTAAATGACAGTTGTGCTGCTGCCACGGCTAAAACTGGGGCTACAGAAATGCTGTGAATGTCTTACAGAAGAACATTAAAGCAAATTCTTTACTTTACTCACCACAGCATTTAGAGTCAAAGCTAATTCGCAGCGTTCATTCCTACACGGCTCTTTAATCAAGTTATAAAGCATGAGCGCACAAAAAGGCAAGATGTGTGTGAACACAATGGAGTTTATATCTGCTGTGTAAAATAGGCATGTTCACGAGTAGCAGAATAGTATTCTATGCCCTTCATCATATGAAAACTTTCTTCCATATTCTAATGGGAAATCACAATGGGAACACAGTGTATGTGCAATCGACAGTAAGAACGATTGCCCTCAGGCCCTGTGAAAGTATTCAACTACTAACGGGTAACAATCAATCACCAGTGTCAGCCGCCTCCTGAAAGACCAATATCTAGAACTGCGTGGAACAGCAACAAACCCTCACTATATGAAGGAGCTGAAAGGGGATTCGTTTGTGTTTAAAAATCTAAAAAAAATAAATGTAAATGGGGCAGAGGTGGTATTGACTGTTGCTTCACAGCAAGAAAGTGCTGGGTTTGAATCCACTGGCTGGCCGGGGCCTTTCAGTGAGGAGTTTGCATGTTCTCCATGTGTCTGAGTGGGTTCTCTCTGGGATAGCCCTGTGACAGACTGGCGACCTGCCCAGGATTACCCCGCCTTTCGCTCTGACAGCTGGGATAGACTCCAGCTCCCCCCCACAACCCAGAACTGGATGAGTGAAAGAAAGTGAATGGATGAACAGGAAAAATGAAGAGCAACATTTGATTAATCAATACCAAATTATTAGTCAACTTATTCTATCAGTTCAGTTTTTCCCCCTTATTCAAGTCAACTCAATTTTATTTATACAGCACCAAATCAACACTGGGAGCTGGTCCACAATCTTTGTATTCTTCATCTACATTTTCTCAGTGGAAATCCCAGCAAACAGCTTAAGAAAAAAAAACAAGAAAAAAAAACAAAACACATTTACCAGAAGTTAGTACCACAAATTTAATTAAGCTAGTTATTTTTGGGGATTCTAAAAAGGCTGCATGTGTGAATGTGAGTGGATTTCTGTCTCTCTGTTAGTCTAGTGACAGACTGGCGACCTGTCCACAGCATACCCTCCACCTCACCTTTGATAGCTGGGATAGGCTCCAGCCTAGCTGCGACCCTGAATTGAATAAGAGGAAGAAAATGGTGGGATGGGTAGATGAATGGATCGATCTTACACACTAAAGGGCTGTAACGTCTCTGCGCAGTGGTGAAAAGGGTTTATATCACTTAATTATTTTTTTGCAGTGATGCGGTCAGATATTTGTCCTGGACCAAGTGTAAACCATCTCCAGTTCTTTATTTGTAGGCAAAGAACAACCCCAAATATGCAATAATATTTATCTCAAAAACAGAACTGTAATTTAATTTACCTCCAAAGTGCACCAAAGGGAAACTCAATAGGTCACGAACTGTTTTTTTTGCTGATTCTACACAAAGCAGCTAATTAAGAGAGACAAGCCATGCAATATCACGAGGTACAAGGTGAAAGCAGAAGGGTGCCCACTGCTAATGTTCTTCTTGCTGCTGCAGGCTACACTCCTGATCTGGAGTGTTCAAAAGGTCACATTGCATCTGCTGCTCTGCTGTATTATTGATTTGAATAAATTTCCTTGTTTTTCATTCAAGTGTTAATTAATCTTTACCCTCTCTGCTGCTTTAATCTGGAAGAAAAGATCTATTCTGCAGACGCGTGAGGCCGGGCGAGACCCCAAAACACCAATTTCAGAAATTCTAAAGGTCACAATAAGCACTTTATAGGAATGCCCATGCAGAAAAAAAGGCAGAAATGGTGCGTTTGATTGCACTTGATTGCACAGGTGTGTGTGTTTTTTTTTTTTGTAACAAACTGCTTGGTGAGTATATACAAAAGTGTTTGTCAGGTAAAGTACTTGGTGTTAAGTAAATCTCAAATCACAGACTGAATATCACATTATCTGACATAAAATACTGTTGTGCTCTAGCTACAGTCATAACACCTCCAACATTTTGGTGCCTCTGTCCTTAAAACAACAGTAAAGTTTACTGCAGTCCTGGGAAACTTTTCATCAGTGCCCGGGTTTGTCTTTGAGCTGGGATAGATACATTTCCTACAAGGCTGAAAACAAATATCTGACATATTTTTGTAGTCACAGAAACATCTCAACATGACATTATTCCTGTGATTTTAATCCCCCACATACAGTACGTCAGGGTCATCTCAATTCAAATGGGCTTTTCTGTAAAAATCCTCCCACATGCCATCTGTGTCAACATAACAGAAAACTGGAGGCAGATCAGCTACTTCAAGGTCTCAGCAGTCTGTGCTTGCTGGCGGAGAATATATAGGTGTATGTGTACCAGGCATTAATAAGCTGCTACAACTGACAGCTTGAGAAAAGATTGTTTCAGAATATACCCTATTCTCTACCCACGTCTTCCAGCAGTGCGTCATACATGCTCACAAAGTTGCATATTCAGCATGTTTTTAGTTAACAGAATTTAATTATCTGTAATTTAAAAAAAGGAAAACAGCAGTTACATTTCTGAGATGAATTCCCCCCTTGAATGCTTCCCACAGGGGCGAGTTTTATCCACTTTGGGGGAGACTCTACTTGTGTGCTCACTACAGGTCTTAGTTATTCCTTTTCTTATCTTGGATTGTGTTTGGTCGTTCTCCTTTCAGTACAACATTGCTCTGTCTGATTTTGTTTTGATGACTTTTGCCTCCGTATCATGCCTTGTCCTGTGCCACATCTGCACTGGTAAACAGTTCCTTTCATAAGTTCAAACTAAAGATATATTCTGACGCAGTTAGGCTGAAGTTCATCTTCGGATTGCTGTTTCACCTTGATAATATCAGCACCACCCGTCTGAGGTTCCTGAGAATTAATATTGTTATTATTAACTTGACTGAGACTGCCATTTGAATGAGTCCTTGGAGCATCTGGTATTTAAAAAAAATCAATTTAAATAAATTTCTAAGAGTTGATGTACATTTATGTTTTAACTGATGACTTAGAATTGAATGACTTCAGGTTACCTTAACAGTGACACATCTGTTGGTCAGGGAAGTCGTGCACAGCGTGAAAAGGAGACGCTGTGATGGAGGCGGGTAGCAAAGCAGCTTGCAGAGAAATGTGCAACTGCAGACAGGCTAAAGCAACTTAAACAGGGCACTTTGCATGAGACTTGCCAGTAGCTGTGATGAAGGGCTGAGCCTTCCTCTGGTGTGTGCTGCTGGAGATGGTGTGGCTGATGCACTGGGATTATGGGGCAGAGCTCGAATTTGCAATCTGCCTGAACTAAAGCTATGACATGTGTGACAGGATCCTCTGTAATTTAACACTCATTTACGTCAAACTAAGACGAGGAAGAAGAGTGTCACGTTTGGCTCAGTTCCGCTTTCCCTCTGAAACAACAGAGATGTTATGGGAAAGTATAAAATTCTGGAGTGTCTTATAATCTGCAAATACTAATGGAGTAAATGGAAGAGTTTGGATTGGAGAAGGAGCTGCACTGTTTGAATAGTACATTTGTGCACACTGAAAGCAAGCGTAGAGAATAAGGGTCTGACAATGTGCCAAAAACACAATTCAGTTCATATCGCAGGTTTTCTTTAAAAACTCTTTAAAATCTGCTGTTAATGAGATTTTTGGGAATTTAAAACAAAACCATAATTCTCAAAAACCACCTCTGACTTTCCCATTGTATACTACCACTGTGCATTCAGTGCAACTGCATCTACCTTTATATTTTCTGGTAAATGGATGTGTGACGTGAGTCTGCAAAATTTCAAAGAGCTGCTCTTTAGTGGCTTTTTAATATTTGAGGGATTAGTGGGGGTGACATATTAAATAAATAAGTATATGAAGTGTTTTTTTGCCTTTCATGTCTGACATGTTTTTCTCTAAGAGATGTCTTTGTAAGAAAAGATGGTAAACTGTTTTTGAGCTGCTGCCCATTATTCACTTTTATGGTACCACAACCAAAAAAATAAAGTAAAACCAAATGCGGTGCGCTGCACACTCTGTTATCAAGTCTACTAAATGGCAGATCTCTCACAGTGAACATGAAGAAAACATTAACGCAAAGCATGGCCACAAAAACACATGTAAAAACTGTGACGTGAAACACGAACAGTGTATATATGTTGCTTACAGAATACTGAGCGAGCCTCATATAATGAATCTTGTCAGAGTGCTTAGAAAAATATGCCACAGCCAATCAAACATAGTCAATATTGAAAGTCAAGTCTTTATTATTCCACTTAATTTCTTTAAGAAGTCTTCAGGAATAGTTATGCAGGCTTCTTGAAGGACATTCAAAGCTCTTCTTTGGAGGTTGGCTGCCTTTGTTCTGCTCTCTATCAAAATGATCCCACACTGCTTCAGTAATGCTGAGGTCCAGGCTCTGAGGTCCAAGTATGCTTTTACTATGTTGGCAGTGAGTTTGGGAGCGGCTGCCAAACAGAATCAAATGGCACTTCTCTGCATTCATAATTCCAAATATTTTGAAAAGATCACATGACCAGTACTCCATTTTTGCTGAACATTATGTCACAGTGAAAATTACCTTTGACCTTTTGATTACAGAATATCATCACTTCATAATTTGGGTAGATTTGTATTGAAATGTTATAAATTACAGTCGCGTATGAATTCTGGAGTTACAACCAAATTTATGAATGGACATACATTTGACTATAACTATCTTGGTGGATATAATGTATCCACCAAGATGGTACTGTTTATGTCATAATCTTATGGGAAAGAGTTTCAAATGATTAGAAGTGAAACCCCCTCCAGATGCTTCCAGGGTATCACGGTCACAAGAATGGGATGGATGTGAGGTTACAGTGACCTTGCACTATTTTCCCTTTGATCATCAAAATCAGTACATGGGGGCATCTATGGCTCAGGTGGAAGAGTGAGTTGTCCATTAATAGTAGGGATAATGACTCAATCCACAGACCTCTACATCTGTATGAGCAGGTTAAAACACACTATTTATATGCAGACCATACATACTTGTTAGCTTTATCAGAACAGCCACAGGGAGCTGTGGTGAAAGGTACGCCACATCAACCGGACCTAGAAATGAAATCAGAGACCTTCATCCTTCTGAGTATGAGGTCACTAAAACGTAAAACTCTGAGCTGCATCCCGAATAGCCCTCCAGCCTAAAATGAACTCAAAATGCTTGCACTGTAAAATAAATAAATGTCTCAGATTATGTAATCTCAAAGAATACATTCTGCCACCAAAACTTAAGATAAGTTGACAAAAAAAACGGGCACACACAAAAAAAGAGGAGCAAACCTTGAAGTAAAGCTTCACAAAGTGGAATCCCATTACTGCATTAAACATTTTTTTAATTCTGTGGTTAAAATCCTAACTGTAACGCCAAACCTTAATCTGAAACGGCAACTCGGTAGGTTGAAAGGATTTCCTGACATTTTCAATAACGAATCCACCGAGAAAGCACAGTTTATGTCACAATGTTATGGGAAAGATTTTCAAATCCTCTGACGTGCATAAGAACTTAGCAACATTGTGTTTGTGAAAGAAAATTAAACTGCAGAAGACATTTTCTTGGCAAAGTACAGCTGGTCAAAGCGCTCGTGAACAGCTTCCCAAAATGCCTGTCACCACATTCATGTTCACAATTTGGACTGTGGGGAAACCAAAACCTGTGCTTAATCACTGTACAGCATCTGGCAACCCAGGCCAGAATAGTTCCAATACATCAGTCCCCCAAAAACCACACGCTGACTTTTTTTGTCCTTGCGTTCTCTAAATTAGCTTTAGAGCCATTAGCGGGTGCATTTTTGAACTTTGCTGCTAAAGGTCAAAAACAAAAATCTACAAGGGGTTCACTTTCTTGAAAGTGTGCATGCAAGAAAGTTTCATTTTGTAAAACAGCGCATTGGTGATTTAGGTGTGAGGGGAGCAGATTCTCAAGTTGAAGCTCTGACAGAGGAGCCTCGTTCCTGACCGGAGAGCGAATGTGAATTCCTGGGGAAAGGAAACAGCTGAGCAAGCAAAGTGCATCTGAAGGGGCACGGCAGCTTCTCCAGAGTGTTTGGATGAAGACTGTACAGATCTGTCAAGAGGCATCATCCGAAGCAATGATGAATTAATGCTTATGCTGCATCCCAGCCGGCAACAAGTACGTCCACTGTTTTGTCCAGCACTGGCATTTTTCTTCCCTTTTAATCCCTCCAGGTTTCACAGTGTTCAGACAGTCAAAGAAAGAGAAATTTCAAGTTTAAAAAAAAAAAAGATCATTTTGGAAAAAATACAGAAACCAATAGAGAAAACAGACACGATACTGAGCAATGCAGTACACAATAGCAGGTAAAGTAGTCACTACATTTTCAGTTGCCTCTGGACTGTAGACATTTTTCACAGGAATTCAAATGCCTCTTTAATGGCTGTGACACACTTATAAATCTTAAAGAAGGATTTGAGCGGTCCATTTATGATCCAACTCCATCTCAATAATTTACGTCTAATCTACACCCCTGTTTCCGCATGATAAAACACTCCCCAGCTCCAACATAAAATCAAGCCAAAGCCATTTATGCAAGGCTGTGTTTTACTGTTAGCAACTACTCTTAATGCACTGACTACACTGGAAAACAGGGGAAACTTTAGGATTCTCACATTATGTTTACTCTCAAAGACACTTGAAATGTCCTAGAAGGCGAGGCGCTCGATACGAAACAAAAAGGTCAACAGAAGCCTACATTGCTCTTAAAAGATGAATGAGGCATATTATCATAGAAGGTCTCCTACTTTAATAAGCAAGGTGCTACTACAGAGAGATTCTGCTCTAAAGTCAAGCTTAAAAAAACATCAATCTCATTAAAGAAAACATCAAAGGTTCAACTTTAGAGACAACAAGCATTCTTCCTGTTTAATGCTCTGTCCTGGCTATATATCAGACCCAATCTGTCCTGACTCTCTGCAGAATAATACCTTACACATTCGCCTAACAAGCGCAAGATCCCTGGGTCGATCCTGGGAAGATGCACAAATCCCTCGGGGAGTTGCACCAGGAAGCGACCCCTTCTGAGTAAGGGAGCAGCCTAAAGTAGCTTTACTCAAGGCGGCACACAGAGCTGCTTTAGAAGAATCAGAAAGCTCGGTTGTTAAAGGCCTTTTCAGTTATGATTTTTTTTGTCACCATTCACTGATGAATGATGCACTGATTGTTCTTCACTCTGTGTTTATACACCACTCTGCATTTAATCATTAATTAGTAATCTCTGGCTCTCTTCCACAGCATGTCTTTTGTCCTGTCTTGGTTTCTTCCTGTTAAATGGGAGTTTTTCCTTCCCACTGTCGCCAAGTCCTTGCTCATAGGGGGTTGTTTTGATTGTTGGGTTTTCTCTGCATTATTGTAGGGTCTTTACCTTACAATATAAAGCGCCTTGAAGCGACTGTTTGTATAAACAAACTGAATTAAATTCAAATTAATTGAACTGAATTCTGGAGCTGAAAAATGAAGCCAACACAGAAGTACAAAGTGCAGGATACTCCTCGCTTTACGCTCGGTTCAAATGTAGGCAAATTCCAAAGACTGTAAAAGACTGACGCAGCTTTTGGGTCAGAAACATGAATCCAAAGGTGAAGGTGCCTTAAATTTGCATTCTATCTGAACGCCACCAGATAGTGATAGCTGTGGTTGCAAAAAGACATCCAGTCCTACAGAAGTCTACCGCTCCTCTGTAAACACTTTCCTGATGAGTTTGTGGTCTTAGTCGCTCATTTTGGGTCACACTAAATAAATACGTCTTTTTGTAAATATCGGTCATAAATGTTTCAAAAAAAGAGGATTATCAGTGGTACACTCATTGGCTAACGAACGATCAATCACCAGTCGTTAGCCAGTGAGAAAATGGTTTTACAGTCAGACCCCCAGCAAAAGTGCCTCTGGTCCTACTGTGCCTTTGACTGACTCTTCATGCCAACAGTATATCAACCATTCATAAGTCCCCATGAGTTACACAACCCAATCAGAGGCACTGAGGGGAAGGCTCAACTTTGTGCAATTCCTGTAGAGACTTTTCAAAGTAAAAGCCATCTAGAACGTCACACGTTGATTTGTGTCGTTTTGGAAAGAAAAAAAAAAAGTTACCTAGGTCCAGACATTGGTAACCTCATAGCTGGTTATGGCCATGTCATCTCAGCTAATTCGAGTCACTGAACTCAACCTCTTGACTCTTTGTAGTGCTGACTACTTTTTTAGTATTTTTCAAGCAGTTCAGCGCCGTGATCCGCTTGTAGGTACCTGAACTAAAAACCCCACAGGGAAATCTGTGTTCCAGTTTCGGTGAGTGAAACGTCACTTAGCATTAACTGGCATCTATACGTGTTTGTACGGTGCACCCGTGCTAGCATAAGCTGATAATTTAGCACCCCATCCTCTTGTCCAAATCCGGTCAATTAAAGCTCTCAAAAGACAAAATGAGAACAGGCATAACGCCAAAGTTGATTCTTCACAGCAGTTACAGCCAACTTTAATAGACAGTCTATGATTTGAACACACAAGAGGATGTAACATACACCATCATCCAGGCATAATACAAGTTCACTAATTGATAAATTGATACATAGGTGTTTGGACAACATCTAATAAGCTACAGCTTATATTAGTAATGACAGCTCACGGTGGCTGCTCATTACAGCAAAGCAACACACTTTGTGGCAGGCGGGTTTTCTAACTGAGCAGCACTCACAAACACTGACTGAGCATGAGAGATGAAGAGATTTGTCACTGCAAATGCAGCGCATAGAAATGCAAACACAATCTTATCTGACCAAACCTGGAGTTAAACAAAAACTGAAAGAGAACATTTCCTGATCAAGCATTAGCAACGTGCAATTAAGTTGTCTGCAAATCTGCACAGCTATTAAAAAAAAAAACAATTTGATAAATAATTATTTATATTATTTGATACTTTTTTTTACTGATATTAACTCATATACTTCATGTCACATGTGACCAACATGTATGCATACAAGAGGGTTTCAAAACCTGCTGGAAACCACCGAGCTAGAATATATGGACACTAACATAAAAGTGTATATCATTCTGTAATATTTTCCAGCACTGTATGAATTTGAAAGATGTGCTTCAAAAGGAAAAATGAATCAAAATGTCACTGGAGAGCATAAATACATTTTTTAAGAAAGATAAACAGCATGGCATCGGACTGCCACCTCGCTCCTGTCTGCGTTTATCACAAAGCAGCGGAGCCCTGACGAGAATACACTCGGCTGAATTATGTGTCAGAGCCACATGTGTGATTGCTACCATATGCCATCTGCTGTCTCCCACAGTCACATTGATATTCACTGTTCAGGCCAATAAGCACGTGCATTAGCACAATCACAAAAGAAGAAGATAGAAGTATGCGGTATAACCATGACTATACATAACTGTAACTTCACAGACAGCTTGGAAGACAGATGATAATGAGTCTTACTGTTACTGTAGACTGATGATGTTCAGGTTCTTATTTTTGTGACTCGCTCATCTAAAGGCTGATGGCTGCTCATTAGTGCCGCATCATCTGTAAGCAGAAAGAGATGAGGAAAAAAAAACACTTAAGTATCGAGCTTTCAGAGATGAAAGATCGCTGCTGCAGGTCTACTCTCTGATTGCGTCAAGCAGAAATCCATATCTTTTCTTATCTTTCTACCTGTTATTTAATAGCTTAATACAGTCTAAGAAAAACAATTTACACACTGAAGCATAACATCTATTCCTGTTGAAGCTGTTTTCTTTTTCTTTCTTTTGTTGAAACTCTGTTTACATCATCCGAGTGATACAGGGATTTTTCACACACTTGCTGCTAAGTGGAACCCTGGTAACCCCAGGTAACCCCGGTAACCAGCTGACAACTTAGTGCTACACCCTTTCAATTAAACGGGGTCACTTCTAGCTCAAAAAAGAAAAAAAAATAAGCAAGAAGAAAAGATCCCCTCTTGGCTTCAAAACGCACAGACCAATGGCTGTCATGAGTGCATATGTACAGCTTTTATGTAGCGTGCATGGTGGGAGAAGGCTAAATTAAACTTGGGCAGTACACATCCAATGCCAATCCTTCCAATGCCCTTGGTAAGTACCAAAAGTGCAGCTACAGAGTGAGATAGTGATGTATATATAAAAATACAATCAATGCGTAGCCTGCCCAAGAATAGTTAGTACGTAGTTTATGCCTAAAGACTGAGTTGCTGACTTAGCTCATGGTGTAATCAAGCACCCTGAGTTTGGTCTCATTTCCAATGCTGTAAAGTATTTTTATTCATTCAGACTATTGGATTTATAGCACAGTCACAGCTACAGAGATTTGTGGGTCTTCAGTGTTTATTTGAAATTTAAAGAAAGCAAACAAAACACATTGATCAATCACTCTCAGAAATAAATTAAAGAAAAAAAAATCAATGCTACACTTCTCTGGCAATCAGAAAACAAAAGCTATATGATGGCTGAGCCCATTTACTGCACTCTCTCTAGTCTTTATAAGTAAAACAGTCTCGAACTTCTTCTGGAATACCGCTCTGCTAACATCAGATGTTCCATAACAACGACAATCTCTGTGCAAGGAAACACCAAAGTTTAAAGTTTAGAGCCTTTCCAGAAGGTATGAAAGTGCAAGAAAAAACTTTAATTAAAAAAAAAAAAAAAAAAAGACTTTCAGAGATTTACAATATGATCCCTGCTGCAGGTCTACTCACTGCAGTGATTACATTAGGCAGAAATCCATATCTTTGTCCATCTAAATGGGGTTTAAATACCAGCACTTTATTAATATTTTACTAAACACCAACTAGCAAGAATCTACATTTGTGCTATGCACAGTGTGAGGATCCACCTTGCAAACCAAAGTTGCTACTATTACCTGATAACTAGTATTTTATCCTGTCATTCACACATGGACTCTTCTGGCTCAAAAGGAAGGAAATAGGTGACATCAGTGGCTGTGCACATCTTTCATGTAGAGTACATGGTGGAAGGATGGTAAACTTAAACACAGGCAGTACTCATCCAATGCTAATCTAGCCAACACCCCGAATAAATACGTAAGTGTACCTACAGTATAGTGCCAGCAAATACATGTAAATATTGTGATCAGTCATTAAGGAAATAAGGAAAAAAGTTAAATGAGCAAAATATTAAAAATACAATCAGTGAATAAATAGCGTATCCATCCATAGTTATACGATTTCATGCCTGATGAGCGAGGTGCTGACTTAGCTCATGGTGTAATCAAGCACCATGAGCTTTGTCTCATGTCCAATACTATAAAATATTTTTTTATTCATTCAGACTATTGAATTTATAGCACAGCCTCGGCTATAGAGATTTATGGGCCTTCAGTGTTTATTAATGGTTCAAAGAAAGCAAACAAACACACTGATCAATCACTCAAAAATGCAATCTTAAACCAACTGGGGGAAAAAAATAAAAACTATGCTTGTGTGGTACTCAGAAACCAGAAGCCATGTGACAGCTGAGCCCGTGTACTAGAACGCTCTGCCTGCTTCGCCTTCACAAAACCTGCGATCCCGAGTTTCTTCTAAAGCGAGTCCTGTTTGAACATTTTATCGTAGAAGTGGAGATTATATCAACGCATCACTGTATTCTGACATTTTTCAGCACGATATCGTAGCTCACATTAGTACTTCAGAAAAGGACACACTCAAGATTAAAGCGTGCTGTCTGCACACTTGATAAATGAGGGCCAAAGTTTTCTATTATGTGTTAGCCTGTAGTAATGCATAGTTATCATAAAAGCGCCTGAGGAATTTGTGGGGAAATGACATTCAGAGAAAGATGCAAAGGGCACAGACTGTGGAAGGTGTTGCATTAATTTGAGCTGGATGACTTCTCTGTGTGAGATTGTGTTGATATCTACTGCTGGATATGGAAATGCAAGTTTGCGATTTTAAGGTCAGCACGTGAGGCATTTCTGACTACAGACAAATCAGATGATACGATTGTCAGCGTATTAGATCAGAGCTTCAGCAACACTAATAATATGTAGAACAACTTGACCTACACACTTTGACCTTCATTTGCGTAACGAGACATATTAAAGATTTTAAATAGAGCACTTTTAAAATAGGTGATGTGGTCTGGATGATTGAACAATTAGAATTGTGATTTGGGGTATTTAATAGAAGAAAATTTTGTGCCTCCAGCTACTGACATCATAAAGCCAAAAAGAGCAGCGATGCTTTTAGTATCGTCAGGTTTCAGTGGCAAGCATATCCTTGTGTTGTCTACGTATATACAAATAAAAATTTGAATAGGGCCTAAAATCCAACCTTGTGGTACACCACAGGTACGAGCTGCAGGTGATGAATGCTGACAGAACAGTATAAATGGACCGATCAACTGGCCAGGGACCAGGATCAGCCAGTTTCCAGGATTCTCGGCCCTGGCCGGTGACCGGGTGGTCAGTCTCGTGTGTGTTCATATAACACAGCAGCACGGGAAATAGTCGCATGCACACTCACAGCCATATGGTGACATGTTGTTAGTTTGGAAACTCTTCACTGTGAGTGAAGACACAAAGTTTGTCAAAGTAAGCTGAGGGGGGACCACCATGAAAACAGCTGTGACAACAAACCTAACCAAAATTGCCCTCACCCGGCTGAAGACATTTTAAAGAAGCTAACAAAGGCGAAGTGGCTAAAGGTAAAGCTATCCAGGACGAGAGCCAGCCACGAGCCAGCAGCCTCAGTATGAGCAAAGGGTCAAAGCAGTTATGAGGGAAAGAGTTCTAGAGAGTAGTGAAAAAAGGGTTAATATCCTATTATCTGGTGAAGCGTTTATTTTGTTATATAAATCTGCTTTTGTGTGGTAAAGTAAAATATAAAAAGGTGGGTTCACAGCAACTCATTTCACTTAATTTGTACACCTTTCCAGTAGCAGAACACTTTATTACAAGTTGTTTAAGTGAGAGATCCTGGAGCTTACTGTGGTTTGGGTGAAATTGTAAAGTTTAATAATTTCATTTATTATGAAAATAATATTTTGCATTGAAGAAAAGTTGATATTTGCTTGTATATGCTATCCAAGAACATTGTTGCCGCTTCACAACAATAAGAGTCTGGGCTCAAATCTGCCGATCATTCGAGGTGCTTGAAGAGGTGTTGAGCAGGAAGAATCGCCTTTGATTTTTCAGCCAAATTTAGGCATCAAAGGAACATCTTTTTCTAGATGTGTTTTCAGTAACATAAAATTTTGGCTTTTTTTTTTTTTAAGCTTTTTATCTTTTAACCAGATCTGAACACTGATTAAAGTCAAGTTGCAAAGTCGTCTTTTCTAAACATTTTTGCTGGGTGGGATCATTGTTATGGGTAGCATCATATTTGAGCCATAAACTGGACTTGATGTGGTATCAGCCGATCATACTACATATGGGCAAAAAGCTTTTTCAAAAAGAAATAATTTTAATGTCATGGATATTATCTGAAACCACGCGACCACCTAGAAGGACCCCTACAGCTGCACTTGTTGGTCCCTCCTCGGTTGATGCCCATAAGACTGTTTCTACCTCACTGATTTTATTTGATACGTTGTCTATAATATTTTAGGATGGATGTCACAAGCTGGAACATCTAGCAATAAAGTTTTTCAATATAAATTCACAAGTGACAGTTTCAGATTTATTGCTCTCATCCATGCACACTGGCAGCAGGTGACGTTCTGCCACAAACCTCTTTAAAATTCTTCTTCAGTACAGTATTCACAGAGACATGCGCTAACACTATGTATTACTTAGTACTGCAAGTCCACGGTTCTAGCACAAAACATCAACAAAAATCTATCACTGGCATGTAGAGAAATAAAAAACTTAATAATAAGAACCTGCACTTGTCCAGCATTAGATTAGATAAGGTAAAATTGCAGAGAGGAAAAAGAGATGTTCTCTTTGAGGATCAAAACTCAAAGACCGAACCTCCGCTCTTCTCCTGAAATCTAATTCTTTCCTTCTCCATATAGCCATTTCCATCTCAGCAAAAACAAAGGTGACATGATCAAATTTCTCCCATCTCCAGCTGAGAAATAATGCAAAATGGATTTTCTTCAGCATTACTTTCTCACCTTTTTGGCTTCCCACAGTGTGTATTATACTGAATAACAGCGGTGAATGGAATAACAAACAGCTTGTCATCTCCATCTCCCCTCAAGCACCGAGTTTATGTTTCGGAAATGTGGCTTCACAAATCAGAGAGCTGAATCTTATTCAGGAAACAGGTGTTTAGGATTAAGTGGTTACTGTCAAATATAACTTAATTTTAGGTTGTAAAGAGCAAAGTTTTTTAAATTAAAGGTGGTATCGTTAGATGGAAGTATATATTTAGACATATCAACTGAAAGGCAATCCGGCCACCTGCAAAGAAAAAAAAAAAAAAAGTGCCTCCAATGAGGCTTCAGTGTGTGCATGCTGGTAAAACACGTGCAGGAAAATGACAGAGGATCACAGCACCATTCTGATGAAATTAATTTATCCTGCTCCTCCTAATTAGGAGAAAGCCAATCACCCACAAATCGTAATTAAGATACGCCGTCAGCGAGAGGCTTGAAGTCACGAGGACAGGGGTGAGTGACTTGTTATGAAAGAGCGAGGTCTGCTGGGTTAATCCTCTTAGGCAAGTTTTGACAGCTAGGCAGAAAGTTGACTCCAAAACAAACTCTATGAAACAAGCCTTGATCTGGAATTCCAAGTAAAGTCAAGTTTATTCATATGGTCCAATATTAAAAATGATTCAAAGGGACTTCGAGGCTCAGGACATGAACCCAGCTCAACGTCTTTAGGGGAAAAAAAAAAGCTTCCAAAAGAATAGAGAACAAAAGTACTCCTCAGACTGAAAACATAGAAGTGTAACCCAGCAAGGATTATAGCAGGTCTAATAGTAAATCCAATAGAATGCATTACAGCTAATAAAGTCAGAAATATGCCCAATGGAGGATTGAAGTAGGTCAAAATAAATCCTGCAATCACTTATTCACCAAACCCCAGGTAGGAGTTGTTTTTCTATCCAGTGTTCAACAAGTGGATAAAGCACTCGCAGAGGATACATGCTTCTAAATGGTTGAGGTCATGGTGGGGCAGCATCTCCCATCATACTCCCACATAATAATCCTCTTTAAAGAAAAAAAATAAACTTTTCTAAATGTATCGAACCCTTTTCTTCCCTCTGGGCTCTATAATGAAAGCTTCCTGATAGCAAAACACCATCATGCGGGCAGTAGCACAGATCCAGTACCCAACATGCTGGAAGTGGTAGATAAGAGACAGAGGACATCCAGATAGCACCAGACTGGCTCCGGCCCATCTCGCTTCCTGAGGGGCAGGACTCTGCATGCACCGGGCAGGTTTTAGTACAGAATGTACAAGCTGGCATCATGAAACCTGCAGAGCTTTGACCCAAACACAGAAACTCCAGACAGCTTTCAACAGCTTTCTTGGAAACGTGAGAAAATATGCTGCTCAAAAAGCCAGCGCACGAAATGCGTGACTCGTAGGCTTGATAAATAGTTGATTCTTCATGGTGCATTAGGGCTCTCACAGCATTAAATGACAACAGGAGCAGATTATGTATGTGTGCTTTAAATAACATCACATTGAAGTGATACAGTATACTAGGGTTGTGCAATTAATCAAATTTCAATTGCAGCTCCAAACGATCACAATTGACAAAAAACGATTATTATTAAAATGATTTTGTCTCTGGAAAGAAACCCTTAGTCCTGATTTTTGCTGCAGGGTTGAGTCTTTGCGGGGCCTACCACGTAACCCACGTAAGTGGCCAGCGATGTTACAGGCACAGGTGCATTGTGTGCTAATTATCGTTAATTACAGAGGGGGACCTGACCTGCACCTCCCGAGAAACGTATCTACAGGTCGGGTCAACGCAGCCCGCAATGATCGGTTCCTCCCGCGCATTTCCGGCTACTTTTACGCTGCAGTTTTTAAATTTAAAAACTTATTTTGAGATGATAATAACAATCATCTCACAATAAGGGCTCCCAAATGTCATCAAATTCCTGGAGGGAGATTGCTGAATCTATCGGAGTGGACGTGAGAAACAAACAAAGTGGAAAAACTAGAAGGACAAATATGCTCGAAACGAGAAAAACTGACCACAGAGAGCGAGGACCCAGGAGGGAAAAAGTCGCAGCATTGCATTTGTTTCTGTTGGCCGGCACCGCAGGTAAATACCGGGACACGACCGCAAGGTAATTAACAGTTTAGAGATTTGCTGGGTGGTCTCTGCACCACCCGGCAACACCACCAATCTGTTCAGCCAGCTGAAGTTCAAAGCCCGCAGCCCTGCCAGTATAACCAGGACGTGCTGCGCTGGCCTGAATAATTCAGATTCAGTCTGAAGCTGAACATGCTTTCTGTTTGTTCTGGGCTGCAATGGGCCAGCATGACTGCAATTAATTGAATATAAATTTTGCATACATGTGCAGGATCTTTCAGTATGTTGTGGCCGTCACTAAAATGTAAGCAAATTTATTTGGTCTAAATAACTTGGTCCAGTTTCTTCTTAATATTATTAGTCATGATAAGTGGTAATACCATCCCATTTATTATTTGAGTTTAATTTATAACGCATTTAGGGTGGCACGGTGATTAGCACTGTCGCCTCACAGCAAGAAGGTCCTCGGTTCGAATCCACCTTGGCAGGGGCCTTTCTGTGCGGAATAAAGTGGGTCACTATTTAATGAGGTTGCAAGAGAATTACAAGTTTTATTGCCAAGATCCCACTTCATCAGTTTTGCCAACTTAGGGACTTTTCAGACCCCCTAGCGACAATTTTTTCAAAAAAGCGACTAGCGACAAATTTAGCAACTTTTTCCGGTGACGTCAGCAACCTTTGGAGAGTTTTGGAGCTAGACCGGAAACCTGAAATCCTCCGCTGTTGCCGTGTTTTGTGTACATCCAGCCTTCGTACTGCGTCCCTTCGTACGCTTTAGCTTCGCCTGGACCCCAAGAGTATCTGGCTGCAGGCAAGAGGGCGCCGCCACATCTCAACCTCAACTCTATACCGGAAGTTGGTCTGTACCGGAAGTCACGTGACCTCCACGTGAGGGTTGAATATAGAGCTGGAGCTAACATTAAACAATATGGGACAAAACTGATTTATGTAATGTGGGTCTAGGCAAAGCATTAAAGTCATGAAGATATTTTATAAAGTTCATTTGTAGTTCTAAACATATTTAGGGTGTTTTATTCTTCACTTTTTGTCTCTCCAAAAATGTTATTCCAACTACATGCAAATGACCAATTATGCAAATTAAGTGATGACATCATATAGCGATTTCTAGCGACTTTTGGGACAGCCAATAGCCACTTCCTTTACTGAGGAGTTGGCAACAGTGCACTACATGGTAACTTTACTGTACACAGCCATACAAGGGAGGCAAGGAGACTAAGCAAAACAAGCCATTAGAAATCAGATCTCACTTATTTGATGGTATTAAAAATGTAACCAACATCTGTAAGTAAAGCAAAATAGATCACAAAATTGGATTAATTAAAAATGTCCTGTCAGCCATTATCAGTGTTTAATCATCCATATTGCTAGTACGCTCCCCCTGCTTCCAATGTGCAGGCACAGAAAGCTTCTATCATTAATTCCAATCAATGATAAACACAGCAGCACAGATTATGTAGACATGTAAAGAAGATTATGTGAAGAGGTCCAGTTGTAAATGTCACTGTAAGACAGCAAATGGAGCTGTGTAATGTGCATTGCATATGAAGCTTTTCCAAACCCTAAACAAGTAGTTTATTTTAACTAAACCCAACCAATGCTTAACTAAACAGCATGAGAAAATAATAAAAGTAAACTGTGAGGAAAAGCACAAGTAAAAAAAACCAAAACAAAAAACAAAGGGAAATTAGAAAAATGGGTCTTAAACTCACATGCTCAGTTGAAGGTGAATGGATTATACCTCTGTCTTCCTAATGCAGACTAATGCCATTTCAAAGTGGAAACAGTCCTGCAGGCCATATTTATCTGAAGGCAGCTGATGGCAATGGCAATTCAATGAAAATCTGTAAGAAGAAGAATCCTTTCTCAGCAGTGATCTTTTTAGCAAATCCCAGCTTGTTTGGAAGTCGGGGACAAAGGACGTGGTCAGCCATGAAACTGCCTCGCTGGAGCAGGTGGGTTTAAGTTCTGCAACCGGAGACTTGAAGAAAGCCCTGTTGAGCTACTGCTTTTAAACCCACTGAACAGAAATAGGAGCATGCCCTATAACACCAGTATTAACTTTTAGGTGATATAAAAGTGTCATGTCACAATCTCATTGCTATAGCAATGCCATGCATTTATGTTCCTTAGTGCATGCAACAAGT
Source organism: Cichlasoma orientale (assembly GCA_034780415.1). Lineage (NCBI taxonomy): Eukaryota > Metazoa > Chordata > Actinopteri > Cichliformes > Cichlidae > Cichlasoma > Cichlasoma orientale. The sequence continues at coordinate 10,077 of JAVDPK010002911.1, read as the reverse complement.
ACATCCGAGAGCGAGAGCCGCATGTCACCCTCTGATGACAGACGCTACTGAAACAACCTCCAACAAAGCACGGTACTTTGCAAAATATGCAAGAAATGTGTTCCTACTAAAAGTGGAAACACCAAAATAGTTTCAACCCTTGAGGCAAAAAACACACCATCGAGTACAATCAGGCTACGAGGGAGGAGGTACTACCAGCTGCTCGCCCAAAAGTTGCATCACCGAGCGTCCGTGGAGCTCAGCAGAACATCACTGGAACGCTCACTAGTTGCACTCCATATCCCTGGAAGAGCAAAGGGTGGATGGAAATTACTGATGCAGTTACATTGTGGCAAAGCAGGGCTTGTACGTGGGATCTTAAAACATCCCACAAATAATCCAGGTATTTTTCAGTTTTATTACGTGACAATGCTGTGCAGGCGCCTGAAGAGTTACAAGGTCATCTTAGTTACTGTTCAAGTGTTAAGTAGTCATGTTACACTTTTGCTTAAACTTCCCAGGGGAAACCGTCCCCAGGCTCTTTTTGTGCTTACATTTGACTCACACAGTGTCACTGGATATAATGGAGTGTCACTGCTATTGCACTATAACGCTGCTGCGGCTGGCACCTTGTTTCAATATAATTCACACTTTAAATTAGGCAGTGCGTCAGCAGCGACAGAAGCTCATTGGAAAAAGCAGGACGGAAAATGCTCTTCATTTACTTATAAACGCTGCTACCTGCAAGCTGTGAGCGTCAATAAAACATTCAGTATTTTTTTTCATTATTGTGCATTTTCTTGTAATATCATCATAAGATTTTGAGGCTCTGTTGCCAAACCCTAAACAGAAAAAATGTGTTTTATTGAGTAGCTTATATTATAATATTCTGAGCAGCCATTATTAAAAGTAATCATTTGAAACTCCTCTGAGATAAACGCTATGAATTCATGTCCAAATCCATGTATTGCACTAAAGAGAAACCTGTAATTTATGAATGGATGAAATTACACCTGAAAGGCAACACTTTCATGTATTACCAGCTTCTACCACAAGTCAACCAGGGCAAATCTCTATATGCTAACAAAGACAATGTCAGTGTTTAAAGAGAGCTAACAAATGGACAGTGAAGTAGCATCATGTACTCCTAAAAGATGATTCTAAGATTCTAAGATATGAGCAAGGAAAGCGCAGTGCAGTGGAGGAAGATGATCTGCTGTGGTGACCCCTAAAGACAGCAGCCACAGACGAAGAAAACAAGGTCTGAATAAGTCTTTTGAAAGCAGAGATGTTGTTTATCATTGTATTATACTGCAACCCAAAAGATCTGCCAGCAACACACACACACACACACACACACACAAACACACGTGCGCGAGAATTTTGCTGCTGCAAAAGCTGCATCCCTTTTGGTGTGTTTTAGAATAAAAAAAAGAACCTACAGCAGCTTTAATGCACACCCTGACCTAGTTAAAGCACTAACTGATATTCCTTGTCAACCTCAGTCAAGCTAGGCTGAACTATATTTCCACATGTGCGCAGAAGCCTTAATCAGCCTCCCCCTCAGTGTGCACAAAGCAAGACTGCTGGCTGACACGGAGAGCAACAAGGGGATTTGTATTATTGATAAAACATTACCAGAGCACCTCCCTGATTTGGAATAAATATGGAAGCACATTTCTGCCTCTGCTGAGCCAGCCTGCCCAACTACAACAAATTGTTTTACCTCTAAGTGTGGAAGTGAGTTCTGCTGTTCTCCTCATGTGGTTTCAGGCCTTTGACAGACAACAAATACCCCTGGCTGAGCATTAAACTCAAAGCTGAACAGATCTCTTCTACCACTGTCACTGTGCTGATACTCACTGAAGCACCTGTGTACATCAAACTGAAAGACAATGCTTTCTGTGCAAAATGTTATGGTGTAAAAACAGTGTTTAGTAAAATGGGCTTCTTTTTTTTTTTGTCAAAGGCAGGTGAGTGAATAACAAGAACTGCAGTGACGCTGGGGTAGCCTAAGACCTGAAATGATATAATCAAGCTTATTGCAATGCAGCTATTTTTAACTTTTAACTTGATTTTAATTTTGAACTACTTTGTCAGTGACAGTAACACAAAACTTTAATTTACATTTTCGGGTGTAATGCAACCTTAATCATTTTCCCAACACTTTCTCATTGAAAAGCTTCGCATAATGAATGTGACTTAAACAGTCCACTGCCCAAACAAGCAAGGCAGCACGACTTTGTGTCGCACATTTCATTTCAGGTGGAAGCACAATGTGCTCCAGAAAGCATGAACTACCACAAAGAGTTCAAACCACAACACTACATTACACTTTGCTAATATCTGATTGAATCCCCCTTTTGCTTTCAGAACTGCCTTCAAAGCCTTCAGATTCAACAAGGTGCTGGAAACAGAGAAACAGCCCGAACTGCTGATACAAGGCAGGATGGATCCATTCATTCATGTTGTCTGTGCCAATTTCTGCCCCTACATTCAAACGTCACAGCAGAAATCAAGACTCGGACAACTTTTTGTCAGTTCCTCTGCCCAATGTTCGTGAGCCTGTGAGACCTGCAGCCACAGTTTCCTGTTCTTAGCTGACAGGAGTGGCACCTGGCGGCGTTTGCGTCTGCTGTGGTCCGTCGCCTCCAAGGCTTGACGTGTTGTGCGTTCAGAGATGTTCTTCTGCATACCTCGGTTGTAACGAGTCGTTAGGAAGTCAACAGTAACTCCAATATCAGCTCAAAGCAGTCTGGCCATTGTCCTCTAACCTCTGACAACAACAAGGCTGCCGGTCACTGAATCGTTTCTCTCTTTCAGATCATTCTCTGTAAACCCTACAGATGGCTCTGCGGGAAAATCCCAGCAGGCTCAGCAGTTTCTAAAATAGCTCGTCTGGTACTGACAGCTATGCCTTAAATAACCTTTCTTCCTCATTCTGATGCTTAGTTTGAACTTCAGCAGACTGTCTTAACCATGTCTACATGCCTAAATGCTAAATGAGTTGCTGCTATTTAATTGGATGATTAGGGTTGTGTTAATGAGCAGCTGAACAGGCTGGAGACTGTACAGTATGTACATAGTGTAAATATGAAGCTAGTCAATAGGCAAAATGTAAGCAAATGGATACATAAAATAACAGTAATCACCACCCAAAATACTACAATAGAAGAATAAAAATGAAAAGATCCATGAGTTAAAAACAAATTTTAAAAATAAATGAAATTTAAAAAAATATAGTAATTGGTAATTTGTGGGCACGTACCAATACACGAGGATCTTTGGGATCTATGAGAGAGTGATGCAACTTGTTTCCCAGTCTGATGTTATCCTTATGATTAGATTCATAATTCATTTAATAGCTTCATGTCATGTTGTGTATAACTGACATTTACAGCACAGATGACTCGCACCTCTGCAATCGTTGAAACGAACGTGTGAGTGGGCAGCGGCTGTGAGGAACATAAGGATGGTACTTCTGCCTATTAGTGAAATTGTGCGTCTGCAGAGTTGCCTGTTTATGTCCTGTGCTCAATATTTTTCTTTAGACTGCTGCTGTGTGTCTGTTTGCTGATGAAAGACTCTGCATGGTGCAGAACGGAGGAGAGATAGGTGAGAAATTAATACAAAAAAAAAACCCAGAATGAGTTAATACAGATGTGGACAAAATTGTTAGCACCCTTTTAAAGAAAGAAAAATGGTCACTGAATGGTCACTGAAATAACTAATAATAACTAAGTAATAATAAATGAAAAATTACAGTAACAAAAACTAATAAAGAAATTACTCTTGAATTATTATGGTTCAGCAGAATCATATTAAAAAAAAAAACCTGATGAAACTGGCCCAGACAAATGATGATACCCCCAGAAGAGATTAAAAATAAGTTGCCCACAGGCACATGTTAAACTAAGGTGTGTCCTGTAATTAGCATCACAGGTGTCTCCTAACTTATAATCAGCCAGTCTGCCTATTTAAAGGCTGAAAAGTCGACACTGTGCTGTTTAGTATCACGGTGTGCACCACACTGAACATGGACCACAGAAAGCTATGGAGAGAGCTGTCTCAGGAGAGGAGAAAGACAATTATTGACATGCATGTTAAAGCTAAAGGCTATAAGAACATCTCCAAGCAGCTTGATGTTCCTGTGACTACGGTCACTACCATTATTCAGAAGTTTAAAAGGTCCATGGGACCGTAGCCAACCTCCCTGGACACGACCACAAGAGGAAAATTGATGACAAATTGAAGAGACGGATCACACGAATGGTAACCAAAGAGCCCAGAGCAACTTCCAAAGAGATTAGCGATGAACTACGAGGTCAAAGTACATCAGTGTCAGATCGCACCATCTGTCGCCGTTTGAGCCAAAATGGACCTAAAGGAAGACGACTGAGGACGACGCCGCTGCTAAAAGTGACTGGAATTCGCCAAAATGCATATTGACAAGCCACAAAGCTTCTGGGAGAATGTCCTTTGGACAAAACTGGAGCTTTTTTCAGCTCTATGTTCACAGATAATGAACGAAAGCAAAGAACATTGTATCTACTGCGAAACATGGAGGAGGCTCGGTTATGTTCTGGTGCCCATTTGCTGCAACTGCCACAGGGCGTCTTCTGTCTGTGCAGGTACAATGAAATCTCACGACTATCAAGAGATTCTGGAGCAAAGTGTGCTGCCCAGTGTCCTCCAACAGGATAGTGAACCAAAACAGGCATCCGTTCTTGGGTGTGTTTAGCTAAGAACAAAATGTCAGACTGTTCTGAAGTGGCCTTCTATGAGCCCTGATCTAACATCTGTGACAGGAGCTGAAACATGGAGTCTGGAGACGGCACCCTTCAAACCTGAGACAACTGGAGCGGTTTGCTCACGAGGAGTGGGCCAGAATACCTGTGGACAGGTGCAGAAGTCTCGGTGAGAGTTACAGGAATCACTTGAATTCAGTGAAAATATTAAGTTAAGGGTACCATCATTTATATCTAGGCCAATTTCGACAATTAGTTCTTTAAAACAATTCTATTGAATCATAATTCAAAAGCAATGTCCAATTTTCACAAGTTAATTTTCAGTACATTTTTTTATTTATGATTACTTTTGTCAGTTTCAAGTTATTTCAGTGATCTTTGTGAGATTCCTTTCTTTAATGGAAGCGTACAATCTGATCCACGTCTGTAGATGCTGGAATCCATCACAGCTGTAATGAGGCGAGAGGTGGCAGACTGTTCACTTATTTTCACCAATTATGATGGTGCAATCACTCAAATATGAATGAAACTCTCCTGCTGGTGTAATATGTTCTTTTTCATCATGCTGGAAGTGGAAAATAAATTCCCCAGCGTGTCTCTGTCACTGTTTTCACACACAGATATGACATGGACAGCACCTTTACAGGTGCATGTTAAGCTGCAGCTGGTTTGAGCTAACTGCACACTGGTGAAAACACCTTCCACAACTGCAGCCATGTTCAAATCCACCGCGTAATTCACCTTTATTTCCTTTGGTGCATCTGTGGAAGCTTGCATGCATTAATGCACTGTACCTTCAGTAAAATAGATTTCTGATCTTTATATTTATATTTCCATTCTATATGGTACTTTTACTTTCATTTGTTTGTGTCATTTCTTTTTTTTATTGTTTATTCATTTTATATTTTTGAATGGTGGTCTAATGGTTTCTTTGGCCTATGTAAAGTAGTCACGTTAAGTACTAAAATCACTTTAAATGCACCTTGTCTGTTAATCTTACTGTTTGCTTATGGCTGCTTTATAGCTTTAATTATAATTGTTCCACTAACTAATAATATATTATGGCAATTTTATTTATATGATACATTTCACTATTCATAAACTCAGAGTATTTAACACAGGAGACAAAAACATAAAAACCTGTGTAGATTTACAATGCCTCATGATCCAAAACACACACACACACACACACACAGAGCTATTGAGTGTAATTGATCTCAGGTCAGCAGGCAAATCGTTCCAAAGAACAGGACCACAGCAACTGAAGGCACCCTCAGCATACTTGGATCTGATTCTAGGAACATTTAAAAGATCTACACCTGATGACCTGAGCGGTCTGACTGGGCTATAAACAGTGAGTAAATGTGCTGGAGGGCCAAACCACTGAGAGCTTTGTGAACTAATAAAATTATTTTAAAAAAGGTAATTCTTCATTGCCCTGGGTACAAATTTTCTGTCTGACGTTTTGGGCCAACAACAAATATTTCTGACTCAGTTCTAAAATGTTTCGAGACATCCAGCAATTAAGGTCGTCACTGCACCTCATCAGTTTGTGAACAGAGGTTAGCTCATCAGAGAAAAATGATAGGTACAACTGAATATTATCTGTATAAGAATGGTAGTTATATTATGATTGTTAATGATAGTACCAAGTGGAAGCATGTAAAGGTTAAAGAGTAATGGACCAAGGGCAGATCCTTGAGGAACCCCTAATTTAATTTCTATTTGTGCAGACCTAAAACTGCTAACTGAAGCATAAAAGCCTCCACCCTTTAGGTATGACGAGAAGCAATCAAGAACCTGAACTGTTAAACCAACTGAATCATGAAGCTTTTGAATTAAAATGATCCTCAGGGTCAAAAGCAGCAGTGAGATTGAGCAGAACTAAGACTGAATCTCCCTGAGAGTCGATCTGCAGGACATTGATGACTTTTTATTTTGTTGAGGAATGAAAGGTCTGTAATCGTTTACCAGTGGATCCAAGTAATTTTTCTTGAGCACTGGTGTGATTACGGCACATCACACAATGCCAGTCTGTAAATAGCTCTTCAAAATATTTACTAAACGCTTTGTAAAACAATGAGACACAGATTTGAATAGCTTGGGGGGGATGGGGTCAAGCATAGAGGTGCGAGACTTTAAGTGATGAATAATTTTTTCCAGATCTTTAACATTTACACGTGAGAATGTGGACATTGTGTACATTGGGCAGTAATTTGATGAGAATGTGAGGCAGTCTTAGATAAATTATGAGAGGCAAAGATATTACCTTTAATAACAAACTTCGCTGTGGATGAAAGAAGCTAATATTTGTTGAAAGAAATTCATTTTTAATACGGTTTTGAAGGGAATAAGTGGTTTATTGATGGATGAAAATAAGAAAAGCAGGATTAGATGGATTGTTAATCACTTGGCAGGGCTGTCTGGCTGATTTTATTTGATTGTTGTAGCAGTAAAGTGCATTTTTGTAGATTTAAAAACTCGTTTGCTCCTCAGCGTATTCTTTTTGCCATCTTTACATTTTCACTGTTTCTCCAAGGTATTTTTGATGGACCATGTAGCAATATCGTCCATCGTTTCATCACATGATGACAGTACAAGTACTGTGTATTTTGAAAATTCAGTAATGAATGCATCAAATGCAACGCTTCTTGATAAATAGGTTGGTATTTTTTTTGACAGATAAACTCCTGAAAATATGCAATAATGATCAGAAATAGCAACATCTAAAACATCTGTGACTGACACTGAGGCCTCTGGAAAAAAAAAAGGTCAAGCATGCGACCTTCTGTATGGGTGGGTGAGGTAACATGCTGTTAATAATAAACTGATGAACTGCTTAGCGTCAGAATTGTTGCTGTTGTCAATGTCAATATCAAAATCACTGGCCATAATAATACGGTCAAATTTTATTGTAAATTTGGGGAAAAAAAAAAAAAAAAAAAAAGTTCACCAATTTCTTCCAGAAAACCACGTCTGAGTCTAGGAGGATGATGCACAGTGCGTAGTAATACAGCAGGAGATATGGAATCAATTACTAAACTTAATATTCAAAACTCAGACAATTGTTAAATGACACAGATTTGCAATCAAAAATGTTTTTATCTATGTAACAACCCCACCACCCCTCCTGTTTGTAAAACTATAGTTAGTGGGTGATGCTTCGATCAGCTGTGTGTTACCAGTGTCATCAAGTCCAATTTATTGCTAGTAATGATGTCGTTAGGAGATCAATTAGGACCCATATGATGTCAGTAGTAGAGGGGCTGGTGGACGTGATAAACTGATTCCATCTCGGGGTTCTAGCCAGTGGGTGATCACCCAGTGCTGCACTGGCCTGAGGAACTGTTGCACCGGGCTGAGAATTTCACCAGTTCACTATCAGAACTGTTCACTATTACCACAATTAGCAAGCAGACACGGCTATTAGCATTAACAAGTGGCAATATAATAGAAGATGTTTAAGGAAAGACGTCTGCTCAAGTTCATTTGGATGTGTCCCGTTATATCTGAATGAATGGCTCACATTTATTAATGAATGTCTTTTTTTCTATTAAATAACATTAAAAAAAAAATGACTGGCTGTACCTTTAAATGACAGGTGTACCACATAAACACACAGACAGCTGCTTTGGAGCCTTCATGCCGCAGTGCTTTATTTTCCCTGCTGAAACAACTCATACTATAGTAAGTTCAAACCAGTAGTTAAGAGTAAGATTTCGCTTTACTTAATTCATTCAAGAGGCTGGAGACGCACAGACAGTGCTCGAGGTTCTGCCTAACAAGGCCGTGTACAGCAAACAATGGACAACAGCTCCTCTGTGATTGAAACGCTGTCGTCAGAGTTCCCAGCGAGTCAGTCTCTTTATCCCGTTTTTTTCAGCAATTCAAAAGAGCTCCACAGTGCGCTTCCTGACAGCTGTTACAAAAAATTCTCTCTCTGTGTATCAGGCCTTCCTAAAAAAGTGGCCACACATTAAGGCAAGCATGGCTCAGTCCAGTTAATCCACAGAAATGATAACCCTGACACTGGCATATTGCTTCATTCATAACAAACCCCGACTGCTCCGAGCTGCACCACCACCCGCCACGCACCACCCCACAAAGCTGCTCCTATTGACTCAAGCTATTACAGTTACACGAGTCCCTGCTGATTGGTTAGAAGACAATAACCTTCAACAAAAGCACTCAGAGTGCAAACCTCCGCCTAGGCAGCTCACTCTCTGGACAGTATTTACTTTTAAGGGAATAGTGTTGGATTTTTGTATGTATTCCTATTTTTTTTTACTTTGTTCTTTTAAAACGTATTTTAAGAAGTTTGTAGTGAAGTAAAAACAAGTGCAAAATGCAGGATTGTATTATTTCCCTGCTAAAACCTGTTTAAATGTACTTGACAATTGTTTTTAATTATATGTAGATATAGTACACGTGCAGCATTTGTTTCAGTTAAGCAACATTTGTTTAAATGTTTATTAATACATAATGTTTCTGATCACAGGTTTATATTAATACTTATTCAGGAAAATTGAACATGTATATGAATTATCATGTATTTACACAGTTATAACCTGCTACTGTCATGTGCATAACAGAGTCATAAAAAATAATATGTGACAGACTATGCTAACCATAGGCAGTAGCATCATACTGGCTGGCCAGCTGCCCAAACACTTTAGTGCCTTTAACTATACTGATAATGTCTAATTCTGACACAGGCTAAGAAACATCAGATAAGGAAAGTATGGCAGATGTTTACTTTGATTAGGTAATGGACAATAGGTATGGATATGTAAATAACTGGATATGAATAACTTAGGCTTATAATATAATATTATACTGCAGTATATTTCTAACTAACTCGGCAGCTCATTCTCTCTCTCTTCACAATACTTTCTTAAAAGATATAATGCATTATGGGCTCAACTTAAAAGAAAGGCAAATGTGAAATATAAAAGTGAGGTCAGAGGTCAAATGTGACATTCGTATTGAGACTATAATGTGATATTTAGAATTCCCATATACCAGTATCATTTCCTAAATGTTGCCAATACAAACAAAAGCAGAAGAATTTTAAGCATAATTTTAAAAAGGTAAAAAACAAATTTTTTTTAAGCTTATTTGACGTGACGTGACGTGACGTGAAGGAGAGGTCAGAGGTCAAATGTGATGTTTTAAACCTTTATACTGCACTCTCTTCTTACGGTACTTTACCATGACAACACTACAGTTCATCAGAATTCATTCAAAACTTTTTGAGCTGTTTACATACAGAATCACGCACACACACACACACACACACACACACACACACACACACACACACACACACACACACACACACACACACACA
>JAVDPK010002910.1:209137-228949 GCA_034780415.1 Cichlasoma orientale | reverse complement strand
AGTGATTGAATTACAGAGCATCCCCCAGTGACTAAGAGGCGGTAATTACGGCGTAATTTAAGATTACATTATTAACCGGCTGACTTTATTAGAATGTAACTTCACCTCTGCAGTTAGTTACATCCTTATCATAAAAAAGGGAGATGATTAAGGGAAAGAGGAAATTGCCACAATTGTCCTTTTGTAACTGCGAGCGCGTGCGGCTTATTAGAAGCGCGGCGCGGGGACCGAACCGCATGAGGATTTCACGGCTGTGTTTTGACAGGCCTCTGTGAAGAAGTGAAAGCGGCTCAGGTAATATGTTGCTGACCTGAAAGAGAACAACCGGCTATTTTCTTCAGCTGTAGGTGGCTGTAGGAATTGTTCTCTTTGCCCATTCTCCGTGGTTGTTTAATGGCCTGAAAGAACTTTAAGTGCAACTGTGATTTAGAGGCTTATTTTTGGTCGGTAGCTGAAGGGACCATAAACCCGCACGTAGTTCGTCTTGTTTCCTGTTTGCTTTTCTCTCTTTTCCTTCCCCTCATCAAGGCAGATGGCTGAGCTTTGTTCTGTCCCCCCCCCCCCCCCACTATCAGCAAGTGCTCACTCACAGGAATCATCATGTCTATTATTGTAAGAGAGAGGAGACCTTCCCCTTTCCTTTCATTACACCTGAATTCACTGACATGAAAGCTCAGCACCAATGTGACATCTTTGCTTAAGTCAGAAGCACTTTGGAAATTAACCTGTCTCGATCCTGACTTATCTGACTAAAGCTAGCTGATTACAAACCAGAGGAAAGTAGAACTTGGAGAACAAACCGAAGAAATTCCAAATTCCTAAACATCCCAGAGACATTTTCCTGAATTATCAGCCATCATTAACTTTCTTCTTCTTCTTCATCTCAGCTTTATCTCTCTAACTTTATCTCCAAACTGCTCGACCAGCCATCACAGCAGGCCTCACTACCGTCTTGTAAACCTTCCCTTTCACTCTTGCTGTGAGTATAATATCAAGTACCCCGTGGCTTCAGGTGCTGAGTTTGTTTTTCCCTCTCTTAGGACAATTTTATACCCACCGCGTGGTACCTCATGGACAGCACTGGACGACAAAGTTGGCGTTCACTGTTGCTAGCCGCCATTCTGCCGGTCGTGCACCTCTTGATTTTCTGGTTTTGACTTCTTCCCCTCATATGTCAGCGCTGATGGGGCAGTATTGTCTGAATGGCGACACCCATCGTTCAGGATGCTGCAGCGACTATTTGCACCTTAACAGTGAGCACAAAGAGAAGTGGGTGCGTGATGACGTCGCCAGCCGCGTGCAAAAATACTTAACTAAGTAATTATAAAACCTCTATTAATGCACTCACAGAGAATCAGTGCATACCTCGGTCATTATATGTATCAAAGTGCATCTAAATATTTTGTTAATCATTCTCTAAGATTTTCCAAATGATACCACGAGCTGTTAACAGCTCCTTAATAACTGGTTTATACTTAATGTAATGCTTTATTTAGCATTGGTTAATTCATAATTTATAAGGCATGAAAATATGGCTATTAAATATGTTCTATATTAACTTATCAGTAACAAAGGATTTACAACTTGTTAATTACATAGTAATGACTACCAATGGAGGAGTTATGCTTTAAGCACTGATAGTGTGAAGTTGTTAAAACTGTGTAAAACTGGTATTTTAAAGTGAAAATAGCTGTCCTTTCTGTCCTGATCTTCAGCATATGACAGCTGATGGGTTACTTTGTTGTTTCCTCACTAAAATGGGTTCAAGGAGAGGCTGAACCGTCTTCCTATTTTAAGGTGCCAAATTTAGTCAGTTGGGGATCAAATGAGTGAACATCTTGACTCTTCTCGGCTGTCAAACAGTTGGCTCGCAATCTAAAATTCATGCATACATTTGCAGTCTCCTGTTTTTATTTGCAAATGATGCATTTGAGGAACGAAGAGGATCTAAAATTCTGACCCGCCAGAAACAAATCTGCACTTCAAAATGCATTAAAGCGTACCCAAATGTACAAAAAAAATATCCACATTTGCCCTTACACGCAGCGAGAGAGGCAAAGCTCCAACCACATACACCAAACACTGCAGCCAAAAAAAAAAAAAAAAAGCAGCACTGTGTCTAAGTTGACCTGAAACTGAAACAAGATTAACCCCGATCACTGGATTCGCACACAAATCCTCTCAGAGTGCAGAAACATGGGCCAGGCCACGGATAATGATTACACATCCCTTCATTAGCATCATATCAGTGTTATGGATTAGACTCAACAATCGCAGCCATTGTTGAAGCTGCTATCGAGCATCTACCGCATAAGGGGGCCCGAAGGCAATCCTCGCTTGTAGGACAGTAGCTCTCAAGCCACAGAGTGGAGTAGAGTGTCTTCTTGTAGCCACAAACAGGCTCAGCGGTGACCGTCGCACAAGAGTTGTATGACTGTGGTACACAAGCAGTTGATAAAATGAAAACACTCCCTTTTCTGGGCCTTCTCTTCCCCTCTAGCACTAAAGAGCTGTCCATCACAAAGATTAGAAGACTGCTTAGTTTATACATTAAACTTGTTATGACTGGGCATTAAAGTATTTATAGAGCTTGGATTCTGTACTTTGTAACTTTACCCTCAGTTTTAGTTCATATGTGTTGTGCTTGTAGAGAAACTGAGAAACTCTCAATTTCTATTGCCCACAAAAATAAGAACTTTACCTTGCTTCATTTATTCATTTATTTATTTGGCTTTTTAGCCTTTATAGGACAGTGGAGCGAATTCAATTCAATTTAATTTAGTTGTATTTATATGGCGTCAGATCACAACAAACAGTCACCTCAAAGCGCTTTATTTTGTGAGGAAAATAATATACAACAATACAGAAAAAATACAAAACTCAAAATGACCCCCTATAAGCAAGCACCTGGCAACAGTGGGGAGGAAAAAACCCATTTTAACAGGAAGAAATCTCCGGCAGAACCAGGCTCAGGGAGGGGCAGTCATCTTCCGTGACCGGTTGGGGGTTGGGAGGGATACAGGGCAGAGAAGTCAGGAAAGATTCAAAGCCTTCCGTGATATGGCCTGCTGCCTCTGGTGAGCCAGCGTCTATACTTTTATTTTAATTTAGCCAGTCTCCCCTTCAAGGTCCTCTCCTTTTGCACCTCTGCGCCACTTCCAGCTCTGATGGAGTTTTTCTTCCCACTATGTGCCTGCAGTTTTTGAGCCACACCAACACAACTGTCCTTCACCAACAGCCAAAACCTGGAGATGCAACTTCGGTATCTTGTATCTCGTCCAAGGATGTTTCAGCACATTAACTGAAGGAGCGCGGGATCGAACCACAACCTTCCAATTAGTTGACGGCCCACAGCTTGTCGAAACAGGACTTCCAAGGAGCAATCGGAGTGGGAAGTAACAGATCACTTCTCATACGATTTTTGGGTTTTCTGACTCTGTTTGCTTCTCATGATCAGGATATTTAGAACACTTGGAGAAAATTTCTTCAGATTTGGCACACGTGTTGCTTGACCTCATGGATGAACTGCTTAAAGGACAAGGTCACTGGGAGGTCAAAAAACTAATAATTATTTTGTTTAGTTTATTTGGTTAATCATGCCTTACAAAAGAAACATAACTTAACATGGCATAAGTAACCAGGATTGTACAAAAAGGTGTAAACACATATTTCCATTGTGGTCGTAGAAAACAATCAAAAGCAACAGAGAGAAAAACCCCATTAAGCATTCACAGTAACAAAAACTGAGTGTTTTCCTCTTTTTACTCCATTTATACCCCACTCTGCATTTAATCATTAGTTAGTATTAATCTCTGTCTCTCTCCCCTCGGCCCAACCGGTCACTGCAGATGGCTGTCCCTCCCTGAACCCGCTTCTGCTGGAGCTTTCTTCCTGTTAAAAGGGAGTTTTTCCTTCCCACTTCCCACAGTGTTTTTTGTACGACTTTTTTCTGTATGACGCTTCTTTACAGCGTTGCTTCACTTCGCTGAAGGTTGCACACATTTGTTTATGCACGGCTCTCTTAAGGGCCCACCATAGCGTTTCAGCCAGGCTGAGGTCAATACTCGCGTGGAGCAACCTCATAACAGTATGTGCAATATTACATATATATTTTATTTTATGATACCTGACATGATTCTCTCATGTCATATCTGTGTGCAATAACCCGGAGACATCAGGTGCAACGTTCTTATTTATTATTTAATTATTTAGTGTCTGACTAGATGCTCCTGTCAGAGTGCTTTATGTGTGCTGTATGTGTGTGCAGGAAAAAGTGTAACTGCATGTTGTTATTTGGTGTGATTGCACAGGCGCGCGTGTGTGATGGTTATTTGTGTGTATTGTTATGTAGCGTGAGTGTGTGGGTGTGTGATGTGTCATTTTTAGGTGTACACAACAAATTTTGTTGTGCTTTTTCTAGTTGCAGTGATGATAAAGCGTTCTAATTCTAGTCTAAGTGGTGCCCTGTTCTCTTCAAAGGGGGCAGGAGGTGGAGTGGGTTGTCTACTACTCAGAAGGTCGGTGATTCGATCCCTTCTAGCCTGCATGTCAAGGTATCCTTGGGCAAGATGCCGTTGTAGAACGGTTCCCGACGTAACCTTTTCACTTCTTACTGATATTTTTTATATTATAACAAAACTACAAATTACAAAAATATTTTTGATATTTTTTGTGTTACTTTGTTAGAAAACGGTCTGTAAATTGATATAAAATTACATTAGCTGATTTTTAAAGATCAAACCTTTTATGTCCGGCCAATAACCGATTTTCAATCATTTTAAAAGATACAGAACAACTGTAAAATATATCATCTGTTAAATGACAGCAATTATTGCTGTTCTCAATGATAAAAACTGACAGTATTCATGATTAGGATCAAAACCGTAAGATTTCTGATTGGTCAGATTCAGACGCACACCAGGCGGTGAGCCTGAAACTGGAGCTAGTTTCATTTGTTAATTTACCTTTGCGAGCTGTTTGCCTTCAGTAATTGGAATGTGTGAGCCCCGAGGCTGCAGGTATTCACTACATCACTCCAAATGAGGGAGCGACGAGCAAAAGAAAAGACGAGAAGAAAAGGAAAGCAGCAGGAGAGCAGGGGGGTCCGGAGGAGGGCGAGATAAAGGGAACGCATGGAAGAAGAGGAGAGAAAGGAGTGCACCGACGGGTCAAGCTGTGTCAATAACGCTCCTTGCAGTTCAGCTTGTGTAAATTGATCTTTTACAATTTCACCTTGTGACAGCCAGAAAAATCGCTACACTTGTAAGTCCAGAGGTGAAGGGGGGAAGAGAGAGAGAGAGAGAATACAGGGTGTTTAGGTCCATCCAAAGAAAGAACAGGTGATGCAAGCAGAAGAAGAAGAAGTATCGAGGCTCAGTGTTGCTTTGTTTTGTTTTGACAAGGGAAAGAAAACAAACTTTTTTGTGATGATGATGATGATGATGAGGATTCAGGATGAGATCTCAAAAACGCAGCAAATTTGGATGAGCCCCCCCCCCCCCCAAAAAAAAGAAAGAAACAGAAAAATCTGTATTTACAGTAACAGTTAATAGACAACTTAAGCCAGGGATTTGCTGATGTGTGGGTGTGTGTTCAGTCTTTTTTCTCTGCTAAATGGGTTGGTCACTGTCATATGGATGTGTGCGTGCGTGTGTGTGTGTTTTCCTCTTGTCTTCAGACACACTCACGCACTCTAATACAGTAGCTATGTTTGCAACTCTAAATGAACTCTAACTTGTCAGAGCTGCGGGCATCAACAGCTCAACAGCTTCTAAATATTTGGGGAGGAGGAAGACGAGAAGGGTGTGTGTGGGATGATAGGACGCAGATAACAACAGCAGCAGCTCCTCTTTCAAAACACGAGACGAGGCTTCCTAAAAACGATGTTCCCGTGCAGCTGAACTGCAACAGGAAAGTAATATTACTGTGATTGGACTGTGTTTGCTGGTAATATGTAAGAAGTAATTAGCATATACCGCATACATCAGTAATACTGGAAAGAGTCCAGAGTGATATGGGACACAATGGGCCTCGTGCAACTCCAGATGCTCTTTTGATGAATCCCATTTGATCATAAATTGGAGGTGTGTGGCCAATTGTTAAGATAACACCCCTATATCACACTACATGAGGTTTGGTCGTTGTGTTGTGTTGAAATACTCTGGGACGTCGCCAAGAATTGGAGAGATGCCACCAAGAACAAGGGTTTGAGCGGCAAATCAGCATGCTACATATGCATATATGATTATTTTAATGACTTTATCAGCTGATATCGTTGATTTTTCTTGCTGATTGTGACTTATGCAAAAGTCAAACAGCTACTTTTTGTTGCGCAAGTCTTGTAAACTCAAGTTTTATGTTTTTTCTTCGCGTTACACTCTTGGCCGTGAAGATTCTTCACCAGCAGAGGCGCTGCTGGTTATGGTTTTGGCACGGTTGGGGGTTGTTTCTCTCCCTTTTCCTTTACTCTGTCTCTTTAAGTCTCAGGTGGTTTCAGGTTCTGGTGCGGGTCCTGCTGGCATGCCTGTGGGGGGGAGTTTTCCTTCCCAGGCTGCCCTCCCTGCACCTGTTCCGAGTTGGTTCATCAAGCTCTTGGAATGATGCCGCTGTTCTCCGCCAGATTGTTTCACCAATATGGTGGTGCCTTTCCAGAGCGTTGTAAACATGCTCACCAACAGTTCTGTTGGTCTGAGAGAAAGGCCTGAGAATCCAGTGTAACCTATGGAGGTAATGACCAGGTTTCAGTGCCGGAGCAGTCCCAGCGATAATCATGGGGAATGGGAGGTGTTTTGGACCATGAGCTCAGTGGGCTGATGAAGACCAGAGGGAGCATAGTGTGTAGTTTGATGGGCTGCAGGGAGTGCTGCAGGGAGCTTTAGGACTTTGCAGGTGAGCAGAGATGTTAATCTGATTGGTAAGAAGAAATGTGGATGGATTGCACTAGCTGTGACAGAAAAGTGGCGTAATCCTGCACAGGTAACAGAGAAGGAACATTTCTATTGCCTGAATATTGAACTGGTAGCTGCTGGAATGTGTCCATATTACTCATGGAGGGACTTCATCATCGTTGCTGTTTGTATCCAGTTTGAATTAAGATTAGATTCCTCTATCAGCTGTCACAGATGTCATCCAAATGACTAGGGCTATTGAAAATAAGTGCTCTTAGCAACATCTCAGCAGCCTGAATGGCCCAAACCTCTAAGACCTTGGTTGTATATAGACATGTTTTCTAGGTGATACTCCTTGATGCACTCTACCCCACTGACTCTCACAGGTTTTTGTGTTTTTGAAGAAACTTTTGGACAAATGAGAAGATTTAGATTGAACTTCATTATCATGATTAGTTTCTTCAAGACTTTAAGAGGAATCCTGCTTAAACTTGATGAACACATTTTTTTTTTATTTCCAGTAGTTGGTGAATTTTTTTTCGTTATTCATCTACTTTTTTCTTCAGCTTTCAGTGTAGATTTCTGCTTTTTTCTAAATGCCTTTTGACAGCTTTTAGAGAACGTGAAGCGGTAGAATTTAGCTGTGTTTGTGTAACAATACAAGGAGAGAGCAACGCAGCAAGTTTTCCAGTTTACCAAAAGTCAGAAAATGATTGTGGAGTCTTAATCGGTATGTTTACCTGCACACTGGAAACAAGGTGACTCAGAGACACACAAAGAAAAGCAGACGACGGCTTTGCACTGAAATATCGCAACGATGGTAAACTCAGTTTTTACACAGAGCAGCTCCAGAATCTGTTTATTTTATCCGGCCACATGTTTACGGCAGTGATGCCTTTATTAAGCACTGTGGCAATTAAAATTTGGGTACGGCTAGTGTTTATTTTTTTAACTTTAAATTTTTAAAATAAAATGTTAAATCTCAAACAGCTGCTTTTTAAAAGTATTTCTTCCCCTAAAATCGATCCCACTGCTCATGCAAGTGTTTTAGAAAAAAGTGGAGCTCTTTCTTGTGAGAACAGTGTTCCTTATAAACAGACAGTAAAGCTTATATAAACCAGGTACTGATGCACTTTTTAGATTTCAGAATATCATCTTTTTATGTGATTGGCTGCACTGAATGAAGCTCTCATCTTTTCAGTGTGCTGCAGTGTTTTGGTCCTTTGTGTTTTTTTTAAATAAACAGTATTAAGTTGTCATTGTGCACCTCTGCATGCTTTAATTAGCACTACTGGAACCATTCATCATTTTCTGTCCCACCCATGAATTTCAAAATAATGCATGCACAAGACATTAAAACATATATTTATCATGTTCTCCTGAGACTAACTGTAAACCTAGTTGTTCAAACAGTGGTTCCAAAATATTACTTAAAACACAAAATAGCTTTTGAGAACAGCCTCACTGATCATTCAATCACAGATGAAAGAATCTGGACCATTTTTAACTCTCAGTGCTTGCTTGCTTTTGAAAACTGGAGGATCATTTTGTTACGGAAAGAAGAATAGCGTTGGACATCACAAGCAGATAGGTGTGTGTAACTATTACAAATCAAAGAACCGTACACTTTACCTCTCCAGTCAAATATGATTATGATAGGACGGCGGATACTGCACCACAGATGCACAGATGTTGACGCTGTTTTGGTTGAACAAGCCCGTGATTGTCCATGTTTTTGTTTTGTTTTTTAATTGCACGCCCTATAAATGCATGCGTGAGGGCATGCAGCTCTGTAAACATTACCTCATCGCTGTCATGCAGCGGGGGCTGGGCCCCCCCTCAGCCCCTAAGTTCTGTGGGAACTGAAGCCCACTCTGCTGGCTGGAACAAAGGGCAGCCCTCCTCTGCCCCTCGTCCCCTGCCCCAGCCACTGCTGCCACAGCCCACCTCACAACAAAAGGGGCCACGGGGCCTTAATTCCCAGGCAACGATATAAATGGTAGCCCCCGACTCCCAAGGATGAGACAGGGACTGAAAATCGAATGGGGTGGAGGAAGAGAAAAATGGCAAAGAAGTCATAAAAGAGGTGCACCCCACCTCCTCTTTCTCACCCAAGAGGTCCCATTGTTGATGGGGTTGAGGGCACATGGGGGTGGAGGGTGAAGGGACCAGGGTGAGAAGAGACAAAGGACAGGTCGGAGAGAATCACAGGGGTCAAAACCTCCAGCCTCCTCCTCCATACATCCACTGAAACTCCATATCAAACACAGAGATCCCATCATACACACTCACACTCACTCACTCAGCCGGTTCAGCTGGCGACCTTTGGAAGGTGACAGATCCTTTACAGAGGAGAAGGTTTCTCACACATTCGGGTACACATGAACCTACAGATACTGAACTGCACACATTTTGTTGTCAAACTGAAAAATGAACCTGCATTGCATTACTTATTTTCTCCCTGTAGAGGTAGGTAATTTGTTAATTCGTTTCACCGCTTGTTAAATTGCTTTGTGCAACGCCACAGGATCACCTGAGATGCACTGCCGCAGAATTACCCGATAACAGCGTAAGGTTAATCCTCGCAGAGGCCGACAGATCGGCAGGAAAAGAGTTTGAGATTTACCACGAAGCTAAAAGCAGAGAGCACTTCACAGATAAATGTGGTTAGAGTCATTCTGCTGCACAAACATGCAACTTTTCCTCTATGATGCAGAACACTTGAAGTCTACTGATCTCTACTTTTGTCACATGATGAAACTCAAGATTGGGGAGTTTGGTTTGGCAAACACTCCACATCTGCAGCTCCTTTGTGACTAGTTTTGTGTTGCCTTTACAGGTGTTTGCAGAGTTGTGTTATAATATATGCAGTAGTGGATAGCTGGTTTTTGGACCGGCCTGGCCTTCCTTCCATCCATCCATCAAAGGGGTATATGGGGCTGCACCAAAAACCTCCTTGCGACTGCTTTGGTTGTTAGCAGGTTGCCGTGGTCACCTGTAGTTTGCATGGAAGACACCAACTTGTCTGCAAGCACTCACAAACTACGCACCAAACAACAGAGAAATCATGAAAAGTGTTAAACAAACCAGAAATGAATCATGTTGGTTGCAGCGATAAGTCACGTCTTTTACTCTGAAGGTGAACGTTCTCTCTTTCCGGTTTGCGTCGCACTTTTTCAAGTTCCACTTCCGAGAGTAGTTTCGACTACTTGCAGAACTGCACATCGGCATCTTCCGTGCAAGCTGCTGGAGACCACGGCAATCTGCTAGCAATGAACGCAATCACAAATGCACATTTTCCCCTGGTGACAAGAGGTTACCGGGGGGATCAGCACCAGCAGGCCTGTGTTACTGGTCTATGTCATTTTGGCTCTCCCTCCTCTCCCTCTGTCTGTGTGTGTGTGAGTGTTTGAGTTAACCACACCTTGTGTTTCAGGGACACGTCCTGCCTCTGTTCCTTCCTTGTAGTCCTGCACACCTGGGATTAATGAACTCACCTGTTGGTGATCGTTTAGTTTGCTGTGTGCTATTTAAGAGGAAGGAAAACCTTCAGTTAGCGCCTGATAGTTAATCTGGGAACAGTGAAGTTGTCTGCTTCTATCAGAGCGTTTGCTTGCCACTGCTCTGTGGCTTCACCTCGCCCGTTTGTTCTCCTCTGCGCAGGAATCCAATACTGACTCTGAGTGAGTTACTGAGAGAGTTTTCCCTGTGGACAGATTTATCTATGGACCTGTCTGTACTGGAGCCGTGGATTCGCTAACTGGAAATCCTTCTGCTGTCAAAATCTTTGGCTTTGCTTCCTTGTAAATAAACTTGTTAACTTTTATTCTGTCTGCATCTCAGTCCCATCTGCACCATAGTCTATGACAGTGTAAGTTGAATGCATAAGATTTATGTGAGGAAAATAAACAAGGGTTTGCTGCTGCTATCATGCTAACCTTTATCCCGCTTTATTCTTTATTCTTAAGGGTTGCATGTTAGAACAAGTTATAGAGCAGCTAGTTTACACATTATGGTCATGTACTTACTTAAAATAAAATTGAATCTATATGCATGTCTCCATCTCACAAAAATGGCCAGCCATTTTTGTGTAAGCATGCACAAAAATGCACTTTTAGTTTTATCTTGACAATTAGATTAACATATTTCGGAACAGCAATGCAATACAATGCTGTTTGTTTTTTAAAGCTTCTTTAAAGCTTTTTTTCTTAAAGCTATTTTCTTTTAGTGAGAAGCTTTGAGGTTGACTGGATTGTTGGATTTTGCATTGCAGGGTATGAAACTTGGTCTAATGCTGTGAGGTACTTTCCTGAAGCTTCTCCTGTTGAACCTCAAAGTCTCACTTTTACCAGGATTTGCCTGCCCCAGATACACTGAGAGCCAACGCAAGAAACCTTGAGAGGTGAATCTTTACCTCTTTTTATATCTGGAAGCTGTTCTGTCCTGGATGGGAAATAAATAGTTTATAACACGTAGAAGACCTGAGGCTGGAGCACAGCCACATTGATCGTAAATACCAAAAAAAAAGGAAACGTCTTGTAATCAGAACACCTTGTATGATTGTGTTTTGTAATGTGGGCATTACTTAACTATAAAATTACAAATGTATGCTTTCTTATGTCCAAATTCTACTGGCACGTATTCAAAGTAAAACGCATTTTCTTAATTTTTCTACTTTTAATGAAAGCCATACCTCAGCTGCACGAAGACTATATATTTTTTTATTTTTATTTTTTTGCAGTGTACTCGAGGCAGGCTGTTCGCAGGGTCGGTGAAGTGGCTGGGGAGAGTGCAGGATAATTGGGGCTATGTTGAATCTAGTGTCTGTGGCACTTCAGTGCTGGGGGTCAGGGACCTGAAAACACTGGCTCAACAGTTACCAATCATTTCAAACCCCCGGCCGAAGAAAAGCATCGTGGGCCAGCTTTCTCTCAGGGCCGTGGCCCGTGAAGGTTCAAAGGGATGGTGAAGCTTGTAGGCCTGCGTGTGTGTGTGTGTGTGTGTGTGTCTGTGTGTGTGTGTGTGTCACTCCTTTTGAAAGGAAAGAAGAGCTCAGAAGCCAGAAACTTGAATAATTAGAGCAATTTTACTCCACTTTCACTCACTCCTTCTATCTCTTTTTCACACACACACACACAATCTTTACCAAAGATTCAAACTTTATTAAGTAAGAACTTACAAATATCCTCAGATTCAGAGAAAAGCGATGCTCTAATTATGTGACAACAATTAATAGCCCACAAATAACTCTCTTTAGCAGGCAAAACCTTCATTCCACACAGTTTGTAACACTAATGATTGTAGATTTACAAAATTATACTTTCATATAGCATGCTGGGTAACGCTAGCTAGCCAGGTGGTGTGACCGTGTGTTAACAGTTCTCCACTGCTACACAACGTGCAGGAGCAAAAATGAAAGATGGAGGATGAAGGAGACCAGAAATGCACCAAAGTAACTGCTCTGCTTTTTGGAAGTTTCTCGATTTTATGAACTGGGTCTTGTTTTACTCTCATTTCTGGGGTCGCTCTGATTCTTGTCCTCTCCTCTCTCCAGGTGGGCCCCAAGCAGCTCCATCACACACAGACACACTGAAGCAGGTGAAGTGAGGATAACGTGTTAAACGAGGCTACAGTAATAGGTGTGGTTTTTTTTCACACAACTGAAAAACTACAGCCACAAAGTTCTGGAAGAATAATGTGGATATGCTTTCAAAGCTGCGCTTCAGAGTTCTGCTGTGGGAGCATCATATGTTGACTTTTGTTTAAAAAAGGCGACAACGAAAAGTGGCAATATAACTCATCTGAAAGCACCACGGGCTGCTTGCTGAAGCCTGAATGGCTCTGAATGAATCTCTTTCGCCCTGTGCCAAATATTACAGATTTATTTTTCTGCCTGGACTACCTTAGTCATGAAAAGATTGATATTTCCATCTCCAGTAATTTATATTTGGTGCTTCTGTTCTGGCGCATGTGCAGTTTTCCACATGCATGCATGGAAAGCCTATAGGGGTATCCACACAGGAGGCAACTCACACTGAAGTGGCGACTAGAGACCAACAAAAAGTCAGTGACATTTGGCAACTTCAAGTGACGACGGGCGAAATAACCACTGGCAACAGGGTGGGAAACACATCAGGGGTTTACCAAGGCAACGAGAGCCTGGAACGCACACTAGCAACTAAATGATCTGTGATGAGTAAATCGCTTCCTGTGCGGATGCCCCTTAAAGGTGGGGTAGACAGCAGCAAGACCCCAGTACAGACCTCATCAGTAACAAATATGACACTGATTAAGTCAGTGATTGCATGATATGAAGAAGGTGGGGTGGAGGTGGGTTGCAAAGTGGCTTGCAGGGACAGCAGCAACCGTATGTAGTCTGTAGTCTATCAATTGGAATTATAGAACGATATCAGCTGAGCCATTAGAACTAATGTGCCAAAACTAACTCTAGGCTCCATAAGTGCATTTTTTAAAATTAAAGCTGACTCTCATATTTTGCTGTTATATATAGTTTTATTAATGCATTTTTTATTATTATTTATGTTTTACCTCTTTTATGGCAGTACAATATGCCACTGTAAACTCATACAAAGCTCCATTCATGCAAATAGCAATAATATTAGTAGTAACAGGCCTAGAGACCGATCTATGGCCCTGTGGCAACCTCTGTTCACTGTGTGTTGGCAAGTGTTTGGCGGACGTTGCTGTGGCAGGGTGAAATTTGTTGCGCTTGCTTTGGTGGCTAGCAGATCGCTGAGGTCGGCAGTAGGTTTTTTGTGCAGCACCGTGTGCTTTTTTTTGCGGCCAATTTCATGCCAGCGACGCCCAGAAGCTTCCTGAAACCGGGGGAATACTCATCTTCCATAGCGACCGGTTCGGTTGCACAGCTTCTGCTTCATAGGCTCCTTCTTCTTTCACTCTGTAGTCAATGCGTCCAACTACTGATGATATTCAGCAATTTTCAGCTACTGGGAATTAAAGACAACACACTCTTGCGAATAACAGCGGAGCGACATTAAAATTTAGTGCTGCGGCTCATCTTTAAGCTAAACATTTTACCGCCACAGAAAAAGCAATAAAGCGGATTTCAAAGCCATTTTGCCCCATGTTCGGTGTGTGTGCTCCCAGGCGGGGGGTGGGACTCCCCCCGCCAGCCCCCACCCTAACTTTTTCTTCCTCTCCTCTGCATAACACTGTGGCCACAGATTGTGTGGAATGCAATTAGAGCGCCTAAATTAAGTAGTAATGGAGAACCAGGTCTCCCTACCAGTGTTGCCCTGGCAACGAGCGCTCACAACACCGCCTCTAGTAGTTTTGCTACTTTATCTGCAAAATGCACAATTGAGCTTTAAACCAGCTCTCTGTCTGCAGGAGGCAGGCAGGGCAGAGGATAAAGGACGGGAGGGGAGACGGTGATTGGAGGGAGAGGGGGCGAACAGCTGCGTGCTAGGAGGTTTCTCTGCATCTTGGGATATTGCCGGCCGTCAAATATTTATTCCACAAACTGTCTAATGCGGCGTGATGCGCTCCCGCGTGCGGATGAGGGCCAGATTTCAAAGACCCCCTCAAAGGATGACGTGTGCTCGGCGAGCTTTGATTGCACGGCTCCCCCTCCAGTTGCAGCGCGACGTGACAGAGAGGAGAGAGGCTTCACTTTGTAAACAGCCTGTAGTCACAGGGCCTTGTTGACTAATGTGACAAAAGCTGTGTGAATCGGAGGCACGCCGCGGATTTTCATCAGGAGCTGCAGATTTTAGGAAATGGGATTAGATGCGAGCGAAGGTGCAATCACACCTGCAGACTTCGGTCTCAACAGAAAAAGTTTACTTTGCTGCGTTCCTACAGTCGGCTCGTTTACGTTCACACTTCTCAATTTACAGGTGAGCCCGGAGTTGTAAAACTCACATGAAGTATTTGATACAGAATTAGACGTTTTTTGTCTCTCAAGGTGAGACACTTTGGCAGCAGGAGAAGTTGAATAAATTATTTTCTGGCACAGCTGAGCTTTTGTGGTGTTTAGTTGAAACGTGCCTGTAGGAACTTCCATTAGAAGAAAAGCTAGTGTGATTATGGTGGAATACATTAAGGCACAGGCTGTATTGTATTGTTCACATGCATAAAAGCTTTAAGTTGCATGATGCCCAGTTTTAAGTTAACATTATGTTAACTTGATGCTGCCCCTTAGGGGTTCCTCTGTCTGCAATAAAGGCCTTTTAGTTTTTCTGCCTTTAAGTGAACTTTCTTCTGATTGGCTGCCCCTCACGAATAGGTTTGAACAGCAGGTGGGTGGGGCTTCTTTGTTCACAGCTAGAGTTAAGTGCCAGTTACCCCCTCTTTATGAGTAGGAAAAACTGTTTGAAACTGAGCATTTACACAAGTCTGAAATCTGCACTTTTGCATTATGTGCTGACCTCATATGACAATTTACCATTGTGAGTGTGCTCACTGGCCACTTTGTAAGGTACACCTGTTCAACTGACAAATTCAAAAAGAGAACAGCACGCACATCCAAAATTTCAAAAGGGTGCTGGATCCAGCAAGGTATACTCAGGGAAAAAAAGGGGGTCCGCACACCTAGAGCTCCTAGAAAAAACTTTTTTTTATTTTTAATATCTTTATCGGCCTCAAGCATGGGAGTAACGTTTCGGGCAACACTGCCCTTCCTCAGACACCTTTTTTTTTGCCCTTTTTTTTTCCCTGAGTACACCTGTTCAACTGCTCATTAAGACAAATATTTAATCAGCCAATCACATGGCAGCAACCCGATGCATTTAAGCATGTAGACGTGGTCAAGAAGTTCAAACTGAGCTCAGAATGAGGAAGAAAAGTGATTTAAGTGACTTTGAACGTAGCACGGTTGTTGGTACCAGACAGGCTGGTCTGAGTTCTTCAGAAACTGCTGATCGGCTGGGATTTTCAAACACAAACACCTCTAGGGTTTACAGAGGACGGTCTGAAAAGGAGAAAATATCCAGTGAGCGGCAGTTCTCTGGGTGAAACTGCCTTGTTGATGTCAGAGATCAGAAGAGAATGGCCAGAATGCTTCGAGCTGACAGGAAGGCAACAGTAGCAACCGCGGTATGCAGAAGAGTATCTGAATGCATAACACGGGGAAGCAGATGGGCCACAGCAGCAGAAGACGGGATGCCATTCCTGTTGGCTAAGAGCGAGGAAACCGAGGTTACAGTTTACACAAGCTCACCAAAACTGGACAATAGAAGAAGCATGGATCCATCCTCCCATCAACAGGTCAGGCTGCTGGTGGTGTAATGGTGTGGGGGAGATTTTCTTGCCACACTTTGGGCCCCTTAGTGCCAATTGAGCATCATTTAAACATCACGGCCTACCTGAGTACTGTTGCTGACCATGTTGAGCCCTTTCAGCAGGATAACGCACCGTGTCACGAAGTTCAAATCACATCAAACTGGTTTCTTGAACGTGGCAACGAGTTCGTTTTACACAAATACTCAAACGGCCGCCACGGTCACCGGCTCTCAATCCAATCGAGCGCCTTTGGAGGAACAGGAGATTCTCATCATGGATGTGCAGCTGACAGATCTGCAGCAACTGTGTGACGCTGTCATGTCAACATGGACCAAAACCTCTGAAAGTAGCACTGAAAGCAAAAGGGGGTCCAACCCAGTACTGGCAGGGTGTACTTAATAAAGTGTCCAGTAAGTGGATACATGACAGTAAGCCCTAATTAAATTTAACACATCCACATATTTAATGTAATTCTGCTCAATCGAACATCACTCAAAAACCTTCCTCTCCTCACTCTCCTCTCAAGCACCACACATGAGGCAGCCGGGCCTCCTCTGTAGCTACTGTATGCACTCCTTTCACTGAATGCTTGAATTGAGGCGTGAAAAATCCGGCACTACTTTGGACAAGAAAATGTTTGTCACAATTAACCTGACCCACAGAGACTTTCCTTACAATAGATATCTCTCACCATGTACACGCCCTTGGTTTCACAGCTCACGGGAAGCTAAATCAAATCCTGTGTAGTGGTAGAGTGAACAACATGGAGTTAATGGAGAGAATATGACCTTGCATCTGCCGGGTGTGCAAACACGTAACAGGTGTGTTTTGTATAATTTACCTGGCAGTCAGTTCTGAACCAAGGAAGCGTGCTACAAGTCCAGTTTTTGTCGAAAAACATACTTAAGTGAAAATAACGGGGCCACCTTGTCATCCTCAGGGGCCTCAATCCTGCAGATGTCAGTGTAACGTAGCTTTACATCTGCATACAAACTCACACAAACTTTTTTTTCCCCCTCCACATTTTCACACAACAGCTGCGCGCATTTAAAGATGACCAGGTGCCACGGGTTTTTAATTTAGATCGACACAGACAAACACCATCAAACACACACACGGGCCAGAGTGGGCAGGACGCACAGGTGCTGTGCAAACCTCTGACTGTAGCTGTGCCAAGAGGATGTCCCGAACAGAGAGAGCAAGCGTATGGTCCACACATGCTCAGCGCTGTCTTGCACCAAAAGAGTCTCTGTGCAGAAGACAAAATATTTCTGAAGGGAATCCATGTGCTTTCACGTGCATGGAAACCATTTTTCTTTGCTAGTAATTTGTACTATTAAAAAAAATGGGGGGGGGGGGTGCATCTGAAAAATGACTGACTGGATGCATTTAGAGCAGCTGGGTGTGTTGTGCAAGGTAATGTGTTTGAATGAATGGGTTTGAGGGATTGTGCTGTTCCTGGATTGCATTAATTTTTTTTGAAAAGCACTGATTTCCAAAGCTGTCATCATCTGTTTACCGGGCTCAAAATTGGCCCCGCCCAGTCCTTTTTTTGGGTGATGTTAGCTCAGCTGCTATCCTGGATAAACAGCTGGCTATTTAACGGACAACACAATAAAGTTTTCTGTGAATAAATATAAGCTGTCACACAGATGGCCTCACATTTGACTCGAGAGTACTTTGATGTACAGAGGAGTTCATGGTCGACGCAGTGACTTCAAGGTGCCCAGATGGCTGCAAAACGAGCCCAAATCATCGCCTTACCACCACCGTGCTTTGCAGTTGGTATGAGGTGTTTCTGCAGATACGCTCTGGTTTTCTCAACACATGGTGCTGTGCATTATGGTTTTTCCAACTAGGGTGTGGAAACACGAATTTTGTGCAGGACAGCCATATGTGTATGCGTCTGTACCATTTTCGGACAGTGCTAGCTCACACTCAGTGACAGGATGCTGACACAGGTAACAGATCTCTGGATCCTGAACTTTTTGTTAAATTGAACCAGAACTGTTAGGATGTCTTGCAAAGACTCCCTTTCTCTCTCAGAACCATACAGCACAGTCTAACAGGATAAATATAGATGAATTTGCGCTCATCAGTTAACAGGTAAGTTGACCGATGGGACAAACTTGCACTAAGAAATTATCACACCTTGTATTAGCGATGCAGAGGTGTGAAGGAACAGACTGCTGTCCACAGCGCGGCTGGTAAGGCTCACGGCAGCATTAAAGGCAACGTGAGATGTCTAACGCTTCATCACCAGTGTTGTGGCATCTCTGTGATGTTTGAGACGTATAAATACACGCCGCTCGCTATTTTGGTGCTCGCTCATCTGGCTGGGTGAGAAAGGAAGGTAAAAAAACGAGACGGAAGGAGGGTACGGTGGTGCGGAAAGCGAAGGGCTGAGGGAGGAAGAGGAGCGGAGCCAAGCGTGCTGTTTTGGTATCCCAAGCTCAGGACGGCAGCCAGGAAAGCCGGCCAAGGTGTGCTGCGGTGCACCGGCACAGTGATGGTGGGGGGACCCGCTGGAGTGAACATCACACCGCTTCATCGCCGTGGCAGCAGCCTACCGCGTGGGCTCATGCCAAGACACTTGGCCAGTAATCCCACAATCCTTTGGTGCATGTCACTGATGAAGGAAGAGGCCTCCAGTCCATAGCAAGAGCTTTTGGATCTGGATCAATTCAGGGTGGAGGATTCCACCTTTAGGCTTTGAAACAGCCAATGGTGCATGATTTGTTTTGATAAGACTTCAAATAAAGCTGAGGACTCATCACAGATTTGTACTCAGCTCCACTGAGATCACGTGTTGGAGATTTTGGGGGAAAGTGCCTCGCCTATCAGCTTTTGATTGGTCTCACTGAAATATTTTCATTTAAATTATCATGACCATCAGTTTGTTTACAACTGTTTAGAAGGTGAAATTATTTCTTAAATCAGCCCGAAAGCTGCAGTATTTCAGAAAAAGTGCTTCAACAAACATAATTAAAGCATTTGGCATGGAATACTGTGCATGCGGTGATATTCGCTCTGCATTGAAATGAAAGTACCATAAAGATTAGAGACTGTTCATTTCTTAGGAAGTGAACAAACTTACAAATTCAGCAGGGGATCCAATAATTATTTCTCCCACTGTAGGGACAATAAAAGCGATACAGAATATTACCAAACTCATCCCTCAAAGAAAAATCGTTACGATCCTGGCAGGTGTGGAGTTTTGTCTCCTTTATTGGTGGAGTTGTGGGCTGGCGTTCCTCTTTGGGCTTTCTTTCCCACACCTTTTCCAAGTTAGCTCATCAGGCTCGTGGTATTTACGGGTTAGAAGGTGCTGCTGTTCTCCACCACATGGTTGTTGCCAAATCTGCGAGTTCTCGTGCTTTTCATCCTGTAACTCAGTTTCCGAGTTGCCCGTCCGAAGCCTCTTCATCAAACCAGTTCTCCTGGTTCCCAGTTCAGACACTATCAGCCACTCTTACCTGAACCATCCAGCCAATTTCCATACCTGCAAATTAAAGCACTTACCTGCAACACACCTGCCTGCCAAGTACCGCTCAAGATCTCCTATCGTAGAAAAGAGTAAGGTCTCACAATCAAGTCACAAACTTTGCGAGGCCACTTCGCCTCTCTCGCTGTTATTTTACAACAAAATGTAGAACTTCTG